>CADDXX010000219.1:26731-97050 GCA_902810485.1 Alauda arvensis
TTTTTTTTTTTTTTTTTTACTTCTTAATAGTTTATAATTGCCCTGGAATTTTTAGTGTTCTAACAATTATTTACTACATTACTCATTTTTGTTATTCACCATCTTCATAATTTTATAAACCCAACCTCCTTCTCTCTTTGCTCTCTTTGCCAAGTGTTTATCTGTAACCAAATCATCTGCTCTTGAAGTTGTCAGATCTTAATGCATCTGAAACAGCAGATGAGATTATTCAGGTCTGCCAACTTCATACATCTGGATTTTATGTGCAAACTCCTAATATATCCACCATCCATTTGGGGTAATTTTTAATTCTTTCTTCCAAACATTTTTTCCCCAACATAATGTATTCAAGGAAGTTTATTATTCTTGAAATGAAAAAAAAAAAGAACCAAACAATTTATACTAATTATTTTACAATTTGTATAAGTCCTGACAAAAATTCACACAGAGCTTGAAGGTGTCAGTTGTATAGGATCTCATTAAACAAGTAAAAAGAATACATATCTTGAGGCTAAGATAATTAATTTATAACAGTATACTTGACTTATAGCTCATTGCATATTTAAAAGTGTAAATAAAAAATAATCCAGCTTGGTCTGTTGCTTTTTAAAACTAAATAAATATACATCCAAAAGCATATTCCTCATGACTAATTCTTCTTGCAGCTYTTTTTATTAAATACTCTGCTAACATATGAACTATGCATTCTCAAAAAAAAATCTGTTAAATAATTGTTTATTGTGTTGAATAAAATACAGCAATGTCTCACAGAATCTTCATGTATGAAGCATTTTTTACATCTTATTATTCGGAACCTTTACGTGTATAGGTCTACATCAAAGGATGGGGCTGAAATGGCATTAAGTTCTGAAGGACTGGAATCTTACTAGACTCCTTGGAAATATTATAAAGAAAAACATAACTGTTCGATAATTGCAGTTTAGCTTCAAAAGCAAAATTCCTCTGTATCGTTGTTTTCTAGGAGTTCAATCAGTCATTAAAGGAACAAAACAGAATTATATAAAGGATGGCTCAGCCTGTTATCTGGGCTTTGTATGGAAAGCTAATGTTCTGTTCATATTTGCAATAATCAAAAAATCTAAGAACTTTTAAAAAATCATGAGAAAGACATAAATCAAAATTTATGTCCTTAAGAAATAYGTCTAGAAAGCAATGTAATAATGTATTTTTCACGGCTTTAACTTTTCGCTACCTTTATATGTACAATTTTGCATGGAAACGTTAAGAGAACTGTGGTCATTCCAATGTTAGAAATCTTTTTACTTAAAATGTAAAAATCACATTCCTGTTCACAAATGTTTCTTTCAGTTTTCCATTTTTGTGGAAAAGTTTTATTTATTGTGATTTTCTTCATAGAAATACTTTTGACTAAATAATTTTAAAGGCATACTTTTCAGTAAGTGCAAACCTTAATAAAGAGAGACACTTAAAAACTCTCTAGGATCTGAAGTCCTGGTAAAAATAGATCATTACTTGAATGTATACTGACCTCTTTGTTTCTGAGACATATTGTAAATTGGGTGATCAAATTGTATGCATGTGCACATAAGGTGATTTTGCTATAACACATTTCTCTTTCATGCAGTAAGCAAATGGAAAAGGAAACTCTGTAATGCTTGATCTAATTTGTTTTTAGCAAAGCAATTTGGTAGTTTTAACACAATAAAGTAACAATCCTGTATATCACTGGAAAGTCTACATGAAGCAGCATCTGTTTGGCCAATTTTTATATACCTGTCTTGTGAAATGCTCTTTTCTGATTAAATAAATTAGTTTTTCAGAACAAAGTCTGTTACTTCATGAATATATCATGAAAAATTAAATAGTGTTACCTGGTTTCCAAAAAACACTATGAACACGCTTTCACTCAGCACTTTTGGGAAGTTTATTCATAAAGACTTCTTCCTATTTTAATTAATAAATTATACCCTGCCTCAGAATCTTGAAATATGAGAAAACTCTTTTGCATATGGTTTTAAAGGGAAAATAGGCACAGATGAGCATAAGTTTTCTTTGTAAAGCTTCACATTTACTTGCCAGTGCAATCCAAATCTGATTAGAGAGCATTTGAAAAGTATCCAGAAAGTACATGACTTCTAGTCGTGCCAAAGACAGGTAAGGCGTAAAATGGAAAATGGGTGATTTTGGTTTTCTGCCAGAACTACTAACAACTCTCAGTTCTTACCTTGCTCTGTCATTTGAGCCTGTCATGAGCTCAGAGAGACTTGTTTTATAGTCCCTGCATTTTTATTAGGAATTATATTTGTGCTGCTCCATGTGCCTACTTGTAACCTACTGTTGTTCTGTGTGCAATGCTGCAGCCCACARAGGACTTGTTTGTGTTGTAAATCTCGAAAACAAAAAATTTTTGATTACACTCAGAAATGACACATTGCACTGGTTCTGCCATCCTGCAGTCTCTAAGCACTGGCCCCTAAATATTTTCTGAAGCTGCTAAATTTTGCATGTACTGAAGTGGTTTTTGGCATCAATATTTAGAAGACTGGCTGAGAAAGTTGGTACTGTTCAGCTTGGAGAGGTGAAGGTTTCATGGAGACCTCGTAGAAGTCTTTTGGGATCTGAAGAGAGCTCACAAGGAAGCTGGTGAAGAACACTTCATCAGGATCTGTAGTGATAGGACAAGGAGAACTSCTTTAAACTGAAAAAGAGTAGGTTTAGATTAGATACTAGCAAGAATTATTTTACTGTAAGGGTGGTGAGACACTAGAACACATTGCCCAGAGAGACTGAGGACRCTTCATCACTGGAAGAGTTCAAYGCCAGGTTGGATGGAGCTCTGAATAACCTGGTCTAGTGAAAGGCATCCTTGCCATGGCAGGAGAGTTGGAACTAGACCTTTAAGATTCTTTCCAACCCAAACC
The DNA here is from genome assembly GCA_902810485.1 of Alauda arvensis. Taxonomy (NCBI): domain Eukaryota; kingdom Metazoa; phylum Chordata; class Aves; order Passeriformes; family Alaudidae; genus Alauda; species Alauda arvensis. Next base: position 29,635 of record CADDXX010000219.1, read on the forward strand.
ATTCTGCGATTCTACAATTCTATTGAACATGAGTGGAAATGCAGAATGCAGTAATTTGTGTTGTGCTTAGATTGTGTGAATGTGGATTCAAATCTCATCTAAGACCAATGATCATAATGGTGCTTTGCCTTCGAATATATTTTTCTAAGACTAAAATAATGTATACAGACAGTTGTGACAATTTTACCTTAAAGATAGTAGGACAAGTGAAAGATGATCACAAAAAACTGTACTTCAAATCTGTCATGATAGCTCTTGGAACTTATTTCAAACAACATAGTGCAGTGAAGGAAATTCATAGCTTTAATTTGCTAATTTAATAAACTCCACACTAAATTGGTTTATAGTGTCCCTCGGCCCAAAGTACGAGAATGTGTTTGTTTACTCTTTCAAATTGAAAATAATTGATTTCCTTTAGGAATTCATTCTTGTTGACTGTGAGTGAGTCCATTTGTGTCATTGATCTGGTCAACATATATATATTAATAAGGGACATAGTATTTTTATATTGACAAAGAGCAATATTTAATTTTTTTTCAATTGAAATAAAGATAATATACAAAGGTGGTTTCCTTTTCCCCATCTTGAAACACAAGAAGTATAAGGAAGGAGAGAACTGTCTAAATACCATCTAAACTGGGACAGAGGGGATGTTTTGTTAAATATTTTTCAGCATCATTGATCATCCATTCCTAAACCAGTAGGAATAGGCACACAGTACTGCCACTGCTTCACTGCTCTCACTTAGAATTGCCAGAAATAGAATAAAACACTGCCATCCTACTGATTTTTAATCCAGGCAAATTGTCCTGCATAGATCGTCATATAGCACCAGAAGAATGAACTCATATTGTTGATGCGGGTGTTCAGGAGTGAAAAGGAACTGTGGGCAAAAACTGCTGAAAACAGGGTCTTTGTTAAAACTCTGCCCCAAGTTGTCTTTATTACTTGATTGACCAGGCATATTGAATACAATTCAGACATGCAGTACATGGACAGATGTTATTTTTATTCAGGTACACAGGCGAAGGCTAAACGTTCAACTCTTACATAGTTGTATGGGGRTTAAAATATTTTATTTTCTTTTCAACCTGAAGGAAACCAAACATAGTTTTCTCATTTCTGGGAGAATTCTATAACCATAAAACCACAATTTTATCTGACTAAACATATTAACTAGTTTTTTGTGCAAGTAGAAATTTGAAGGATATGAAAGGAAGTTTGAAGGAGAGGAAAACCAGGAAATCACATCTGTCTCTGTTCCAAAGCAATGATGCAGGGTATGACCTGCAAGAAAGGAATCCTGCACTTTTGAATCATTACCACAAAACCAAAATAAATTCTTGCAAATGTCCTCTCAGTCCAGTATATTGCTTAAGGCATGTTGCCACAAAGGCCTGAAATATTTAGACAGTCTTTCAGATTAATAAATACATCCTAGAAGAGAAGTCTTTCAGGAAAGACCCCTTGGAGTAATCATGCAKGTGTCTATTTTGGGCCTGAGGGTAAAACAGTAATTGATAATATGCTGATGGTGCAGGATCATGAGGAATGAAAACTAAAGTTGTTTGGTACCTGCTTTCTAAGCAAATTCAAGAAATAAATTTCATTTCTGAGTCTCAGTGTTCACCATTAAGGTAGTCTACTTCCTAATACTACACTACGGTAAGTCTACTCCTAAATATACTCCCTCAAATTTCAGGCAGTAGGATGGATATCAAAAGTGTATAAACTTCTTTTTGTTCAGAGCTAAGCCTAAAAGAATATTCTGAAGTTTGAGTAAAACCAAGATTAGCTAGCCTTTGTTCTTTTGAAAAATATAGTAATTTTCAGAACCTGCATACGAATCAATGTTGCTAATTGCTTTTAAACAGACCTCTAAGATGTGCTGCTATATGTTCTCCACTGCCAAGTGTTGCTATATAATTTGTATAAAACTGTGAAGGCACTGAGGAACTGTAATCATGCTGAGCCACTGGACATAATTACTACTGCTTTTCTGTGTAACATCATTAATTTTGCCCTAGTTTTAAGGGTCTCCTTGGATTGTTCCTGAAAAGAATTTGCATGTTTAAAGCAATTTCAGATTTGTGACTGTGAACTGTGCTAATGTTTCCTAACGTCTAGGTCAGTGACTCTTTTTTTCTTCTTCTGAGGTTGGCAGAATGTCATTATTATTAAAAAAAAAATTTTCTTCTTCTGAGGTTGGCAGAATGTCATTATTATTAAAAAAAAAAACAAAAANACAAAAAAACCCACTTTACATTCAGAAGATAAAAAGCAGAAAGCTACACATTTCTGTTCATCTTGGTCTATATTGTGACTAGACTCTAGTAATATTTTTTAGTATATTTATATATATAGACAGGCTGGATCTTAACTTGGATTTTTTTGACTCTCTGAAAATAAGTAAATACTTGTACCTGATAGTTAGCAGTTACCTTTTATATTTTCTTATTCTTGTTGAMGAAATTTCATAAGTAGAAGATTTACTTTGATTTAGACTAGTCATTGCCAGGCTCTAAATTTTATGAAAGAGAAAGCAAAGCATGCCAAGTATTTCAAAAAGGATTACATATGGGGAAATAATATTTAGAATCCATCCTTGGTAGCAAATCGTATCCTCATATGCATTTTTTCTGGAGCATTATCTCTTGAACCTGAAACTGTGTGTACAAGAACAAAGAGTTGAATAACCTTGTTGGTTATCTTCCTCATAAGCATATAGGATTAAAAGAAAGAACACTGTAAGTATTGGAAGAGTTTGAAGATTGCACCAACATTTAAAAAAAAACAAAGTGACTAATATTTCTTGATATTCTTATATTGATTCCATAAGTTGCCACCTCCCTTTATTATAATATTTCCATCTTCTTCCAATTCACAATCAAATAATTATTAAATACCTTTTCTGACACCAGTTACTGTATTAATTCTCTTGGGTAAAACTAAGTCCCCTATTTCTTACTGTGTAAGTGGCATCTATATGCAAAGTTATTAGGATTTATGCAACTTGTTCAACCAGTTAATGCAAAAACCAGTGAGATACCACCTCAGGAACACATCACAGGACTGAGTTCTAGGAGAACCATTACATTCCTGACTTTTGTCCCCAAGGAAAACAGATTTTTTTCATGCAACTTCCCTTATGCAGGACAATGTTTTCTCAAAGGTTCAAACTTTAAGGTAACAACTTAAAAGGTGCAGAATAAACTTATCTAAGAACACAAAAAAATAAAAAATGTAGTCCTAGTATTGTCTCATGCAGTCACCTTTGTGGAGAGAAAGCTCACACTCAGTGTTCAATATGGTGCAAAAGCAGAAGCTTTTTAACATATTTAAATTAAAAATGTCCATCCCAGTCTATTAGACTGTATAAGTATTCTCCTAAGTGATTTTTTTTTTCATTTTGAATCATCAAATAATTTTTGAGACAAAAATTATTTTGAATAAATTACAAGAATTGTTTTGAAAATTCTCTTACCAGAACCCAAACAAAGTAGCATCTTCTGGGCTAATACTGTGAGAATTTTGCATATTTTGGCAAGCCTGGAGAATGTTTCAGCAGACAAATGTTTCAAAGGAAAGGATAATTGAAATGTAAGATTTGTATTACACTATTATGTAGAAGATAAATTAAAAATAAATTTAAAATAACAGTTAAAAGGGTCAACATTTGACATAGTTTTGGGGTTTGTATGATCTGTAAAATAGCCAGCTCATTGAATTCATGTGCTCATTAATATTTCCATTGCATATTGTTCTTCCTGATCAGTACCTGTGCTAATTGCCATAAGACACATTTTTTCTGTGTGACACTGCCTAGTAAATTCTTACGGAAATATTTCTAGGTTCCATTCAGAAATTGATGTAGCAGTCAACAGTTTATGCAAGCAGTTCAGGATTGTTTTCTATTACAAAAAAAAAAAAAAGTATTTTCAACAAATAGAAACTTTGAGAGGCATGCTGTAGTTTTCATCAGATTCATTTTCTGATAAGGCACAGTGACTAGGTTTATAAAATTCCAGATTTTTAAATCAACAACTGTTGTTCATTCATTTCTTATGGACATCCTGCAATGCCATTGCAGATAAAAATCTTTCACAGTTTTCATTACCATTAGGATATGCTTCTTCAAATAACTATTTAAAGATGAACATTTTCCAGTGTTTGCTGCCCTTCTTTCTGTGTCTTTCTAGACAGCAGAAGGTGAAACAAAATAAAATTTGATCAGATTTTATGCCTGGTTTTTTTCCAGAAGCAAAAATTCCTTCCTTGCAGAGATCTCATCTCAAAGTCTCTGGTAGCTAAAAGCACAATAAAAACCATTCTGAAAATAACAATACCCTCCAAACATCTTTCATGTCTAAGTTATTTAAAATATTTTAAGTGCTCAAAGAAATGAGAAGAGAGAAAATTAATTCCATATTTAGAGACATTTTTCTCATTTTGAAGTAAAGATCACCTTCTTTGAGATTCAATTATTTTGAGGTCTACAGTGCTAGAGATATGGTAAACCACAACAGAATTAGCTTTAATTGTATTAAGAGTATACTGTCAGAGGCTCTGTCTATTTTATTGAATTCTGGGATACTTCTGAGCCCTTGGTCTGATTTCCCTAGTTGTTCCCCATTTTTTTAAGGAGTTGATTTACATTCAAAGCACTGGTATAGGGGAAAGGAAAAAGCACAAGTATAGGCCAAGAATGTATTGTCAGCCTAATAATAAAAAAAAAAAAAAAAAAAAAAAAAAAAAAAAAAAAAAAAAAAAAAAAAAAAAAAAAAAAAAAAAAAAAAAAAAAAAAAAATGCAAATGAAAAGCAACAGTCCAGCTACAATGATAGCAGCAATAGTATAAATTAGTACAGGAAAAAATATATATTATTACCCTTAGAATTCTTTTAAAAACACCCTTTTTTAAAAATGATACTTTTTTGCTGACACTGTACTCACCTTCCCAATGTCTGTCCCGTTTCCCCAGAKAAGTGGTGCTGTGCTGTTACAGCAAGTCATCAAAGTCCTGATCCTCTCCTGGGAGAAATGCAGAGTTGCTGGTCAGGGTCCCATCATCCTGTGTTTGGATGTGCTTGGGTTTATTTTTGTATTTCCTCACCATGGCTCCTGCCTTCTGGCTGCTTCCAGCTGAGTGTGAGTGTGGCCCTGCAGCCTCCCCAGGCTCAGCCACAGGGGCTCTTCTTCCCTGGGCAACGACCCCCTGGTTCTGCCAGAGCCTTTTGTGGAAGCACAGGCAGAGCTCAGCTCAGGGACAGGAGGCAGCAGGTGTTTGGTCCTGCAGGTGGAGCTGGAAACAGCCCAGCTCCAGCTGAGGTGAGCCCAGGCCAGAACTGACACCGGTGCTCTTCAGTGCTCTGGTCTAGGAGAGAAAGGAGTCATTGCTACTGGGATCTAGATAGACTTCAGAACACAGGAATAAACAAATCTTCCTGTTTCTGATATATWCTAGAAATGCATACTTATCTATACTACCTATGAACCCAGCAAAACTAAGCTGTAAATAAAGTCTCTTAAGCTTTTGTTTTATATAAACAGTTACTGAGGAGAAGTGATTTTATGTTGAATTTTCTTTTTGTCACTGAAAAATAGATCTTCTCAATCTAGTGAAAATTCTCAGAAAACTTGTCTACTTTCCTTAAAAGTGATTGACAGGTCCAAAAAACCCCAAGAACTTAGAGCTGAAAACTAAATACTGAGAAAATAATTCGACTTTGGAAGTTATTTTAAAGTAAAGGGACAACATAAACAAATGTGGAAAACACAAGAAAAGACCACCATCATGCTCCAACATTTAATTTTGTGATTAAATCTGTTATATTGGAGCTAAAAAAGAAAAAAGTGTGTTTCATTTTTCAGTTTCATACACTGTATCACTATTTTCTGCTTTAAAAAAATATTTGGAAGACCATTAATTCCATGTAATTATTTATTTTCTGTTTTCCACTTAAAACTCAATCTTCAACACTAATTCTCTAGCACACTCTTTAGTAAATACTTAACAACAACAACAACAAAAGCCTTAAGGGTTAAAGTTTAATTGTTAAGAAGTCTTTAGTAAGTAATATCTTCAGTCTATGTTTTTTACTAACAAGCTGTCAATATAGAACTTAATCTTCAAACTCTTGACACCACCGGAAAGGAAAGATTATATACAAATAACTAAAGTACAATCAGAGACTGACCTAAGACCTTTYGAAATCTATTAAAAAAGAAAAAAAAMGTTAGTAGATACATTAAACAGAAATTTCTTTAMAGGTATTATACTTACCTAGGCCGAAACTTTCCTTCAACCTTTACATTTATTGGAAGTAAGATATTAGACCGTCATGCTTATTTCAAGTGTGTGTTCTCAATATTTTGCTACAGTTTCCTTTTTTCCCTTTCTGGATAAAAATCCATTATTCCATTCCGGAGTTAAAATTCCCTACTATGAAATWTTTTGATCATTTAAATTCTGACCAGCTCTATTTAGAAATATTTTCATCTGGTCCTGATTGTATTCAGATGCATAATATTTTATATCAATGGGTTAAATTGAAAGGTCAGGCTTTTGAAGTACCAAATCTACTGGAAAAAGGAAACTCATTGTGTTATCACAGGACATCTACCAACTCTTTATAGGTGAGTAAAACATGCTGAGGGAGATCTCAGAATGGGATTTAGGGAATATTTTCCTGAAACCCATCATGCTATTATTATCTAAATTAAACTGCAGAATTAAATTGCCACAGGACGAAAGTCAAAAGTACAAATTAAATCAAAAAGCAATTAGAGATATCTATGGCTTAAAAGTCCTTACAGACCTTTTAAATGCCAAGTTATAAATAGGAATTTTAACTAAGGAGATGCCAATACTGCAAGCTGTTGGAAGCTGAGAGAGAGTATGCTGGGGAAAAGACTGCTCTTTACAAAACCCATTTTTATATTAATTATCTAACTATGTTTCCACTTTCCACAGTAAGCACAGGGTACTTCTCTAGATAGATATTTGTTATTTCATACAACCATACCTAAAAGTTGCATTTAGTTTCTGAAATATTCCACTATTTCCMAAGTTGCAGAAGACTTAATGCGYATTTAATAAGATTAGTAACAAAAGWAGCTCGTGCTTGTTCTTGATSTGTTCATGTCATTGAATCTATTGTTTTGGGCAAAATGATGARAATGTGTAACCTTTAATCTAGCTGTCTAAAAAAAGAACAAAAAAAMCCCCAGAAAAGTAGATTAATTCAGGCAAAGCTATATTCATTAATGACGTTAGGTGAAGGAGCCTTAAAAAAAATGTTTCCATTAAAATTGCCATTTTAAGGAAAAAAAATCCATGCTAATGTAGTTAGAGAAAGCATCTCTCAGKTCTGAAAGCTAGAGCTGATTTTAAACTCTTCTGATGTGTCTGTTGCTTCCTTGTTTATAGGGCTACAGGAAGTAGAATTCTCATAAAATAAGAGAAGACTTTTAAGGCAAATTTGAGGTAAAATGAAAAGAAAAAAAATGAGGAATTAGGAAAGGTTTCTCTGTCTTAGAATTTTTCAAAATGGTCCTGATTGAGCTGTGCAACAATAATCATGTTTAGAAACTTGGATCAATAGTATGGAGAAGCTGACAAAGTAAGAAGATTGGAACCTAGTTCACTCAGGATATTTACAGAAGGCAAAGTGATTAAAAACATAACTTCAAATTAGAAAACATAACTTCAAATTCAAAACCCAGATAATTTAGCAAGCTCAATAGTGCTAATCTTTTTTGGCTCATATTAAATCAAAAACACACAACCCCCAAAACATTAAAAACAAACTAGTACAACATGAATGTTCAAGCAAATAAGATTAATTATTTGAGTTTCTTCCTTTCTGCAACACTTCCCAGCTACTGAGGAGGGATTTGACAAAAATATATTTAGCATTAATTGATCATGGGGCTCTGAAGTCTGAAGCTAGATGATGGCAACTATGGAACTGTAAATGAAACATAACGTCTCTGATGAATAACTAAAAAGACAGGCTATAACACAGATGGAAATTTTCACTAAAAAAATAAAACTACCATTATTCTGGCTATGGGAGGAATGGTGTTTTCAGTAACATTGCTGAATAGGCAAGAGGGAAGTGTATTTGGCTGGCATCTATGTTTACAGTAGAAGAGAGATTGTAGAGACATTATTGTGATTGATTCTCAAAGTATGCTGGATCAGCTAAAGGCTCTGCTTCTGACATTTCAGATTTGTATACAAGGAAAATATATTTCTGTCCCCTTATATTAACTTAAGCATCAGTACAAAATACGGCACATTAACAAGAAGTACATTTCTACATGAAATGCAGTGTTGAAAATAATTGTATAGGAAATTTTATTCCCCTTTTTTTGACATAGTGTTTGATGTACTCTAATGTACAACTATGTCTGTGGGTGTGTTCTACATAAATCAATCTGGTCAAACCTGGTAAAACTGCATTTTCATTGCAGATCAGAACAAAGTTTTGCAGCAGAAGCTGGYACAGTCATGACAGAGTGGGGACAAGTGAAATATTTAATGGTCTCTAAATTTCCATGTTGAATGTGTTTTCACATTGTGGCCTCAGCAATGCATTATAATATACCCTATTGATTCAGACTTTTCTAGAAAAAACMCAGCTGTTCTTTGTTTGTTCATACTTAATCCACTAGTAAGCCTCCTTATGTGAATTTTAAAAAGGACTGCCATTTTCTATACCTCCCAAACAGATAAAAAAGTCTAAAAGAAATAAGGCTGAATAGGTTAAAATATATTTTCTAGTAAATTTGCCAATGTAAGGAATCTGCYTATCTAGATCTTTTTAAAGATAAGATTTGTTTGCTCTKCAGAGTATTTTKTCCCATTAATATTTMATATTTATATTAATTTTATATATCTAYCTATGATATTAGAATGGCTTCATTTCAGCCACTATGAATACAATAGGTTAATATGTGTTTCTTTTTCTATGAGTTTAAAATTTTTCTTGTGAGCTTTTCCTACTTTTTGAATAGTGAAGATATTTTTGACTTATAAAATATATATTTTATATAAAATAAATATTTTTATATATTCAAATCAAAATATAAGTGTGAGAGAATGCARAAATTACCTATGATCATGGGTGAATTATAGATATGTATTGTCACAGTTAGTAAATACATTCAGTAATTCATGTCTTTGTACAGTATTTAATCTTTAAACAATTTTCCTTTGTAGTTTTTTCCTCAAGTGCCATATGACTGATTTAAAAGAAAARAAGGCTAGCAAAGAAACCTATCAATCTTTGTCAATTCAGAATTGCTGTTGCACTCCATCAGTGAAGGTGCTGTTTTGCCCRTATCCTTGGTTATCTGCTGGTCTTTCCTCATGGAGCAGCTCTTGTCACTGACAAACAGTATGAGCACATCTTGCAATTAAAAACTCTGGTAAACAGCATCCTAAATATCTCTCTGTTTTCTATATCCTTTGCTACTAGTTGATCACCTCTCTTGAAAGCAGCAAAATTTATTACTGGATTACACTGGGCTTGATTGGACAATTATTTTTGTTTTACTTCATTTTTACAAGCTGACATATCTGATTATTTCCTTCTTTTTCTTCTTCAAGCCCTTCTGGCAAGCTTTATTTTTTCCTAAATGCCAATGTGATATTTCTGTGCTAATCTTTGGAAAGTTGCAGAAGAGAAGAATTAGGGACCCTTCTTCCCCTGCAGAAGGGGACATCTGAGTAGCATTGTCCTTTGCTTTCCCCAGTGCCTCAGACAGGGATTAGGCACAACTGGCCCGGGTAGACGGGCTCCCCAGCAGACTTTCTCTCACATCGCCTGTTGCCATGTCTGCAGCTTGACTACAAATGAACATGTGCAGAGAAAAATCACAAGCCTCCAGTGTCTGTTATGGGAAAAGTTCATTCTCCTGCTAGGGAAGAAATGCATTCCCTCTGCTCTTGTGCAATGTTAGGCTCTTACCCCTGCACAGGACGTCTGAAGGGAGAAACATTTCCTTCCCCTCATGTAAATACATGCAGCTCATGAAGCATTGGGAAATCTGCTACTTCATTAAGAAATCTGCCTGAAAAAAGGACTGTTCCCTCTGGGAGTTGCATGTACATTAAACTCATCTCCTTAAAGCACCAAGAGACTTGTAGTGAGTTGCTGAATAATAAAAAGGAAAATGAAAATCACTGCTTGGTTTTTACAGTTTTGGGTTTTTCTATCAGCTTTTTAATTTTTTTTTCTATCAATATTTTACAACTTTTTTTAATGATTGATAATTTAATATTTATGTGCAGGAAAATTATATTATTAAAAATATGTTAATTATAAAATATTAGAAAAAATATATCTTGGAACTTTAGGCTTGTGCATTATGAAGTTTTTTGGGTTTTGGAAGAATGAATAAAAACTATAATCTAAGTTTTTGCTGTAAAGTAACAGGGGGCTATTTTTCTGTTTCACTGAAAATGTGTGTCCTGATTTCTCAGGAATTTTTCACCTCACTCAGGGAAAAAGGGAAGAATTAGCATTGTCTGCTAATAACTGTACCTTTCMTGTTTTTTGAGCAAGAAGCCTTCTGAAAATAATTAGACACATTTGAGATTTCACTGCTACTAATTTCAAACTCAGATTTTATCTAAAACTTCAGTGCTGGGTTCTAGTATAAATTTAACTTGTCTGATCACTAAAGATGTCTGATTTAGCACCCAATAAKTTTACTATCTATTATATGAGCAAATGATACCTGTTAGTGCTAATCACATTCATCACATGTGAWATTGCTAATCATAGAACCCTTTAAAATTCAGATGTGGGTGATCATCAATGTTTTGATCTGACATGCAATGCTGAGTACTTTTAAAGTTATCTAAAAAGTTATCCAGACCATCTAATCATTGTGACATGAAAAATGCAATGTTGCAGTCATAAAGTGTTAATGATAATGATGGTGCATTATAGAAACATATATTTTGCTGCAGCTTTGGAAGTTTGAAGTTCACTTTTCTTTTGTGAAACACTGAATTCYACTGACAGTATCTGGATATATTGCAAAAATGTAATTTCTTGAGTATTCTCATTTGATGGTAGAAGATGCAGAGGTATTGGTTCAGCAATATCCTTTAAGTTTTCTCACTCTCCTCAAACAGCCATGACCTGGAATCATCCTGGAGGTGACACTGACTRCCTTGAAAGAGATGACAAACCTTTTACTACACTCAAGCTATTTTACTGCCTATGGGGAGTGATACCAATAAAGTGACTTTTTTCCCCCTGGTTCTTGTAGATAGTGAAAGGGATTAATGTMATTTTGTGCCTCTTTGTGTGACTCTATGCCTGTGCTTGGTCAGAGGCAATAAAAAAGGCAAGGCAGAAACACATGAGGAGATGAGCAGTCCCTTCAGGCCAAGCAGGAGTTCTGCTCCTTATTCCAAATAGCATTTTTATTTTCATTCAGTTAAAATATGAAATGCTTACAGATTTAGCTGGACCTATCACCTGTCAGATGAGAGGTTTTCTCCAAAAAACASATTTAAAAAGAACTCCAAACAGACCAAACCTTTTGTCTGCTGGTTCTTTGGACTAAGATTCTTGTTTGAGTGGCTACACTGACCAAAGACACCTGTTTTTTCTTTTGTGTTTGTTTAGTTGTTGGCGGGGAGGGTGTGTGTGTGTGTTGTTTTTTGCTTTATTTTTTATAATTTGTCTGCTCTGTGGAAAAAGTGGAATTCAGTCACCTCAAAATAATAAATTCTAGGTTGTTTCATGTGACATYACTATTAGTTAATTAACTAATAATTAACTTCTACTGTAGAGTTTGTTCAGGAAAGAGTCAAGCAAGTTGCGTCCTATTGGAAAAATGGAATTTATCACTTTGTATTGTTTCTTTTCACCCTATAGAACAGGTATATAAACTCTCTTTTATTTTCCAAAMTAATTGTTTCTAAAAAATTTTCTAAAAAATTGTATGGGTTTTGACATTAGCTAGAAGTTTTACTAATCATCACAGCATGAGTTGACTGATAAATTTTCCTGAAAAAAATAYTTCAAGTAACAAGTTATTTCCTTCTAATGAAAGAAACCAGAATCTTAAGAAACATAAAAAAATTATTACTCTAATTTATCCAGGTATTTGAGCAATGTATTTCTAGTAAATTCCATATTTTTTGGAAATAAAAATTTCCAGGTGGCTACAAAGTACACATAGTGCTCCCAAATCTGGTAATCTACAGTAGCTCCTACAAATATATCATAAAGCATTTCAGGCTGAGCCTTGGYGCAATCATGGTAAAATGGAATTGTTAAAACATCTGCAACTATGTGGGAACTGATAAGGGGAATTTATACTTGAGAATGCAATAARAGTTGACACCTATTTGTGATATGACTGTATCATAGATTGCCTGCAGCCTGATTGTATCACTATTTCTAGCAGGCAAAGATGTGTTTGCTGAAGGTGAAAATGCCATTTAAACAGTTGATACCTTTCAAATAGTTTAAGCTAAATGCCTTGCACAGTTCTTGYCTTYTYAGAATGAGTATACACAACTTGAAATTCTGGATAAAGAAATAATGCATCTRTGATTATTAAATCAAGCCAGAAAATACATTTGAAACAACACACATGGCTGTTTGTAGAGGAATTTGATATRTTGTGGCAAAGATWAATAATCAAATAWTGCTGAATCTGTGTATAATAATTTGACATCATGGATATCTGTTTAGTTTATTTATCWTACCAATAAAAGCCATGGAACTCTTTTAAAAATCTCTTTATATTTAGACAGAACCTAACAAAATCATAACCTCTTTYACAATACAACTTTCTCTCATATGAGAGGTAAAGAAGTATATGGTCACAGCTGACACAGAAAAGGAATTTTGAGTATAAGTCAASAGTAATATATTCAGACATAAACTCAAAAGTTATTTTTATTTATATGAGAAATTCTATTTCAAAGTGCATAAATTGACTCTTCCATTCGGTGACGTGTAAAGATCAAAATGAGGTGTTTGTTACCTGCCACATCTTTAGCTTTCAGCCTTGCTGCTATATCATCAGATCAGCAGTTTGCATTCACAGAACAGAACAGCATCTTGCATTCAAAACACGCTAAATGAACTAATCAAAACTTCTATTATCTCCTTTTGTCTTGTTCAGAATTTTTCCTGTTTTCACTCTTACAATTTTTTCTCTATACTCTCTCCATTCCAACACCTCCTGCTTCACCATTCTGCACTCTCTCGTTCTTCCCTTTTTGCATCTTTGCCTTTCCATCATGTTAATGGCAGTGGCAGAGCACTACCAAGACAGGTGCTGCTCCTTAAGGAACAGGGAGTCAGGAGCTAAGAGTGGGACCTTGCTGGCCAGGACCTGTCCCTCTATCTGTCCAAGGCAGCACCCACTTGTCTCTGTAAACCCCGTAATATTAAAGGTCTATCACTATGTGCAGCTTCTAATTCTTGTTTGTTCTCTGGGCTGCATTTGTTGTCTGTACCCAGTCATGTTGCTTTCAGAAAAGAAGGCTGTGAGCTGTGTTTATCACACTGCTCTTCCACACATTTTCACTGCCTTGCCTGCCTCAGCTTCAGCCTCTAGTCACTATTCTCCCAGAACTGAATGTGCTGCCATTCTTACTTCCCTGTAGCAGGAAGTCCCAACCCCTCCTACCCACTGCTTCCTCTCAGTGCTCACCTGTGTATCTGTTTCTCTGATGCAAATCAACAAAAGAACTTCTATTGTCAGAAGTCACACATTTCTAGACTCCCACATCTTGTGAATCTCCAATCACTTGACATTCAGCATAGACATGGGACTGAATATATTCTTTTGATGAGGTCTTTTCAGTGCAGAGCAGAGAGTGGCTGGATTGTTCAGCACTGTATGGAGCAGTAATCTTTGAAGACTGTAGAGGCTGAATGTTCTCAGTGCTRTGGTCTTACATAGCAACCTCCCACTCAGCTATTTTTTGGTAGAAATAAAATCTATCTTGTGGAAGAAAGAACAAAGCCATTTCTCTTCAGGAAAAGATTCAAGRTGGCTAATCCAGAATGGGTTAATATTTTAAGAAATACTGTTTTCTTAACTTTCTCAAGTAAATGCTGCAYTCTTTGTGGACTTCTGCAGACCTGTTCCTCACTCCTTTATCTTTTGTTTGCTCAAATTCAGCTGTGGTAATCAGGACCTTAAGACTTAAGCAGATGTATCATGGCACATGGCCTTGCCTGAAACCTTGGCTATTTCTGTGTCACTGGCAGTAGGTTTTTCTTTTCTTTTCCTCACTTTTGCATTCCCTTCTGGTCTCATTCAGTCTGTCCCTGACTCCCAAGTGCATGTCCCTCTCTCTTTTGTACTTCTCTTCCACTCACAGAGTGGCTAGTGTACCTTACTTRAAAATATGAGCTCTTGAAAGGATTTGGCTGTTTTTTTCTTATGAAGCTTTACTCTTCCTGTCCATGTGTTAAATGCTTGCATGCACCTTCATGCCTCCAACAGAGACATCCTTGAAATGCAAAGCAGTTGAGTGTTATTTAGGTACTRCATTGAATTTCAATACAGTCAATCCATTTTTCACTTACAAGTTTGCGAAGTAYAACTTGCAAGGACTTCAGTTCTATTCCAAGCACTCTTTTCCCTCCTGTTGGCATTGCTACTTCTGTCAGCAGAGCAGGGGGTAACCCTTAGTTAATGGTAAAGCCCTTCTGAACAGTACTTTTTTATCCTTTATCTGTGTTCCTCTGGATGTCAGTGTTTTGCAGCAGTAAAAGTAAATGCAATCAAATACAAGTTAGACACTACACAAAAAGAATAACAGATAAATGATCAAAGTGGKTTTTTKGGATCAAGYCTTTTGATTGTAGGATTAACCCTGTGTATATTTTCTAAAATAACTACATTAAAATGCCACTTAAAGATATTTAAGTATTTATAATTTTTTCTACTTGTAATAAGTTATAAGCTACTACTTGTAGTAAATAAGCTATATTAACAGTAAAAAGACTAAATAGTAAAAAAATGCAGTGYATCTTAATTTTTAAATATTATGTGTGTATGTCTAACAGTTAATAGGATGTAAAGCAGAAAAGTAATAAAATAAGCATGTACCACAAATTAAAAAAAAATGCATTATGTAAGTAAGGTGGAAATTGTTACAATGACAGGGCAAGAGCTACCTGGTAGAGCAATGTGAAAATTATTGTAATTTTCAAAAATTATATGTGAGAATTTCACAACAGTTATAAGCTATTATTACCAAATTTTAATGTTACTTTTATTTCATTAGCTTATCAAAAGTCCAGAGTGGTCATATTTCTTATTAAAAAGTATGGCAAGAGTCCTTTTTTTGTACTGTCAGTGTTAAAATTTTTCAAAGATCYTAAAGGGCCAAGAGGGAATTTCTCCATCTGTTGCTGTATCCCGTGGGGTTTACATAGTTCACAGCAAAGCAGGTATAGAGGTTTTTCTTCCKTGACTAGATCTGTGAGGACTTGATTTATAGATAGAAGGGGGAAAAAAGACATTATGACACAAGGACTTCCTGAAGAATGGCAGATTTTCCCAATTGCTACCAAAGTATGATCAGCACWTCATCATTGTGTAGCCCCTACTTCTCAGGCTAAGGCTGCCAATCCTATTTCAGATCCCAGTATGGAGCTGTGAGCAAGTAAAGGGTTTACTCATTGACAGTCCCTGCAAACTGTCAAATTTAATAACACAGAAAATTTCAGCCAAATTGTTATACTGAGTTCCATGTGAAGAAGAAATAATAAGCAGTGTTATATAATGTTACTCAATAGGGAATGATTTCTAGTTGTAGCAGCTTTCATTTATGTTCTTATTCTTTTCACAGGTGATGATGGCTGTAGTTAGGTTTGTCTGACATTTTCCCATTACAAGTCTGTGTTTGCAGTTCCTTAAAGCTTGGCCAAGCTTCAAGCATATGAGCTGCCTAAGCCACTTTATTATTTATTTTTTATTATTTTCTAAGCTTCTTCCTGTACCTGGCGTGTAGCCACTTGGAAGCTCATCCAGAATTGTGAGGTATCAGAAGCTGCTCTCTCACAAGTTGAAATGTCCACATCATTAGATAATAGAAAAGTCTCAAGGAAAGTTTTTGATTTTGGGATTTCTCTTCCTGAACTGAAAAGCCTTGATTTTACAGAAATACTCTCTTGCTTTCCCTTTGAGAAATTTCAGTTTAGAGTGACACAGCTAAAACTACTGAAAGAGTTTTATTTTATTTTATTTAGTATATGCACTGTCTAGAAATCAACTTTTTCCCCACATAATGTAAAAATGTGTTAAGTAAAAATGACTGTAATTTCATAGGAGTTCTTATTTTATTCTTGTTATAGACATTGTAAATCAGAAGTTGCAAAATGTAGCAAAGTTTTAAACCTCTTGGTTTGTATTTTCTCAAAGACATCACTGTAGTATTTCCTAGAATGAGGGACAAATACTGAAGGCTGTTATTGGAAAACAGACAATATTACAAGCTTTATTCCCACCATTTTAGCTGAACTGAAACTTCATGGAAGATTTTTCCTTTACCATTCAAGGTTATAACACTCTGAGAGGAAATATCTCTGATAGAAAAGGTATTCTGCAGATGTTGCTGCCTTTGGGTCAGAATGAAATTAGGTTGTGTGCTATGTTCTTCACTCCAAGCTATTTTTTCTACTAATTGAGAAATTTTCCTTCCTTTCATCTTGGTCAAGGAAGAAAAAGAAAAACACACACACACACACAAATAAAACCAAAAATCCCAAATAAAACTCGACACCAACAAAAYCAAACTAAACCAAACAAATCACATAACCCCAAAAGACACAAAGCAGACTTTTGTTAAATGCTATATTTATATGTACTTGTAACTCCTCAATTTGTCTCTAAAGCACGTTTTAGCAGAGATTCTGAAGGCTCACCTAAGATCCATTTTTGCAGTRAAGGCATCCCAAATGCCTAGGACTTAGTTTTAAGGAAATCCTTGGAGTACACAGGATTTCAGGAGTCTATTTTCTTCCTTTCTTTGAGATGGAAAACACTTTTATTTCATAAAAAGTCTAGATACTTTTGCTCATTCACCAAAGTAAAGTATGTCAGCTCTTCCTTTTAAATACCTAGCTGTTGAACATTTCTCAAAGAATTTGGCATGTATTATTTAGCAATACATTATTGCTAATTTCCTTGCAGTGCGCTAAGCCATGCAAGAAAGCTGCCTCTATCAAAGAGAAATAAAATTGATTTGCTGAATTTCTTGTCTCTCTATTCAGAATATTATGCTTTAAATKGTAAATTTATGTCACTTATGGCAGATATGCTTTCAGTCATAACCTTATTTTTTTTTGTTGCAGTCCTTTTACAGGGACAGCAACAAGCTTAAATGAGACCAAACCTTTCTCTTTTTCTTCCTTCTGTCATTCAGATTCTTCTTATTCTCATTTCACTACACGTGTGGATAYAGAGAGGGTGAAGATGTCTTTAGAGCAGGAATTGGTCATGTGTTCTAAAGTATGTTCATGGTTTATTGCCTCATTTGTAACTCATCTCTTACTTATTGCATAAAATCCTGCCCAAAGCTTGTCTTGATACAAAATTTTAAAGAGTCAGAGTGACAATAATGAAAGAGAAGGAATATTACAAAAAAAGAGTCTGACTTTTTCCTGTTTAATAAAGAAATATAGCCTACTAGTGAAGCAGGCTGTTTCTTATTTTTTGTAAGTAATTAATTCTGGCAAGTATTTTACTATTGTAGTCTTTCTGCTGTGAAAATACATCTTCATCAAATGTAGTAGGCAGCAGCRTACAATTCCAAACAAAACTTGGTTTTGAAGATAGATAACTATTGAAGTTCCATCTCTAAACATGTAATTTTCTTTCAGAGCCTGCATGCATTTTATTCCCCTGCCCAGCTTAGAAAATGGAATGTTGATGGGATTGTATCATCCACACTACCTTTCTGCATCTGTCTATTGCAAAAGGCRTGAAATGGAATGCGTTGCTCTATCATTGATTTGTTGCCAACGTAATCTCTTTTATTCAAGTCACAGTCCAAGTGTTTCTCCACCACCATGTTATTTCACAATTTTTCTTCCCCAACACTGACCATGCATTATGAACAAGTTAGATATGTTCATTCAGCTTTGATTTTTATACCACTTTTAAATCAATACCTCAGTGATTGATCTTCTAAAATTTAAGAACCAGTGAGCTGTATAACTGAAACAGCAAAGAAAGTAGGTGGAGGATTTTCAGTCTTGGTTGAAATAAACACCAGGTGCAATATTGTGTTTTTAATGATTCAAAGACATAAATTAAACATGCTKCAATATTGTTTGTTACCATACCTCCTCTCTTAATTTAAATTATACATTGAGCCATTCTCACATTTCAGTCAGATTAGGGACTAGCAGGCAACAGAGCATGTAAACACTTATTTTAAATATTTTTTTCCAGTAAGTCCATTTCAGTTAGAAGTGCAGCAATTCTTTTCTTAAGCTGTTTTCTTGATCTGACTGCTTGTATATTTTAGCCAATGGTATCTCAACATATTGGTGGTGACAGCAGAAAAAACCATGCCCTACCAGTCCCACATTCTGTCTAGCAGCAGTCAGCACCAGATGAGGCAGAGGAAGATGAAATCCTTCCAGTTGAGCAGAAGTATAATATGAGGGCAATTCCTAACCTTGAAAAACATAAGTTAACAATTTGAGAATTAATTATCTGCATAGACTTCCTTAGCATCTACATAAATTGAAATATTATGTCATTTCTATGGATGCGTTACGTAGCTCATATGAAATTAGTGTCAAATATTTGTCACTGTATGTGATTCAAGATTTTTTTTTTTGTTACCTCAATTAGCAGAAGAGAGCTAGAAGCACATACCTGGAATTSTACATCTCTTTGTATGGTAATTATACCTACCATAATTTTTCTGACTTTTCTGTAAAGGGAAATACTACCTCCAGATTGTTTAAAATAATCATGTGTAAGTCTCCTGTCAAGAAGAAAAATTCTGCTTGCCTAATGTTCTAATCATAATAGCAGTGGGCTAGAAAACAAACAGATGCATTCTGTTTCTGTTACCTTGAGCTGAATTTTAAAAATTGAATTAAATAACTGAAGTAAGGTATATGAGGGTACCTTATCATTATATTATTTGGCAGCATCTGATTATATTCTTTCTTATTATRTTTTTAACACTGTTATTTCTTTTTTAGCTCAATCTCTATCCCAAAGATTTATGGTTGGATACAACTAAGTGGAGGTAAACTTTAGAAGTTTAGATATTTTTCCTTAGTTTTACATCTAAGTTCCTTTAATAATCAGTTGAGAGAAGTRGAATTTATAGATTGATCTATTTCGTCCAAAGATAAAATGGATTATTATAAAACATTTATTAATTGTTTATAAATAGTGCCTGTCTTAAACTCAATCACCTAATAGGTARAATTTCGTTTAATTATGGGAATTATTCAACTGATTTCAGTTACAGCATATGAGTTRAAAGGAAGAGATATAAAAACCTGATGGCTGCTGTCATATTAAAGAAAGGGATGTGTCTTYTGTGGAGAATAAAGCAGTCCTCTAAAAGTTTTAAAAGCAAATGAAGAAAACCTCGGATTGAAAGTGCATTATGGAATAACTCATGCATAATAAGGTATTCCTTTTTCTGTAATCTTCAACTAGAAAAAAACCAGAAATCAACAGCCATAGTATGATGTCAAACCATAGTACTTTTTTTGCATGTGGGCTAAACTTATCCTCTTTCAGATTCAAGATTATTGTGTATTCATATCCCACAGTCTGCACAAAAAATGTAGCTGGAAAAGATTTGACAAAATATTGGGTCTTCCTTTCAATGAGAAATCTGAGTCTAAGGAAGAGGGAAGGATACATGGACAAAAAAGGAAGAAAAGAATTCAGAAGTGTTAGTTAAATCTGGTTTAATAAGAAAAAATAATAGTTGATTGTCTCCTTCAAGTAAATCAATTTTAAGTAGTAGGAAGCTGTTAAAAGAATATGCATACTCTGTTTACTCTTCCAGCACACTGAAAGGAAAGCACAACCAGGTTTATCTTCTTGATAATGCCTAGCTGGGTTTTTAGGGCTTTAGGTTGTTTCTGTTTTTGTTTGTTTTCTGTCCACACTGCTGGGTCTTCCTTCTTTACCTCTTATCATATTTCCATTACACTTGCTCTGTCCAGMGGATATACTAGATTTGGAGACTCTATGGAGTACTTGCATGGAAGCATTTGCATTCCAACWCATACATACTGGGTGCTTCAGGTTGTGTCTACTCTGATGGGAGGACWCTCTGCTCAGATGGTCTCAAATTGGGGTCTGTGTAGCCTCATATGATGGAAATAAAATTGCTATCTGTACTTGGACTACAAACTGAGGTGCAATTTAGTACTTGACAGCAGCAATTATTTTTCTGTAATGGAAAATGATATCTTGATAAAGTTCTGAGAGCTGAAATTCACATCCAATTATGAGACACCAAGAAAATCCACAACATCAAGTAGTTTTGTCCACAAGTATTCTATACACTGTGTGACTATAATAAACTGATAAATCTGACCTGAAGCATGCTATTTTTAATCAAAGGGGTTAAAATAAAATTCCATAAAAAGATATCTAAATCATATTCAGTTATTTTTTAAACAAAATTATAAAAACAGTAGATCAAAATATTAATTTTATGTGACACAAGAGTTGACAACRGTAAAATAGCTTTTCATATCAGTACAAAAGCTTATTTACTCTTTTGCATTTGATAGAAATACTGTCATTAACTATTGTGCTCATATTGATCAAAATTGAGAAATTAATAAGGAAATTTTAAAGCCAAAGGGACATTTTTTAAAAGCATAAATATAAGAAAGAACAAAATACTTACTTGCTTCCTATTCATGTTCAGAAATATTCACCTGAAATGTGCTCCTGCAAAAAACAATTTTTTCCGCGGGAATTTTATCTTCAGCAGATTATTCTGTTAAATAATTCTTRTAAAGTATTTTCTTTCAAAATTATTATTCAGGTGGGTTTGTGTGTTATGATTTATAAACCTTGGAAGAAAAGAAAACCAGACGTTCTCTGCAGCTGAAGACCTTGTTAACAGGTATCCCACAGTTTCCATTTAGTCCATTTAATGGCTCTACTGCAAGAATAATTTGTTGATTACCAGGTGTTGGCAAAACTTGCTGTATCTGATAATGTGATGAATATTGCATTCTAAAGGCTCAATTCATCATTGTTTTTTCCAAGTGCCATCTGGATGTCCTGTCTCTGAAAAACCCTACTGATAGAAAGCCACGTTTTAAAAGTTTTCAAACTTACTAATTTAACTGGTCCTATCCCAGTGAAACACTCTGTGAAGAAGAGCTGCTTTATAAATCAAGAGAGCCTTCTACACATCTTTTTTTTTACATCCCTATACCTTCAGTTAATAATTTTGCATTATACTTTGGCATTGCAGACTTTTAAATGGTTTTAAATGTTTAAGTGTGCTGTATCAATCTACACATAAAGATGGGAAGGTGAACACAAACTTTCTTGCCCAATTATTTCATCACACAGCTTTTTAATATACAGGACTCCTAGCAGCCTCTTTGTTATGCTTCAAAAATTTCTATATATGACAAGATCAAAAAATAGAGGTACAAACACCTTCTAGAAAACAATGTGATCACCTTTTCATTCATAGCATAAGTAGATGCTGCATCTTTTTTTTTTTTTTTTTTTTTACTGATGAAAATAAATGCATCAGGTCACTGCAAGAGCTGGAAGACATGTTGAAGAATTTTGTGCTGCAAAAATAAAACTTGCTCTTTGCTGAAGCTGGAAGTGTTCCCATCAGTTACCTGAGGCAGCCATCCAGCATGTGGATTTCTTCCTGAGGTGATAAAATGCTGTACAGGTAGAACACTTTCAATAACAGATACTGTTCACCCAATATAATTTAGAAGTGCTGAGACTGCCTGCACCGACATTTGGACATGGTAGATTTCCTGACTACTCCAGGTAAGGCATGACTGTGAACAAGGTGATCTACAAGGATGAMTGCACACATTCATCACACATTCATTTTTGTGGAGATTAAATGTGAGACAAAGACTGGAAGCTAACCTTGTCATTCCCATTCCAGATTTAATCCTTGAATAGGTTCAAGCATCAAAGTGAGATGTTTGGGTTCAGCAGCAAAGAAAAGGTTTTTGAAAGCACCATGATATTTTGAAAACCTGTCTTATTAGCATAAGAATTATTGAAACCCAGGCACATCTGATCTTTTTTGAGAGTGGTACCTTTACTCCGGACTAGGTCTGGATACATGCCACCTTGTTCTAGGGTGACTGGAAGATAGGAACTGCTTTAATAATTAAGTAGCTGGATTACTTCTTACTATTACTTGTGATTTCTATTTTATCTAGTAAAGTGATCCTCTTGAAAGAAGATAATCTGTTGATGGCCTGTATTTAACATGACTTACTTCTTGCTATCTATTGCCAAAATATCACCTCAAAATACAAATTATTGTAAACATATACAGAGTAAATGCTTAAAAGCAAACTACTTCTGTCATACCTATCAAATTTAAAAGATGTTTATGTGTTCTTCTGTCTTTTCTTAATTCAAGATCCAACCACTTATATGAAGTGATTAAGTTTTTATTTTTGCCTTTGTCTTATTATTGGAAGGATTGGAAATCTGAAAGCACYATGATCAATTACAGCAAAGGATAGTGACACATAATGACATCTATATTAATTGTACAACTATAATTTATTTGATTAAATACAAAAGGTATGATGCTTAGGCCAGACTAAAGTCACAGTAATATGGTATTTAAATTCTTTTAAATTAAATTAAATTTTACCACTGTAAATGAGCATCTAGAAAGTAGAGCTGCAGTAYCAGGTCTGCAGAACTACATGCAGCAGCTCCATGGGCTACTTTTTCTCAAAGAAAATGATRAAATGATTCACAGTACATATGCAAAATTTTGGAGCATTGTAACTTGAGCGTGTTATCTTAATTTATCTTTCAAAACTTTTGCCACATTGAGAAGACTTTTTTAGCTTGTAAAATTCTGTTAAAGTTACTAAGCCCTGGCACAGCAGAAAACCTTTATGTCTTTTAAATCAAAAAAATGACAGCTAGATGACCCTGAGGTCATCATTTAGAGGATCCAGCTCTCCTAGCATATCATGGGAGCTACTAACATAARGTTGTAGCTTTGATTCTTCATATGAAATGAATGAATGTGAATGAAAAAATATATCAACTCATCTCAAATAACCCTCTATAATTAAGATGAATTTATAAGCTGCATTTTAATTTGAATGACAATTTTACAAAAACTAAGTAAAAAGACTGTTCTATAAATCTCACTGATGATATTTCTGTTTTCAAAAGATCACTGTTTGTAGCCTGTGAAAAACTTAAAAATTTTAAGCAGACACACTGAATGAGGTTATTTTGTTTGGTTTTGAGAAATGGAGTGAAGTAAAACAATAGCCATCATCASTAAGGATGGAAAAAATAGAATTGYTGCCTATAAAACTAWTTAAAAAGGAAAAAAAAAAGCCAAACTAAAAGCAAATTCCTTTGGAACAAAAATAATTTTTTTTTTACTTTTTTAAAATGGTAGCATCTTTTCAGCTACTATTCTGACTCTGTTTGTTGAAAACACTTGCAAACATATCAAGACCAGTTAAAAATATCCCAGATGTATTTTGAACTTGATTTCTCAGTTAAATATACTGGCACACTGTCAAGAAAAAAAAAATAAAGTATACTTTTGCTTTATGTTTCAGGCAAGAAACTCAGCAAGAAACTCAACCTACAAAAAATGCAGTTCAATGATGAGCAGATGTTGCAGGTGTTAAAAAAGAAATCAGTCTCTTGTCCTATAAGCTAGTGTAGTTTAGGAAAAGAATGAGAGAGTAGAATTCTTTGCATATTTATGAAACAGCAGCCAGTATGGAATGCTGCCTCCATAGTGGGCCTTTTAATATTAATCCAAAACCTGCAAGTATTTTGAAGACAGCTAAGTAACATATCTCAATGAAGCAAAGAAAATCTCAGGTCCATACAAGKATTTTAATAGAGAAAATGTCTTGCTCAAGCAGACAAAAGTTATTTCATCATGAAATAATGAATAAAACTGAATTCAGAAAGGATGGATTTCAAGCATATGCAAATATCAGGGGATAAAAATAAGAATGTTTTCTTTTTTACATCTCTTATGTCAAAAGGATGTTTCCCTTAATAAAAATTTAACATGCATTTAAAACTAATTTTAGAAAAGAGCATTTTCTGAAGCAATAGTGACATCTTTACCTCAAAAGCAAAAGAAACTCTGTATTAGTTTGGTTTCTGGGRAGATGGTACATTTCTTATTACAGGCATATCATGTGCAGAAAAAGCTGACAGGTGAAAAGAGTGAAGCAGAACCTTCAAGGATCATCCTAACGATATCGGCASCTGTCAGGCAGTTTCATGGACCTGATTCATCTCAGGAACTGTATGTGCAGAGGTGACATGCTGTGCTCTGAGCTCCCTCTGCAGCCTCCTTTTCCTTCCTGGCACATGTCAAGGACTCTCAGCTCACCTGAGAACCCAGATTCCAAAGTGACTTTTGTCCCACATCACCCTGAGCCCTGTGTAGTGCAATTCAGAGAAACTGACCCCTCGCTGAAAGGGGCAGGTGCTGATGCTATAGTGAGTAGTAAAAAGGACTATCAGCAATGAAAGAAGTTGGGCAACACTTGGGTTGGGGTTTGGGTTTTTTTCAACCAGTAATTTCTCAAACCACTAATGAGGCCAGTTTCTGCTGTTGATCAAAATGGTCCAGAATATATCARTGCACTTCCATTCATTTATCTCTCAACAAGAGAATAATTTGGCCCCAGAAGTCCTCTTTGACCATTCAGAAGCCGTGGCAGTGGTTAGAATCTGATTAGATAATAAAGATAATTACAGAAAAATACCCATATGGCCATTATTAGATCAATTTTGCTGCTAGYAATTATGGAAGCTCCTGCTACAAACCTACCTTGTGTAGTCATGCAAACCAAATAAAATGCAACTTTCACATCTGCAAATATTTTTGCCGGTGTCTAAATTCAAATAGGGTTTCTTGGTATACTACAAGGAATCCTAAAGCTTGGAGAACACACTAGTATCCAGGCTGTATTTCAGATCTTGCCACCACAGGTCTGTATGTCTTTCATCTGGTAGTTATCACCACACCCGCAAACCCATCTGGAAAAAAAAAAAAAAAAAAGAAAGAAAACAATAAAAACGTAACTAATCTTGTAAATAAAAGACAATATTTTCAAGTATTAGTGCTTCAAATGCAGGTGCTTAGAGTATTCCTGGTTTTCAATAACTGACATCTAATCTTTATTTATTTCAAATGCCAGGAGTTYGATTTTAAGAAGTATTCATTCTCTGGCTATGGATTGGCTGGAGCTCGGCACTGCATCTGGAAGACCTAAACCACAGAGAAAACCAGGCACTGAGCAGCAAGTTGGCATAAACTCTGTGGTCATAGGGATGAGGGCTTTGACATTTTTAATGCCAGCCAGTAATTTGCAAGGTTCAGAGTGCATATACTGCAAGTACAGAAGCTGAAGGAATGAGACTGATATACTTCAGGCCAAATTAATGTTGAAATKAATGTTGATATATTCCATTCAATCAACCCAGGACCCTGACAAGATCCACAGTTAACTATTGTATACCAGACAAATTGAATAGTCCAGTTTTCAGTTATCTTTATGTAGGCTCATAGATTTGAAGGCCTGTTATATCCTGAAAAGAAAAGAGAGAAATGCAGGTAAACATTTTTTGATTTCTAGAGCTGACAAGCAGGAAAATGTAGCTAATGAGTGTATTTTCAGGTTCTTGGATGTCTTCCAATCAAAGGTGCTATGTCAATGTAAAATAATAAGTAATTATCTGATCATTTTCTGACACTTCTGAAGCCCACTCAACATGAGAAACAGATACTGGGTTTGTGTATAAACACACATAGAACTTAAATGGTTTCTTGGGAAAACAGAATAAGAAAATCCAAAAAGGGTGGTTTGTTCCCTTCATAATACTCCTCCCCCATAAGAGTCTTGGAAAAAAAGGATACACATYGACCTAATTATGTCCTCCTAAGTGAAGCCAACTGCTAGACCAAATCCCAAAATCTAACAAATTTTACAATCCCTGAAAAGCYTACCAAGTAAGCAAATAACTAAAATTCAAGAGTTGTTCCCAAATGGATTTGAGGAAATTYACCACTATTTTGTTCTAGATACATAAAGTAACTATTTTTTGTTTACTTTACTRTGCTTCTGTCTTTCAGAGAAAAAATTTCTGTATGTTCCATCTAATAGCTGAGTTTTCCTGATGTCAGTATTCTCATGTGAAATACACTTCATTTTCTTTCTCTTCCTGAACAGAATGAGAAAGGTTTTATCAAAGTAAGGATGAGTTCTGGTTGTCATTGCTCCTTCTTCAAAAGGCAAGGTTGAAGGAAAAGTGAATCAYATTATGGATATAACAACATGATTCCAAACCGAGAATCAACTAGCCTCAGTTGATATTATCAATATTAAAACTTATCAATAGCAAAAAAAATAAGCAGTTGTTAATATGTTTAAAAATATTGAATGGAAATCTTAGGCCATTTCAGCCCAAGTAGTGCTTTTTCTTAAATTTCCTTATTGTCTCTCAGCTGTGTTTGAATCYCTATTATAGTTTTCAGTATTTATTKAACTTATGCATGCACACACACATCTGCAAGTTTGTTTTCTTTGTAAAACAAGCAGAAACCAATTTCACTGGGTTAAAGCTATGCTATTCTTTCTCACAGTGCTGTATGAACTTGCACCCTGGTCTCAGTGGTTCTAGATCCCAGTACTTACAGCCTGGTGAGTTGAGCACTTTCTTTAAGAAAGAAACATGTGCAAGTAATACTTCAGAGGGAAATCGCTGGTACGTATTTGACTCAAACACAATTGCCATTATGTTTTAAASTTTTTTCCAGAAGAATAAATATCTCAGCAGTGCAGCTGCTTCCTGTTACAGGTTAACTGCTTGGATCATTAATATGGACAGTGCAAAAAGAGTTCAATTGTGCAAGGWACTTCTTAGAAGAACCATAAACTGTTTTGTATTATGACTCTCCCTACATTTTAGAGCACAACTTGTGGAACAGGTGAGAAAAAGCCATTGCACTAAATCCTCATATTCCCAAACATTGCACTAAATCCTCATATTCCCCATCCCCTCTGCTCTCTTCACCTCTGAGGACCTCTGTGTACCTCAGCTTTATTCCTGTCTGCATAAGCAGAAAGCAAAGTTAGCACTGTAAATTCCTTAGAAAATTGTAACCCCACAACTTCCAGCCTTAGAGGGAACTAAACCACATATGAACCCGTTAAATACATTCTCTAAGGAGTTTGTTGCCCTGTCTTAGATAAAATGGGCTGATTCAAGAAAAGCAAGAAAAGTATAATGATTTTCTCAAACGTTTTTTTCCTCAAATTACAGTGGAAAACTAAATTAAACTGTTAAAGGTCACTTCTGATTGCCGTAACTGCACTACAGCATCTTATATGACCTTAGGGTAACAACAGTGTTGAGAATGTACTCCCTGAGCATAAAAAAAGTTGTTCATCTTAAAAGACTGGGAAAAAAATTGCTTTATTACAAATTCTATGTTCATATCTCTTCATGGTTAATTTCTTTAATGTGAAAAGCCAAATATCAAATTTGATAGGTTGTACAGCAGTTTCAGGACACCAGGGCTAAATAACACATGGGATCCATCTTCTGCAATATAGCTTCCCTTCTAGACAGATATTTGATGTTTACATATGCCTTTGGTAATTTTTCTCTTATATTGTTGTATTTCTTCTGGTAAAAAAGACAAAAAAAAAAAAAAAACAAAACAAAAAGGAGAAAAGAAAAAGATAGAGAGTGAAATTTTCAGATTTTCATATTGTTTCCTGACATTAAAAAATACATAAAACCACAGATAACAGTAATTTCTGTGTAAAGTAATGTACTTACTGAAGGAAAGTGCACACTAAAATAGTTTGCATTCTGAGGTTTTTATGCATTCGTTTTTGTTACACTTAAGTAAGTTTAAGAAGTTTTTCAACTAAAATAAAGTCATAATTTCCTTATGRTAGATGTATGAATCCAATTATATTTACATGCTATATCTCCTACACATGCTCCTGGTGTCCTAATTTATATGGTGATCTGCAGATGCCCAGTTGATTCATAAGTGCCTTGATCCAAATTMTTTTCTAAGAGAGCTGAAAACAGCAATGCAAAACCTGGATCATTTTATTACCAGTTAATTAATAAAAACATTTTTAAACAAATTTCCCTATTGCTATCCATCAAAACTGTTTGGTTTTACTTTTTATTGTACAGATTAAATATTTGGGTTGACATTCACATATTTTGGTTTTGTCAACAGTATGATTTATCTTTGTAAGGCTGAGGAAAATTACGTTGATATTTCTATMTGCACGTAATAGATCTGTGACCTTCACTTACATTTTTCCCATTAATTTATCATTCTGCAAACAATTTCTWACACTGTAAACCTCTGAGCATCTTCAACAAGTGAAAAAATCCTTTTGCTACAAACCACCTATCTTCCTTACAATACAGCTTTTCATAAAAGGAGAAAAAAAAAAAACTGTAAATAACATACTGTACCAAGTATAAACCAAGCTGACCAAAAGTTTTTTATTTGCCTTGATTGAACAAAAATAGGATGGCCTGATGCTACATAGGAGATATTCAGGGCAGGSTGGATAATTTCTGCACAGTTTGAAGCACAGAGTCGTCACCTCTTCCTGGAACAAAGGATTATGCAGGAAATCCTAGTGAAAATGGCCAGGAGASTGGCACTTAGGTACTTTCCAATTATCTYGTTCCTGATTGACATCTACTTCARAAATGCTATATACATAGCTTTCATRGRATCCCCACCCTTAGAACATCCTTTACTTCTCATTCTGTAAATTTGCTTCTCAGYGTTCCTTCTTTGGTTTGGTTTTCCTTCAAGTCCCTAATGCAACATCTGGAGCTGTGTTGGCAAACCCACTCACAGGCAAAGTCTCACAGAGTTTGTAGGGGTTGGGCAGCACACCTCCCTTAATTCCATAAGGTCTTAAACATCACTGATAACTGGGGACATACTGAGGTGTGACTAAAGTAATTGTCAGAATTCTCTCTAGTTTCAAGGACATAATATTTCCCTCATGATTTCACTTGGTAGTGCACTTCAATGAGAGTTAGAACAGAATAAAGRCAATAAGTTATGACTTAGCAATGATTGTAATGTTTCCCTTGATAAAAAAAATTAAATAAGAATATTTCCTCAAACTTAAAATGTGCTTCCAAAAAGAAATGCACCTTTTGCTGTTCTTTGCTTGARYATGGTACATAAAGTCTGCACCAACSATGYCCCATACAAGCYCAAGTAATACCCCTAAGTGTCATAGTTCAGAGTATTTAATTCAGGGTATCTCTTCAGAAAATCTTKGTCTTTGCCTTTTGTTGATAGAAATATATTTAGGGTGGACAGGAATGGGCAAACAGGAGATAGGAAAGAAAATATCTTTTTCACTATCATCCAGATATATTAACCTTGAAAAAAGCTTTCAAAAATATTTTTGTAAACAGCAAATTTTTGTTGCATTGAGTGCTATTTTTTTTCATCCTAAGAAAGTGCAGACAAAGCAAAGAAGATATTCATGGAACATTTGACAAAGGACACWACTTGAATATGGTTCTATATGAGCATTAATTCTGGTCTTCGTATATACATAATGGACAACTCTTCAAATCATTTGAAAATAAAATATTTATTTTACAGGAAGGAAGTATTTTTTTCTATTCTTATCATTACTTGTGTTCTAAAACAGTACCATGGGAGAATAATGGACAACTGACAAAGAGGACTGTGAATGTGATCAATTGACTTGTGTAGGAAAGAACACACATCATGCTAATCACTCTTTAGTCCTGTGTGTTTGACAAGTAGAACATTTGTGTTTAGGTAAAACAGACCTRTGACAGGCTTAAAGACACCCTCTTGTACTTGGGATTCCTGCCCTRATGCACAAAAGATCAGAACACAGTGGTAACTATAGTTGTGTGGGTCCCTGATGGACAGGCAAAAGGAGCAGGTCACTCTCTAGCACGGACTGAGTGCTCGGTCCCTGTGTCTTCCCCTGTGTACCTCTGCCTGGGTGCTGCTCTCATTGGCAAGGTAGTGAAAATAAATATCCTTTTTTGCATTTCAGCTGTGGTTTTGTGATTATTGCTGATTCTGCCTGTGCTAGCACATACAATTACATGCATTTAAAAAATCTGCTTTCTTGAAAGTTTTCTTTTAGTAAGCCAGTAGTAAAGAAAAACATTTGAGTGGCAAAGAGAAAAAAAAAAAGAAAACAGTTGGTTGTTTCCTCCCAAATTTGCCCTAAACCATGACAGTTTTGAAAATGTATTAAATTAAATAACAAAACAAACAACAAGAACAAGTGTTGGATGGAAAAAAAAAGAGCTTAGCAGTGCCAACTTATTGTCTTATATATCTTAATGTCAGGTGCAATTTCCTGGATATACTGTGTGATGTAAGGGAGATCACAATCAGATGCCAAAGCCTTGCATCCCTRAAAGCTCTGCTGCCAGTGATCAGTAATGGTAACTCACCTGCATCTCTTTTCAGGACAGCTTTYTATAACAGTATTGTGACCATGTTTTCAGGTTTTTTTAAGGCTTTCCAGTGTGAAGATGAAGTCAGCCATCTTTTGCAACCCCAGCTTCTAGCTGGAACACTAGACTAGAAAAATTTTCAGGGGGATCTATTAATTTCACAGCTTTGGCTTTGTCTACAGGTGTTCATTTTAAGAAGACCAGATCTCTTCCCTTAGGAAAAGTATCTAAAATGGATTTACAGACACCTACATTAGGGATCTACATTAGAAACACCGGAGGAGGGCCCCTGCCATTACCAAGAATACATTTTTTTCCTGCTGGAAGATGCTTGATCAATGGGATTTTGCCTACTTATTTTGGCTCTCTCGTGAGATTTAAAAGGATCTTCCAGTAATTGTGTGCATGGGATTTCTTTTCCCCTAACTCAGCCAGGAGCTAAGACAGGAGCTGTAAGGGCCAGTTCAGAAATACAGAAGCTAAATAGGACACCTATGAGTACTATTTTGGGGGAGAATGTATTTAAAATAGTAAAACAYGGTCCTTAAAAATAATCATTGTTCAGAAAATGCAAGAAATTATAAGCTTTACAGTTTACAGAAGGACTTTCTCCAGGAGTGTTAATTTTCAGCTGAGGTACATCTTTTATGTCAGGTACAACATTTGCCTACTCATCATCAAACTGTATAATTTTGAACAGTAGTTCTGTTCTTCTTTGTTAGTAATTAGAATTAAAATTCCTGAGATACAAATCTTCTTGTCCACTTTATTTATTAATGGACAGCTATCCAAATGAACTGTAATTTATTATTAGAACATTTAATACACCTTAATTGTTATATTAAGTGTTAATTTGTGACAATCAAGTAAAGCATGAATAATATAGCATATTCATTGAAAGACATCTTCACTATCAAAATAATACAGAACTTTGCAAAAGGAAGCACAGCCCTGCTTCAATCTTATCATTACATGAATATAGAAGTAATTTTAAAATGCTAGCAAATCTTATCAGTTAAATGGAGATTTTAGAGGTTTGATAATTACATTTGTTTCTTAACTACATCTAACAGAAGGAAAGCAAAAAACAGGAAAAAATACCCAGCTTTTATTAGATATTAGAAAGCCATGCACATTGCAATCATGTTTTTAAAAATCCAAAAGCCAACCAAACAAAAATCCCCAAACAGTGTGAAAAGAGAAAAAAAATATGACTGCAAAGGAAAGGCATAAATGGCAATAGACAAATATGCCCACTTTTCTGTAGTTAATGGGTTTGGTTTTTTTAGAGAGCATATAGTGAGTATTGTTGTGGAACTTCTACCACAAGGTTTACATATGTGAAACCCACAGACAGATTTCAATAACCATTCACAACTTCAGCTGTGACTTGAAAAATAACATAATAAGGAGAACAGTAATAAATTGCAACCATGATAATAAGGGAAGTGCTTCTAAATGGTATGGTAATGTACCAGGAAGGGGTGACAACATATGAACATATGAAAATTATTTAAAGAAAATGCATTGTGTAATAAACTGTGTTTTGATTTATATTTCAAAATCAATARTCAATATTAATTAAGGAATTGCAATATTACATCTCAGCCTGGAATTCACCTTTGTTAACTTTTGCAGCGTCAAGGACTGTTGATGGTGCTCCCTTCCAGCATGCTGTTCTCCTTTGGAATCCATCCCTATCTGATATCTGTAAGTGAAACTGCTGAATTTCTCATACTGTGTCAATTTACACCAGCCACAGATCTGATAGCAACTCTAGCATGGACACACTGTATGAGTTTGGAAGGAGACAATTCCACTGCCTTATCTCTGTTTACCCACAGTATCAAGCTGAGTCTGAACCTGACGATGAAATTTTAAACTGTGAAATTCTGTGGTTTCCATCCTCTGTGGCATCCATAATGAACCACAACGGACTCACCCGGCTCCCTTTCCTATTAGAATTCAAAGCAAGAAAGAACAGTGATTTCCATGTGATCACACAGTCTCACAGCAGTCTGACACACAACTCTAGCAGGGAAGTGATGAGAGAAAGGTTTCATCAGAAGAGTGGGGCCTGATAAAGTCATTAGCTACCAATATTGGTGAATTTTACAAAATAGCTGCCAGTGGAAGAAAGCAATAAGCACAGCTGTCTKTCTAAGAATCTGTGAGATTTTCTGAATGATTTTATACGATCCATGCCTGTATTTTAGGTTTTATTTTTCCAGTAATCTTTGCAAATGCTTTTCCTTGATCTAACAAATAAAATTAATTAGAACATGACAACTCACTGCTGCCAAGGTTGAGAGAGATCACAGAAATTCAGAAAAGAATACATCTTGGCTGTCATATAAAACAAAGTTCTGAATTAAGTTTATMATTACAATTAAATATAAGTTTGATCCAAAGTCTCRCTTTGRAAATCTGTGATTTATGATGAAATYTAGACTTTTGATTGAAGTTTGTTTYTGCAGATATTTTGCRTGACTTTGCTTCTTCTATAATTGATTCTCAATAATATTTTTGAGAAAAAAAAGGAAAACCAATGAAGTGTTAAATTAGATTTTMTTCTATTCTCTTTGGTTTAAAATCTACTTAAAGCCAATAATATATAATTATAGAATTGTTTATGTTGGAAAGGACCTCTCAAGATCATCAGAAGCAATCCTTCTGCTCAGACAGGGTTAGCTAGAACAAATTGTGTAGGACTGCATTCAGCTGGATCTAAATATCTCCAGAGAGATACATTCAGACACGTATYTACATAAATGTATAYAKATGTATATAGCATATGCAGTGATAAAAGTCTTTATATCATTAAGTACGTAGAAAATACTCTCTCTTCTGTTCTTACTTTAGTGAAAAGAAATTGGAACTATTTTTAGTTAAAATTCACTCAAAATGCAGAAATTTGTAAGAATGGACTTTGAATCACATCTAATTTTCTAACAAATATCTCGACTTGAGGGGTGTTATATAATTTGACTGCCTAAARTCTCCCAGTCTGCAAAATTTGGTTTCTTAATACTGACATGCATTTATACTAGAAATAAAGRATTATGAAAACACTTTTATAGAGTTTTACATAAATCAGGGTTTTTA
The DNA here is from genome assembly GCA_902810485.1 of Alauda arvensis. Taxonomy (NCBI): domain Eukaryota; kingdom Metazoa; phylum Chordata; class Aves; order Passeriformes; family Alaudidae; genus Alauda; species Alauda arvensis. Next base: position 63,492 of record CADDXX010000219.1, read on the forward strand.
AACATTTGTGTCTGGCTATGTCATTGATGTCCACCACTTTGGCATTCCTCACAAATTGCAATCCACCTTGTAGCACTGCAGGGAAATGGGGCATCACAGCCATTTTTTGCTACTTTCTGACTATATTCACAAAGCTTGGAGATACCTGCCCTAACCTCATAGGGACTGGCGCATGCCTGGAGTGCAAGGGCTGACTCAACTTGTTATAGTCAGAGCTGTGCAAACAAGGCACTGCCTAATGTGGCACGTGCTGCCTGTCACCCGGCTGGCACTGACTAAAGTTTTGCCAGGAATCTCAGGACTAGGCTGCATTGCACTATGAAGCAAGACACCCTCCCACACTGCTGCAGAGTGTGAAATGTGTGATACACACTGGACTGTCATCCCTCACAGACCCCCCCCTCCCTCCCTTTTGAAGCCATCTCCTTTCTGCCACTGTGAAAACTCCTCCCAGACACCCACCATTGATTACACTGTTGTTTTGTGGAGTTGCAATTGCATGCTTAATATTATACAATCATTTCTTCCAATTTAATGTTGTACTGCTTTTCTTCCATTATGTTTAACATTGCAAAAAGATTCAATCCAAATTACCATAACCATTTTGCTCTAACACCAAGCACAGTATTATTAGAATAAAATAAATTTCTCATTCTTTCCATTTACTACAGGCAATCAGTAGGATTCCTGTGACAAAACATAAACATCTACAATATAGATTTATGCTTTTGAAATAACTGTCTAGTTCTCTTTCACAGCTGGTATTGAGACACGGGGTTTTCTAAGGACCAATCTTTTTTATCCTAAAACAGATATCTAYAAATATGTCAGATGAGCTACATCCTGAAAGTACCCTTTTTTCTCCACTGACTAAAAGCTCAAAAGCAGACAACCACATTGCAGATGCCTAGTCAGAAGAGATTAATCACATCATTTCTCTCCACAGCTTTCCCATGTCTCTTTTGCCAGTTCTCCTTCCTCAAAGGAGCACTACTCTCCCTTACATGTGCAGTATGACCAGTGAAGAAATAGACACAACAAGCAAAACAAATAAAACAATTCATAGCAATCTCAGTGGTTAAACCTTAGAAAAATGTTCTAAACTGATATTTGAAATTCTTTCTTTAATTCTGCAGTCTTCACAGTGGCTTTGATACTGATTATACTCCCTAAACACCACACACATCATTGAACAATTGAACACCGAACACACATGAGACCAGTTTCAGACCCACAAATTCCACTTCTATTTCTGACTGTCACAGTAACTACTGCTAGGCAATAGAGTCCTGAACAAGGAACCTTGACTCAAACATCTTTTTTTTCTATTTTAATAAACAGAWTTWTTTTTTTTTACAAATRCTAGTGCATGTCATCACACAAACCAGTTCTCAAGAAAATTGCACACATAAATGTCACTCATTATATAGACAGATTTGTGAAAAAAATAATAATAAACAAGTCATGAACTTTTGGTGGAGGCATGTTAACACAACATTTTTTTTTATTGTAATGTTTGCACTCAATCCTTCAAATTTCTTCAATATTTAGGGATATTTCATTTCCTAAACACTTGAAAAAAATCTGTATATGGCCTGCAATATCAGTACCTGAATTTCAATACACAGTGTACATTTGAAGTAGAAGGACTCTTTCTCTATAGACAGTGTCATTATATTTTWAATATAATGYCTATAAAACCTGAAGTATGTATCTGACTCTCCAAATAAATGAAATTATAGACTCATCAGAAACAAAAGCCTCTTTCAGGAACKAATGCATTTTTATTTTATGAGTTTTATAAGAACATAAGTAACAAACCAACATAAAAAGATAATTTCTTAAAGCATAATAGCTGTTTTTGATAACCAAAAAATCATCCATGAGAAATCATAGCAGCTAGAACTTTCACAGRGATAAAAAGAAAGCAAACAATATATAGATCCTTCTGACATTTTCAAAGCATGGTTGCCTCATGTTTGGAATGATAAACACTTGGATGTATGATTTGTGTTGTAATGTTTTTGAAGTAAAGCTCCTGAATCTCAGTGCCAAAGATACTGCATTGACCTATGTCATGTCTAATACCGATTAAAGGTTGTACAAACAGACTCTGAATCTAACAGCAAGATATGTATTGACATTTTCTAATACGGATARCAGCGCTGCCAGCTCTGGCTGTTACCTCTCACAAACTGAAGAAAGGTCAGTGCCAGAGGGGTGTTTCACCTTCACATGCAGTGGCACAAGTGATGCAGCAGCTGACACCTCGGGATGATTCAGCCCTGACTCAGACCCCTGCACACCCCTAAACTGACCTTGCTTACGTGGAACACCAATTACAGATGTAAAGCTGGGCTCATTATAGTCAGCTGAAAACCACACAGCACTTTMCACAAGTATTTTAGGGAAGTGATGTGAATAAAGGAACCACGGAGAAGCATGTGCATGCTCTGCTCTAGGGGAATATCCAGGACACTGAAATGTATTCCCTTAGAGCTACCACAGCATCTCTCTTTACCTACGTGCTAATCCTAAAGGATTTGATATGCTTACTGGCTTGTGACACAAGTTCCTTTTAGGTCAGGTGCTGCTCTGACAAGAGAAGGAGAACACAGCATGTGTTCAATCCCCATCCATGGACACGAGAAGACAGACTGTGATTACTCCATGGGGGAATYTTCTTACCACCTTTACTCATATGCAATGAGGCACATGAAATACTAATTTACAGCTACATCATAAATCCCTTGTTGGCATCACTGATAATTGTTCACACATGTTCACTTCTGACAGTAATCCTTTGCTTGGATTACCCATATGGTTACTATAACAAAATAAGAACTTTAAAAAGACAGTAATTTTCATATCTTCAAATTGTGTAAACTGTTCATTTGTAGGATTAAAATTAATTGTATTTAGCCTCAGTCTCAGCATAACCCTACACTTCTGGATGCAGGAAAAATTAATTGGTATGCTTTGAATTTAAGAGAGACTGAAAAATTGTTTAGCAATTTCCARCATTATAGATTTACCTGGTTCTGCTTCTATCAAATAAAGAATTTTTTACATAAAGTATACTTCTGATTTATTAATAAAGGCTGCAGAACCTGTTGTGTTGTTCAAGTTCTCTGTTGACTGTTGAACTATTTTCAGGTCTACCTGTCAGGGAATTATTAGAATTTTCCAGTAACTTCTGCTCTGTATACTGTAAATATTGCTATATAGTGTTTGTCCTATCTTCTGGTAATGTCTTCAAGTATGCATATTTGCATTTATCCTAGTTGGAACCTGACTTTAATTAAGGTGTCTAGGTTCTAAATGTAGCACAGTAATAACTTCAGTATGAACTGAATTATAAAATAAACACTGAGATAGCAATACAATCATAAGTTTCTAGGAATTGGTAAAATATGTATTTTCCACTTCTGCCTTATTAAATACCATTTTTCATACTTCTTCTGATACTCTCAAGCACCTGTGTAGGTTAAAGGATGCTCTACAAAGTTACAGTGCTGTGCAGATCAATAGATTATGTGTTTTTCCCTGTTTCTTCTCCTATACCTCTAGTCTTCACCTCTAATAATAATAAAATTATGCCAAAAGAAGAAAAGCAAAAATAGAAATGGTGTCATAATAATTTCTTCCATGTATYAAGTCTTTGTGTGTACACACCTAAGCCTTCTTTTTTTTGCTGTTGTGGGAAGAGTAAATCTGTATTTGACTTCAGACCTTTCTGAAAATTGAGCTGACCTGGAATCATAGGTAGGTAAAGCACAGTAATAATAGAAGTTGAAAATCAATACACTCCTTTACAGGGTCATGCTGAAGTCATTTTTGTTTCAATGATAAAATGRTATTTGGATTTTGTAAGATTTCTTTCTATTGCCAATTAACTTCCTAGTATCCTTGTGTCACAGTTGAAAAAGATTCTGACAGTGACTTCTAAAATCTGARGCAACATAGAATTTATCAAATAACTTTGTAATATCACAATATACTGCACAACTGTGCATTTTTTATGCATTTATACCCAGTTGTAGAACACTAAAAATAAAAAACTGAGTTAGAAGACTAACGTATGCACTATAATAAATCTTGTTTACTCTTAAAACCTTTTGCTGACTTCTGCGTGTGAATATTTTGGAATAGTTTGCTGAAGAGAATATTTGGAAAATAAAACATATTCTTAAGTAAAACCACAGAAAATTGAAAATACCCCCAGAAACAGGGAGTGCTATCCTCCCTGTGTGTCTGAGTAAACTTGGAAGAGGAGTAGTGTGGTAATGTCTTGTTCTTAAATATCAAACAGGACTCTATTTAACACTTCATAGACACACTGAAGTTTTCTGGCACGATAAAACTGCTAGGATTTCCACTCAATCTGCATAACTTCTGGGCTTTACAAAGACTTCCAGCCTCCTCATTTTCAGTGTTATAGACAGAAATATTGAAGTGGTTATGGCCTGTAAAGACATTTTCTTTTGTAGTTACAATAGCCCAAAATCTTCAAAGTATTTCTTACAGCTGCACATAACAAAGCTCTCTTCTTGTTTTTGTCACCTTTTAAATATGCAGAGATCATAATGAGGTAAATGTCCCCATTTTCAATATGTCTAAATTTATATTTAATAGAGTTATAAATGCAAGTGGGATTAGGCATGTGTGTCAGAGTTCTATCAAGAGTGAAGGGGATGTGGGATTTTATTGATGTTCAACATTATTTTCTTTACTGTTTGTTGCTAAGCACAGAATTTAGAAATTACATTAAAACCATTGTATATCACACCATTGAAAAAAATAGTGCTGTGATTAAAATGAACCAGGAATAAAATCTGTTCATTAGGATGATTAATTAATAAAGACATTTAGCCAAGAAAAGTGACCAATAAAAATTATTATCTTTGTCATTCTTGGATTTCCCTCCAAGTGGCCAAAGATAAGTCAGAAAAAATATCCACAAAGATAGAATAAAGCATATATTTTGCCTGCTTTGGTTTTCAGCAAATCACCTGGGAAATTGTGAGGTAATAATCAAAACAAGAATTAAACTAACTAAAGAATTATCAGCAATGGAAATAAATAAATGAGAGTCAAGTAGAAATAGTTTTGAAAGGACTCTGTAACACAGAGTAGTGCAGCGGCTTCAGTAAAAGTTTTATGGTTTTGGTTTTTGGGGGGGTTGTATGAGTTTTGGGGGATTTTGTTATCATTTGTTTGATTTGGTGTGGTTTGGTTCAGTTTATTTTGGTTTAGTTTGGTTTGGGTTTTTTTGTTCTTAATAGGGAACAGTCAAACAGTTTCCATTTCTCCCTGGGACTGTGTAATTTTGAGACTACCACAGGCTGAATAAGCTTCAATTCTCAGCACTCAGTGTACCTATTTTCAAAAGGACTGGGTTTTTGTATGCTGGGGTCGTTAATTCTTCCTCGTCTCCAAACATTGAACTTCARTCAAACTGATGTGCTTCACCTCTGAACAGCGCTCAACATTTTCTACAAAAATGATAAGTGTTACTCTAATATCTGAGGGAAACCAGTTTCACAAAAGCCATAAAAAAGCTAGTSTGAGTTTTAAAACCCTTTTTTGACCTTTCTCAGTCTTTTCTTTCATTACTTCTAACAGCCAATTTTTTCCTTTTTTTCCTTTGGAATGTGATAGAAATTTTGTTYCCTACATTTTGGTCCTGAATATTTGACAAGCTGGCTGCATGCAGTATATGTTTAGTGGTACCTACAGTCACAAATAAGAAATCTATTAGTAAATCAGAATCAGTCTTGCATTATGTAAAACTTTTTTATATTATCTGTCATAAGCTGAATCTTAAGTCTAGTTCTACATAGATTTCTATTTCATAAAAGAAAAATAAAGAAATCCATTATTTAAACATTTAAATTGTCAGACAAATATTGAGTCTACMATCTATATCTTGAAAATACAGGTTAATATGCTCTCTGTTTCCTTGCTTTCATGGAACTGTTTTATTGAATCAAAAATCTCATAAGCCATTTGATATGTATCACAGCATATAGTGGTTTTTATTGTTCTGTAACTTATTGTAAATATGAAATTCAAATGTCAAATCTATGAACTTGGAGAAACAGTCAGCTGTAAAAACCATTACTCCCAATCTTATCTGAACAGGGAAAAAAATACAGTTTCTTTACTTACAAGGAAACTATGAATTTGTTCTGCCCACACACTGGTCCATAATACCAGAGTAAAAAATGTATTTGTGCCCTTATATTCAGTTTCACAGAATATATGTGAATATATATTCACCAGCACCTCATCATTGATAACTTGTATTCAGCCCCTTAACTGTTCATTTTAATGGTAAAAGTGCATTTGCCATTTTTTAAATTGGGTGAATTCATTATGTCCCTCTCATTCAGATTATAAAATATGAATTACTTTTTTTTGAGCAGTGCTTATCTTAGGGCATCATAAGACATYATTATTTCTGTCATTTCTTCAGGACAAGCTGTTAAGAGCAAGTGATCTTATTTCTTATTCTGAAAGGATTGTTTATTTAGTACAGGGGAAAAGGTGCTTCAGAAATGTCACTAAAGGCAAATTATGAAAGCTGTGAAGTTGCATAGGTGATGCCATGGGCATAAATTCAGCTTTGTTGTCAACAGTTATATAAAAAAGAAGCATCTTGGATTTGCTGTCAAATCACAAACAAATAAATAGAACAGGCAATTAGTGAACTATCATTTTAGTTTTAAAGAGAGTCTTTTCGATGTGGATGATACCAAGYTTCAGTAAACATGGGAGCAACTCTGATGTTTCCATAAACTAAGTCCTCAAAGCAAAACTGCAGTCTGAAAGTTGATCTTGGGGTAATTTACCTGATTTCTCTCCACCTTTTGTGAAGGAGTTCTATAAATATGGTTACATAAGGAAAAGAAAACACAGATTGTGAACTAATCATTGCCACTTACAAAGATGAAGTACAGGTGTCTAAAACTTAAAAAGGTCAAAATATTAATACTGCCTCTTTCCAATGTGTGTGTTCAAAATTACATTGATTCCCCTGCAAGAACTGAGCACACTTTTCCTCCTCTTAGCACTTCTTCCAAGTGAATTCATGGGATTTTCACAAGCAGTAAAGACCCTGAGAGAACCTCTTCAAAATTCATAAATAAGATACCAAAGCAACTCAGTTTCTATATTAAATGTAGTATTGGTACAGACCAGTCAGGGCAATAAGTCCCAAAGAATTAATCTATTGCCCTAACTACRTAATAGTGTCTCATATTGTCCTTGCCACACGAATCAGTAATCTGTGGCAAATGTAGCTACAGAGTGTGTCATCCATGAAAATAAGRGATTTCTCTGGGAAAGCTTAGTTTCTCATATAAAGGGTATTTAAGAGAAATTAGGACAAGATGACATCTATAATGAATTATTACTTATATTTTCTGGCAGATAAAAGGTCACAGAAATCTGTTTTGTCTGAGGCAAAATGGTGATTCATTTTTCAAGTGAATGGCAGCCCATTTATACATTGCTACAAAATGCTGAAATAATCAAACTTGCCTTTTCCCTTTACATGCCATAAATGCACATCAATTTTCGACTAACGTGAACAAGAAATTAAAATGTTTACAACAAAATGACAGTTTGTGGGACAGGCAGAGGTGTATATGGAAATATCATTGTCTTTTGAGGAACTGCTGGATTGAACAGCAATTTTGCTTTTCCATTGTGGATGGCAGTAGGGGGAAGCACCTTTTCTATTGAATTTTCAGAAAATTTGAAAATGACATTTGAAAATTATCTGATTTTTTTTTTTTTTATCTTATGGAAAACCCAAAAACTTCATGTTGACTAAAAGATCCATGCAACATAATACAATTCCCACAATTACAATAAGAACATGTCACACTCTAAATTACTTTAAATCACCAAAGAGTAATAGTTCTGAAATKAAAATCCTAAAATCCTGCTTGTTTGTTCCCAATAAAACTTGACTTTTCATTTATATTAAAAAAAAATCATAATCTTCTACAATTCCTAATTTTTTTTCATCTGGTTCAATCTATCCAATAAATTTTAGTCACTTGTTTTCCCCCTAAGTTTACTACTGGTGAAACATATTCCATTCCTCTATACTTTTCATGCTGAGTAACAAAGAGTGAATAGTATTTTATGAATCAGAATAAGCAACATTCATCTTTCAGACTGTCAACTTGAACAATTTAAAATCAGGGCTTGTCCATTTTGACAGCTGCAAAGAAAGCTGTGGAGATTATGCACATTAGCTTAATGACCAARATTACAATGGTGAGATCAGTAGTGACCTCAACACTTGTTTTTTCCCCCAACAAGAATTAGGAGGAAATAATGAAGAAAAATCTGGCTTATTTTCATTTTCTCAAAGCCTGAAAGCCTGACCAAAGCTGTATAATGACTGGTATTATACCCAAAACTGATGTGTAATGTTTTGGTTATACTTGAAATCTGTSCACAGAACCTGTGTCAATATAATGAAGCTGAGTGGGCAAATATCATGGAATTTTTATTCTTCACCTGTCACCCTGAATTTTTTAAGCCTTCTGATAAGCTGTAATTCGGAGTCAGCTTTCCCATGGGTTTTCATGTAAACAACAGGTGCTGTTTTCTAACTAGCTTGAATGTTTACATTCCTCCTAGTGGGATGGATTTCTTTGACAAGCATGTGTATTAGCCAATGTGTGTGTAGAGGCATTTTTCCCTCAGCCTACCAGAATTTTCCAACATTCTGTATAAATATGTGAAACCTCATTAAACGCTCTCTTTTTCCTCGCTTTCCTCCTTGTCGGTRTGTGTYGTGCTGTTGTTTYGTGTAGCAGTGCGACATCCACCAGCTGATGAAACAGAGTTTGAGATAATGAAGAACTTGAATTCAGACATAAAGAACATAGAATCATAAAATCATAGAATGGTKTGTGTTGGAAGGGACCTTGAMATTAATCTAGTTCCAGTCTCCYTACACCTTTAACTAGACAAGGTTCCTCAGAATTCCATCAAACCTGGCTTTGAACTGTTCCATGAAAAAGAGATCAAGATCTCTGGGCAATCTGTTTCACTGTCTCACCACCCTCATAGTCAAGAATGTCTGCCTAATATCCAACGTAAACCCGCTCTGAGTTTATAATCAAAAGTTCATAAATTGAAATTTGYATATAGAGTAAAATACATCTTAATTTTAGCTCTCTTTTGCACTAATTGCATATCTATAGCAACACAACTGCATGTGCCTTTTAAATATCACTTACTRTGCATTGTGGTGAAATACATGTGTAATTTTCTTTCGACAGCTACTTTCAGAATTCATCTTGGGTGAAAAATGTAAAGTTCCTAGTTCCTTCTTTGAAGTAATAATTGAAATGAGGGCAATGTTTCCCTGAATGTTGTTATGTACAGTATTTGTTAAAAAAAAAAAAAAGAAGTTAAATTATCCAGCAGAAACTACTTATACTGTGCTTCACAAAGACCCAAAATATTATGCTTYTAAAGAAAGGACAGAGAGGTGGAAGTACTACCAGTAATTACTCAGTTCTAAAATTGTATAGATTGCATCCTTTTTCTTTCATTCAAAAAAAAAAACCCAATGAAGATTAAAGAAATACACTTGAGTTTCCAGTGACACTGATTTTACCCATGGGCATCCCAGTGTTTGACTCTCAGGTAGAACAGCAAAAAAGACCATCAGGAAAACCACCTGGCAGTGAGTACCATGTTCAAGGCACCTAGAGAGGGCCTCTATACTGCAGTTCCACACTTAGAACAGAAATCTCCCTAAACTCCATATTTGGAAATGATGATTCAAGTATAAGACACATTCCTTAATTTTCTAAAGTGCATAGGTTTACACTGTGATCCAGAAAATTCCACACCCTCCACACAGAACTGAGTCATGRTTCTTCCTTGTTTATTGCCCTTATCTGAGACAATTATTTCTCAAGGCAGATAAAACATTCAGAGCTGATATACAAAATTACTCCTTTGCCTAAATGAAAGGCTTTGATCACAGATCACCTGCAGTTTTGTGGGACTCTCTAATCACCAGTGTGTACAGTGTTGAAGAGTGGTCCTTTCTTAATCTATTCTATCCAAGATGTTAATTTTGTGAACATTTAGTAATTCTGAGAAGTCATGTAAACACTGAGGCTTTATTGAATGACTCTGCAACACATTTTTATAGAAATTTCTTTAAAACTGTAGAAAATATTTCATCCCTTTAAATAACTATACAGAATCTGTAAGAAGTAAATTATTGTACCATAATGTGTTAAATACAGCATTATTTTTATAGTTGCTTTAAGCTTTTATATCATACAACATTAATGACTTGACGTATTTTTCATACTCCTATGGGAAGACATTGCTTTCAAACTAAAAAGATAGCTACTGCTTTTGAACCTGCTATATTTTCTTTCTAAACTTTAAATTGTATAAACTATGTCAGTGACACAAAGACTGCTGATGTCCTAGATCCATTTGCACCCCACTCACACATAACAAAATTCCCTSTCTATTGCTAGGAAAAATTACCATCATATATAGCAAATTAGGACCTTGGAACCTGCTTTATCAGAATAACAATTGAGATTCCTGTCAATTATCCCTTAATTGGGATAAAAGGGGCTCCAGTTACTCTGACAGCTCAAAAGTAATTTTCACTGTAGAAATGTGCTTAAAATCCCAAMAATTTTTTTAAAAKAAACTAMTGTTGGTCCATTTTTCTTCTAGAGCAACTTTTTCCTTCATATAYCTGTAGTAATTTTACTACAGAAACAATCTTAGGAGCATTAGWTAGGTTGTTCTTAATAGTTTTTCTCTTCCCTCTTTGTCTATCATGGATAACAATCCATTAATTTTTATACATACTGTAAACTGTTATTTAAGGTTTAGAATGCATATACTTTATGAAGCAGTCATTTAACTTCATTCTGTTGCRTTTAAATAATTTTTGAAGTCAGAATCCAAACAGCTTTAAAATGTATATTTGATCAAAGAATTCCCTTTCATAAGGTCAGACATTYTTGGGTTCAGTTTACACTCCTTGAAGATATTTCAATTTGATTAAATAAGGATTTTTTTTATTTATTTTAAGCTACAAGGAAAAAAAAAAAGCAGGGATATTTCTAAATCTTAAATAATCAAGAAGAAAGAAAAAGCCCTGTTAATATGAAGTTATGCAATGCATTGAAGTACAAAAAGAGTGGTTAGGATGGGAATGCAGTTTTATTGTGAATAAAGAAAAACATCTAGTTTCTGAGGTTTTGACAAAAATCCTTTTTTGAAAATCTGGATTTCCTGTAAAGAAAATCCAGAAAGTGAAACAGAGTGATTTTTCTAAACTGATGATCTTGTTTGTATCAATTTGGCATCTGAATATACAAACAGAGGCTCATCCTAACATTTAAACTATAGGATAAGCATTTTGCCTCGTATTTAGTATTCTTACAATGGAAATAACACATGACATTAATTGTATTGTCCCACATTCACAATTCTGTGCTCATATTCTAAATGTATAAATATTTCACTAAAAGCCCAGTGGATGATCCATGCTCTTAAAGGCAAAATTCTGAGCAATGTAGTTATTGTCTTTCAGTTGTAAAACACAAAAGAATTTCTCATAGAGTCATATCTCTGTTTCATTTAGGTAACAGAAAGACAACGTGAAGTACACATCTCACACCTCAAGAAATTTATCTTGAGTGGCATCATGAAGAGATATTACTTACATAAATTGAAATAACCTCATATTTCATTAAAAGATCCTAAATAGCAGAGTTAATAAATAAAAATGTATCTAAAAACTACAGGCCCCCAGACCACAAAAGTACTTCATCATGAGTATAAATCTTATTAATTAAATGCTTAACTAACTGCTTAATTTGATCTAATATTGGATTGGTCTAAAGGCCACAGTATATAAGTTAAGTATATAATTGTGCCTTCTACAATAGTATATTAAATATCTGTTTATTTACTTTATGAAAAGATAATTATTTTGATTTAAATTTTAATAACTTTTGCACATGCTTTCTCCACAAAAGCTTTATTATACACATCACTTCAGGAGAATGTTTCTTCTTCCATATATATGAAGACAATCTTCCTGATCCCTTAAACAAATAAACTTGGCCCCTGACTCTGTGGCAAAGTCTTTTGAATCAAGAATTTCATTGAATTCATCATTGAATGATGGCAGGGAAATGCCATCTGCAGTCTGCTCCACTGAACTTCTTACATGAAGAATCAAACCCATCACACCTTTCCACTGAATAACAATTTACTGAATTGTTTTGAAGAGAATTTCATTTCATATCACATCGATGAGGACTTTACTTTGGACAAAATACATAAAAATCTTCATGGTATTATGAGGCAGCTGCATTCAGCAGATGAGAGTACTTATGAGTCTTATCAGTCTTTGTTTTAACACTAATGAATTTGAACTATTTCCCTATTGATATTACTAAGGGAGACTGTGAGGGAGCTGAAAGGAATCTTATTTTTAAATGTAATTTAATAAGGAAYTTGAGAAACTGGGGAAGGTGCATTAGACTGACAAAGGGAATCTGTTCCAGACATGAAACATGATTCAGAAAAGTTTAAATGAAACCAGATGGTGTGGTAAGAAAAGGGAGGAAGAAAAAGGAGGGCAGGACCGGCAAGGAGGGTCATGACTGGTCTTTCTAGGACCATAAAATAAGGACTTATTGACAAAATRAAAGGAAAAGTTAACTGTTCTAAGTATAATCTCAAGCATACTTGCTACTTCTTTGTAATGTATTGCATGTTTCCAGCCCACTTATTTTACCTAAGATGAAATAACATGACTCAAACATTACAACAAACAAACAAAACCCCTTGAATACTGAATTACTGTTGCTCTTTGTAATCTTGACACTCACTTTCTGTCAYGTGAAGATTACAGAAACATTTGACTTTACGATAAATTTTACTGAGATTGGAAAATGAGAGCAAGCACTTCRTCAGAACACACCTCTCTGGGTGTTATAGGCATATTTTAAATATAGGTTTGTTCATATAATAAATAGAATTGAGTGATATATTTTTATCAATGACAGCCACCACCCACTGCTCTAGACCAACTGACAGAGCTAAACACCAGTCAGTGAAAGAGAGGAATTAAATTATTTGAGTGTACAACAGACTAATCAAAGCCAGCAGCAGTTTATTTGGAGCTTCTCAATTTTCAGAAATTGCAAAGGGTTTTGCTAATTTTCACTATTTCTTATAATATATAGAAATTAAAAGAAAACAGTAAAGTAACCCAAATACAATTTGAACCATCCATTCGTGCATGGTTAATTTATAGACCCCCATTGTTCACCAYGTCATAGACACATAAATTGAAAAAAACCCCAAATACATGTTGAAAACCACCACACCTTCTCAAGTCACCATTATGCATGATGGAGCCCAGCCTTCCTGGGGATGGCTGAACACCTTTCTGCCCATGGGAGGCAGTGAATTAATTCCTTATTTTCCTTTGCTTGTTTGCACAGCCTTTGCKTTACCTATTAAACWGTCTTTATCTAAGCCTTCAAGGTTTTTCACTTTTACTCTTCCAGTTCTTTCCCTGATCCCACTGGTGAAAAAGAGGCTGAAGGGGCTTAGTTCCTGGCTGGGGTTAAACCATGGTATTTGGTTCAGTTCATATTTGCTAACAAAGATTTCATGTATTCTGGAGCAYCACTAGAATTTTTCCTAAGAATAGCAGGAATTTATTTTTTTAACCAACATGTTCTTATTATGGGACATAGCTCTATTTGWTAAAATTTGTCAAGATTTACTATGATAGTAATTTATGACAGAACATAGCTGGAAACATGACATGATGATAGAGTGGAAGCTATGGTGAAAAAAGGCATCCATTCAGCTCCTTTGTCAGACAATTTATAGGTGATTTCTTTTGTTTGCAAAGTAACAGAATAATAAATGGTGAACAGCAAAAGTTATTCCACCTTCCTTGAACCCTGCTCAATAAAAAAGTATTGTGCATTCCATAGTTGTTTCCCACTTTATTTCAAAATAACAATAAATGCTTGTTGCCTGTATCAGGCAAGAAGGGATTGTTTGATCTGCCCTGGCTGTGCCTTTAACACAGATAGGAAGGTACATGGCCCYTACTCAGCAGAGAAATTGCCAATTGCGTTACTTTACTCACAATTTCGCAAACACRGTGGAAAAATTGTGTCAACCGACACCTCATCAATTATCATTGCTAGATGGCAGTCTACTGTGGATTTTTAAAAATGCTTCAATTATCATCTGTGTTATTGCTTTACTGGGGMAGGAACACCCAAATATCATCTGACTCATTTTGGCAACTCACTGAACATCTATTTGCTCACCAGGGCATAAATCTTAACGTTTTGAACCTCTTTTATACACATAACCATAAACAAAATATTTGACTGTTGTACAGTCATCTCTCTCTCTAATTAGTGTTACATTTCTAATAGGTTTGTCTGGCAGCAACTATTATTTTGATTTTTTTTTTCTTAAAATCATAACTGAGSTTTGCAAAATTTATTTTTAAAGGGAAAAAGGCTTGTGAGATCAGGTTTTTAAAATGTTACTCCATTCTCAGAAAGCTTCCAAATTACAGAGCAAAAAAAATTCATATAAATAGTTTTTCTAGCTCAAAAATCTATTTAAGCATTTCATTATTAAAAAAAAATTGGTAAAAATTGAAAGCAGTAAGGAACATAGTCAATAAAATCTCTATAAGCCTAAGATATAGGGATATTTTCACTGAAGATCTATAAAATGTTTCTGCAGACAATATAATAGCTACCTTCCATATGTCTCAGTAAAAATTTACCCATTAATAAGGACTGACTGCAAAGAGTTAAATGGAAGCTATAAGCTGCCAGGGAAAAACTATACAGAAAATATCCTCTTAAATTAGATGAGGAATAATAATGGCCTGGGAAGAACTAGAATGGATTCCTAGTTTGTGGAATTTGGTAAGAATACATTGAACTTCCAACAAAAATTTCATTTGGACTATATCTTGCAAGAATAAAAATGTAATTAAAATGTTACACGGTTTAGAAAAAGCTTTGAATTTTCATTTAGTGATAGATAAACAATGGATTTCAATTTTARCATCATATACAAAAGAAAGTACCTGTATGATTGACAGGATTTTTATACCAAAATCTTACTATATCACTTAAATAAAATGAATTGATTAACCCCAACATGAAGATGAGACATAAAGTTGCTAAATGAGTGCAGTGTTGTCTGTTCACTAACTGCCCCCAAAACTGGCAGGGATATTTAAATATGACTTCCACTGAATATAATCATGTTCAGCTTTGTTAAAACAAGACAAAACAAGTCAAATAGTCTAAGCAGTAATCTATTAGGAAGAATTTTATCAGATTCCATGGTATACATTGTGAGGACATTTATACCTGGCAGTTTATTGGTTCTAGGAACTACCAGAGTCAATGATCAACATTTTCAAAACAAATACAATTAATGATCCTAAATGCAAAGTTGCTGCCTAATTTTCTTCTCATTTTTTCAAAGCCAGTAATAACCATGATTTTTGAAAGCAGTTTTTATGTGGCTACTGTATATTAAACAAGAAAAAACAAAGCATTCACTCACATATACACAAGAATTGTGAATACACACAGGAATATACTGTATCAATTACTTTCCATACTGTATCTTTAAAATTAACATAGAGCAGAGCATGAGATAAAGCAGGTTTCTTGCTTTTTCAAGAAAAGAGTAATTTGGCAATTCTATTTTGTCTGTCACGTTTTAGACTGCAATTAGTTCTTGGGAAGGAATCAACTTTAGCAATCTTTTCCTCCTCCAAAACTCAAAACTGTTTATGTTCTTTTGTCATGTTTTTATCACATCCAGCAACCAAGCCCCTCACAACAGAGCTGCTCACTCACTCCCCACAAGTGGGATCAGGGAAAGAATTGGAAGGGAAAAAGCTAGAAAAAATTGAGGCTAGGGATAAAAGCAGTTTAGTACAAAAAGCAAAATCCACACATGAGCAATGCAAAACAAATAATTAATTCACCACTTCCCRTGGGGAAGGTGTGTTCCAGGCAGGTGTTCAGCCATCCTCCAGGAGAGCAGGGYTCCATCTTGGAGACTTGGGAAGTTTACACCACCATTCCAAATGTCCCTTCCTCTTTCCTCCAATTTTATGTACTGAGTAAGATCTCATATGGTCTGGAATATCCCTCTGGTCAGTTTGGGTTTACTGTTAYTCTGTGTCTCCTCCCAGCTTCCTACACACACCCAACTTCTTCACCAGTGTGGCAGTGCAAAGAGTGGAAAAGGCCCTGTGCAAGCCCTGCTGAGCAATAACAAAAATGTCTCTATGTTATCAACTCTGTGTTCAGCACAAATTCAAAACACAGCCCCATACCAGCCATTGGGAAGAAAATTAATTCTAACCCAGCCAAAACCAGCACATCTTTCCAGTTCTGCCTCTGTAATATTACATCTTAAATGTAGTTGTTCTTGATTAACAATTCCACAATTCTTGAGTGCTCAGTGCCCTTTCACCCCTGCAGTTCTCTGTTGTATCTCACTTGAGATTTCTTGACATGTTGTTTTCAAAAGTATATTTTTAGTTCAGTGAATTGTTTAGCACTTACATGGGACTTTTTGGAAGATACCTACACATAATAACTTTGTTCACTGTCTTATTTCCACATAAATTTTTGTTGTGTAGGGAAAAAATGGCATKATTTATTCTCACATCACAGATAGCACTAGCCAACAAAAGAAGTTTAGGAAGAAATAGAATGTTGTTGGGATTTAGGTAAGACTAGCTATTTTCTAGCTCAAAAAGACCTCATATCAGCTATTCTCTCATCCATACAGAGATTTTAGAGCTGTATATTGCCAAGCCTTACTTAACTACTTAACTTTATGATAAAAAGCTAGGTAGTTAAAATCCAGTGTAATCTTCCACAWGGGGATTTTTTTGCTAGACTTATTCTTTATAACTCCCTGATAAGAGTGTATATTACAAAGGTGTCCATAATCTACTTGCCCTAATCCTTTCAGAGATTGAGAGCAGGAGCCTAATCAACACTAGGAGTCCTCCTTTGAATGAGTCTTTCTTTTTCACTCTCATAAAGTCTAAAGCTAGCCTTGTTACTTCCCTTCTACTCTTAGAAAAAATGCAATGAGGGTTTGGAAACACATTTCAATATTAAAACATTACTGTGGAATCTTAAAAAAACAAAAAACAAACAAAAAAACAAAACAAAACAAAACAAAACAAAAAAAAAACCCACCCTCTGGATTTTGTATATGAAAGTAAAAAGCCACCCAAGAAAAAAATAATCCCCAAAGAATTTTCTCAGAATTTTACCATTCTCTTCACTACCCACCAGGAAAAGAGCTTTCTGACAAGTCTAAGGCCAGCRGTTTAGCAAACTCCAAGCAGGCCTGGAGAGGGGATCATTATCTGGGACAGAGCTTTGAAACATCCAGGCAGTTATATAATTTGTAATGCAATCTCGTGATTCTCTTCACTATGCCTAATGTCTGCCAGATCCTGATATAAACTATGGGTGGCATAATGCAGAAAAGGTTACCTTAATACATCCTTTTGTCTGATGTCATTGTTTGCTAGTGGGACTGACTAAAAAAAATTTAGGATGAGTTTGATTTCTATGCTCTTGTTTACAAGAATTGAGTTCTGAAGTCTACAAGGAAATGATAAAAGGACTTAGTAAACAAATCAGCACCAGTTAATAGAGAATTATGAGCTGAAGGTTTCTTTGAAACAAACATTTTARAAATCATAACTAGAGAAGTAAATTTTAAAAACTCATTGTATTGTGGCTGAACAATTTGCACCGGTTTATTCGTCACTGTATTGGTCTCTAGCTGCAGTGGGAACCTATGCTCAGTGAAAAATTATAGCAGAATTTTTTTCTCACAAAATATTCCATTTGTCTCTATAGGCATTTTTTGCTTTATTATAATAGATGCATAACAATTCATTGTCATCTGAGTTCCCTTAAGACTACCTTGAAAATAGTATACTGCTCAAAATCATCATAAATCTACATATATTTTTATATATGGCTTTATCAAAGCCAGGAGGGCTTTGATTGTGTCAGACAAGTTGTAGTGATTAGCAATCCAGTCCTGTCCTGATGGACAGGGATTTTGTATTAATAAATCATTTTTTCATCACATTCTTTCTAGCAATCCAATAGAATTCTCATGGACCTGGCAACCTCTAGAAACTTCTACAACCTGTTCTCTTCWTAACAACAGAGATGGCAACAAACCCAGAAAACACAGTATCTATTTTTCCAAGTTCAACAAGGACATTGAGTCCATTTAAAAATCTCTGCTGGTATCTTTAATGGCATATGCTCATACATTAAAAAAAAACCCTCAAACACCTCAACATTTGTCTGATAAATTTGCAGTTTTATTAAATGRATCTTTCTTTTGAAAGCACAAAACTAATTCTTCTGGTCTTCACTATGCCTTCASTACAAAATGCAACCAAAGAAAAGTTAATTACATCCTTGTTTATTTTAAATAGAATAACCTATTTCACTAGGCAATTTTAAAAGCAAAACAAAAATACATGTGGAAGTCTCATGAATTTGARCAGAAACACATTGTACTTAAACAATGGGTTTGCTCCTATGTGGGTCCCAATTTTACACATTTTGGGAAATATTGGGTGTCTTATCATCTTCCTTTCTTTAACTAACAGTCCTTAATCTAGACTGAAACATGCAGTTTAAGAAGACCTAGATAAAATTCTGGATTAATAATACCTCACAGAAAGTTTCAGATATTATCTAGACTGTGAAACAAAAAACAAAGTAAAAAATCACTCAGTGATCTCAACCATAATAAAAGTGGTTATATAACCAAATATGAGAATTTAACTGTCTGATAAGCCTAACTTTTGCATTGTTCAGGCTTGTCAATGGCAATCATTCATATTTTTGCAAAGTCTTCAACCTGTTTAGGTTGTTTTAACATGAGATAGTTGAGCAATTAGCTTCAAAACCCCTTAGAATACATGTAATGAATTCAAACTGTCAGAAAAAAAACCCCACACACTTATTCTAAAACATGAAGGATCATTACTGTCAGTAATTAAGAGATTCCTCCAGGATAAAATTGTATCCTGTTTTTTTTTTTTTACTAATCAGAATTTTAAGAGAGTATGAATCTCTAATTTACCACAGATACTTTATTCACCTTGAGCATAAACAAACATTTTAACCTGGATTATAATTATCCTTTTCCTCATGCATATTGTATTTCTTTTGAGTGATGTTTCTCCACTGTTATGATTTATCTGTTTCAGATCTACTGTTTTTACTGGGATTAACACCTCTGAAAGAGTTGTTTCTGATGTGTTCTACATTAACACTGCRGGGTACAAACAAATATGCCTGTTTCCCTGAGTTCAGAACCAATGGCTGCTCTCAGCTGCTTCATGACTTTTCTGTTAAGATAAAAAAGAGCGGTCTTATTCTCTAATGAGTAAAAGCTCCRGTTCTTTCAGCCCTTGACTCTGAAAATATCCCTACCACTGCATAGACTTCTTACAGTAAGTAACCCTAGCAAAGCAAATAGAGACACAACATTAAATATTGACCTTGAAGGGAGCAAGTTTCGGGCCAGAAGGTCCAGTAAAGGAGAGGGAACATCATTCTCTTATGCCCAGAACTGTAATATATACCATATTAATCAGAAACCCTGAAATAGTCCAATTATCAGAAATTAATTAATGACGTCACTGAAAAATCATCAAAATTTATAGTCCGCACACTGGATCCATGTTCAGTATCCATTACATTTGCACATAATCTAGAAAAAACTTTGATTTTTCCTGCAATATCAGCAATCAAAGTCTTGCATGCATCATATAACTTAAATACAATATAAATCAGAACTTTCTGAAGTCAGAGATACTTATTTTCTAGATATTTAGACTTTTCTAAGCAAGCAATTAAAATATACAAAACTATCCCCTCAAAAAAAGAGTATGCTATTTTTAGAAWCCTATTTAGAATTATTTTCTAAATTTATTCAAAATATGCATAAAATGGAGAAAACCATACACAAATGCTGAAAATAAATGTTTGGAAAGTACTTCATAATGCTAGYTTGAAAGTCTCATATGTGTCCTTATAATCATAGTAAAAGATTGAAATATATTTCACTGAAACTCCAAAGACACCATGGCTGGATGGGAAAGGAACCCTAAACAGTAGAATATTAAGTCATTAATAAAGAGGACATCACAATTTTAGATGATCATATTTATTGTCACATTTTGTCACATTTAAATGTCATATTTATTTATTCATGTTATTGTTAATTGCTTGGTGTCCTTTTATATGTTAGTGAAATTTATTTTCATTTCAAAATATGGCATTCATTAAATTCATTAAATTGAACCACACTATTTTAATTAAAAACGTATGAAATAACTTTCTATCATAGCATTTCTCTCAGCATAAAATTGTCAYAGCTTTCTAAAGAACTGAAAGGAAAGTTTAGAGTGGTGAATGGAGGAGAATTCAAAACTGTATTACTGGCTACAGAAACTTCATGCATGTGATTAAAAAGCAGTGGAAGAGTTAAAAACCTTGTTGACTGCTTAAGGTCATTGAAGGAGAGAGAAGGAAGGAGATATACTAAGTGAAAAAAAAATTAACTACAAGTTACCTGCCTCCAAGACAATTTTCTGCAATCCCAATATAATCAGTTGTGGCCCTGAAGACTGAGCATTTCTTTTGACTGAAGAAAATACAATTTTACAAAATGGATCAAACTATTCAAGCCAGAGATTTCTGCAAGTTTTACCACTGYGATAATTTAATAACTCCTCTAAGACTGCGAGTTCTAACTTACTTTACTTGTTGTACTTTTTAAMCTTTGGTAGTTATAGAAAATTTGAAAAACGCCAAGYCTTCCTTGAAACAGGAGGATAAAGCACTCCTTTGTCCTCCATTGCTCTATTATTCCCCTTTCTACTTTCCCCAAATTATATCATTCAACAAGTATCTCATAGACAAATCAATTTATCTGACACTGTGATCCTCTCTAGTGCATTTCTTCAGATCATCCAAAAAATGGAAAAGATGTCTCATCCCTACACTATCTCACCAAAACTCTGTACTAGAAGAATATAGATGGTGTGAGATTAAACTAGGCTGTAGAGAGAGATGCTTCTTCTACCCCTATTCAGCTCATAAAATCCTATGACAAATTGACCACTGATGGCCTCCACATTAACTCTTTGAACTCTCACCATTCTAGCAAGGTGGAAATCATATTTTGACATCCTTACCARCAGAACACAGTGTAGAGCACACAGCAGCACTCACATAAATCGTTCACAAGGTTACACCTTTCCATCAATGTAATACCCTGYCTTCTGCATCATAGTCCCTGAGCTACCATCTGTGAGCCTTTAGTGAAATGTGCAAAAAGCTGGGAGATTGAAACTCCTATTTTCTCTTGAGAGTTTCTGCTGAGCTTAAGCAGCTCCAGCACTCATAACTTGTACTTTCTGTCAAAAGAAGAAATTATGCTTTTGCTTCTTTCTGCTGATGATTTTTTTTTCCCCAAAGAGGTTTGAACCAGGGAAGCCTATTAAAATTGTAAAAAACAGAACTTGCAAATAAGCCCATGGGAAGAGAATAGAGCCAAGTGGAGTTTGCACCTTTATTGTTCCTATCTAGTTTAAAGATAAATGAGTAGCTAAAGCACCACCATAATATTCAAATATAGTTTTAAAAAATCATTCCTATTATGGCGATAAAGCATTTGAAGATAATGTTTAAATATTCTTCAGCTCAGACATGTCAATTTTGATTGTCAAACCTGTAAATTTAGCTGACAGGGTTAGTTTATAGCCACAACTGTTGTGGAAATAGCACAGTATCTTTTTTGAAAATGTTGTCATTTATGTGCATTTATTTGAACATTTCTTATAGAGTTTCTTGTAGGAGTTTTATTGCTTTGGCTTTCTTTCTTCACAGTGCCTATGTTATTTCTCTGGCTTATTATGAAATTAGATTTTTTTCACTTTTCCATCTGTTCATTCAGAATTTCTCATTCCCTCTCACCCATTATGCTTTCAAAATTCAGGCTTTCAAAATTTAAAGGGCCCCAGGACTGCTTTTGACTRACTGTAAAACCTTCTACTAAATTTCAAAATCTGCTACTGCAAAATAGATAGATATAGATAGATTATATAGACATATAGATATAGATAGATATAGATTAGATAGAGATGTAGATAGATAAGAATTTTTAGTTGTACATTGAGTTTTGCAATAACATAACATTTTCACTATCCACGAAACACTGCTATTCTTAAAAAATACTTCWTTGAAGATGTGTAACTTGAACATGAATGAGCAAACACCATGGGAAATTCTCATAAAAGAGAGGTAAAACCCATTTTTGGTTAATGTTTCCCTACTGAAAAGATTGTGGGGAGGCTGGCCTTCTAAAATCAACTTGTTTTTCTGAAACTTTTGGATGCATCACTTCACCGATATCGTCCATTCCTGTRCAATTATTCATGCAAGAAAAAATCCATCACTGAGATGCTCAAAAGATACAACTGAAACTGAGTACACTAATACATATGTTTGCAATTGAATCACCATCATTCCTTTTGGATGCTGAAAGCATGAAGATCAGGYAGCAGGGCAGAATTCGTGTGAAATCAATTCACATAACTTTCTCACTCTGGCCTGAGAAAGTGTGAGGAGGAATCAAAACAATCCTTGAAGGTGAAAAACAGTCTCCACAGGTGTTGTTTTTCCAACTTGTTTACTTGTAAAAACRTTTGAGAGGTGTTGTTCTGAATGTCCAACCATGTCTCTTTTCTGGTAACTGTCTATAAAAAGGATGGTGAAAAAATTGCTTTTTTTGTCCCAGAGACTGAAGAGATTTGTGTCATTGCTCTTCACCACCCTGAACTCTACAGTGACAATTCATGTTGAAGTTTGGCAAAATTTCAAAATCTTCTGCAATGCAGCTAATATGGGGAAAATTAGAGGATTTTAATAAAACAGTTTWATCTGGTAGATTTCAGTTGCTTTGGCATGTAGCTTTCTAAAATTGTAGAGTAATATCATAATAAAAGCATTTTGCAGACAAAGTTCTAGTCCTTGTGAGCTGTTGGGATAGAAAACTAGATGGATGGAACCAGAATTCCCCTGACTTCTTCTTAGGCAATTTGAGATATTACCGTAGCCACGGAAAGAGAAAACACTAAGTTATCAAACTGAAATCCAGCTTTTTATCTCAGGTAAAAACCTGCTTACTGACAGAAATTAGTCTTGGTCATGAACCAATTGAAGTGATGGAGAACAAATTCACAAAGTAGAATAACACCAGAAATATTAAATCATATACCAAAAGAATATATATCTTTTTTTTAATTAAAAGGAAGAAACAAATTTTGAAATTGTCAAATATATGAATTATTAAATTTACACCTTTTAAGGTTTTTTTTTTCTCTTGCTTCTTTCTTTTTAGAGACAAACTTTGATATCATGTAGGAGTTGGTACAACTCCAACTCTGTAGGCCAAATTATTTCTCTTTTTTAATCTAGATAAATCTGTGCATTCAGGGAGGGGCAGGACAGCTCTAATGAGTTATCCAGAACAACGTTGTGTCCTTRTATCCTTGTATATCTGATAATATTTGCCAAGTCCCAGATGTTGTRGCAGCAGTGATTTATTCAATACAGTCAAACATGTAGGATAAAGAAGCTATTCTTCAGCCAAAAACTCTGGAATGAATAAATTATTGAAGGGAAGCCTAGGGAGAGCCTACTGGGAGATAGAGATGTTGATTTGATTCKAAATTCTCATAAGTCAAATTCCCCCAATAATGTAAGGTTGCAAGATCTTTGATTTCTCCATGCCAGTCTCTTACATACATCGGGTATGACCCTTGTAGCCAAGCGTACCACTGTGCTCATCATCACTCAGTTATCTCTGGATTGCACATTATATTTTTCATGCCTTTAGCCATTCTCCTTGAATGTCTGTAAAATGAACCTGCAGGAATTGTACAGAATATTGTAGTGACTGCTACATTAGGTTGCTCTGGAGATATGAACTGTGGCAGACAGAATTTTTTCTAATGTACTCACTCTTATGAAGGCACTACTCAACATGTTAGAGTGATCTGCAAGGTTTTGTTTTCTTGTCGGAGAAAAAATCCACGTTATAACTCATAGGCAAGATTCTGCATATGAGTAGAGTTTATTCAAGCAATGCTAGTGTTTCAATACAACATTAGTGTGATCGTCTCCACCTCCCTCCCATCCCCCACCTCACAGCCCCCACCTTATTTCAGGGACACATATCTTTAAGAGACAAAACCTAAATACCAACTGCATAAATTTTTCCTCAGCATAACTGATTTAGCTTTTGAGCATCCAAAATATGAGCATCTACATGCCTTGAAAATATAAAGAGCATTTTCCTTTCAATGTTTGTATAGATGCCATTGCCAAATGCTTCAAATTCTGGGTATTTYCTTACCTAAGCACTGTCAGGCCAATGAAAAATGATTCAAAATGTGTCCTTGAAACCATCAAACAACATTAYTTTTCTGTGTTGATGACTAAGAAAACTAGAKAGCACAATAGAATTCAATAAAACAACCATGATCATTATGTCAGAAAGAAGTTTGCTCTGACTGGTACTGAGCTACTGAAGTGATGGATGCATGAGAAGCATGAGATAATTGATAACCAGAGGTGTGGGATGCTGCTTTTCAAACTGAGCAGAAAACTCCATTTAATATCTATTCAATCATAAAAAATTGTAGAGCCCCTGAGGTGTCAAAAATATGCTAATACACACATTCTAGTTTGTACTAGCATCATGGTTCTGCAAACAGAGAGGCTCCTGTACTGTGATCTGCTTCCTACTGCCAAAACAGCATTTCAGTGAACAAAAGAAGGAATAGCACATGTTCTTTTGTGGAATAAGATTTTCTCATCTCTTCAGCAGTAAATGTGTTTTGTTTTAATTGTCCATTTTTATATTGTTGTGAAATATGTGTATTTAGGCAATTAATTGTGTTCATAATGAAAAGAAGCTTTGCTGATCTCAGTTCCACTTTGTAAATTCTAGTAAGAACAAAATGCTGAACCTAAGTACCTAGGCACTTACACTGTTTTCTTTCCACACCTGGGACTTTGGCCATGCTTCTAACATATGAACTACAACCTTATTTATGGAATTTTCACTATGAAGATTTATTATTCTCCGTTGTCTTGAAGCCAGTATATTCATTTATATTTCTGTAAATAAACATGAAATGTAACCATTCGGTGGTTCAAGAACAYACCACAACAAAATAAATTACAATAATAAAAGTAGTAAAATATCTTCACTTTCATCTGAAGTTTAAGAGTCATTAGATTGAAGTACCTAAAGTGTATTTGTGTAAGTATTTTTTAAAATCAAAATCCAGTATATTATGTAGAACACTTGATAAAGGTTCTACAATGAAGATGATTAGTTAAGTAAGTTATAGATGAATTTAACATGCTTACTGTTTTCCCAGTTTTCTTTTTCAAGTTTCCAGGTTCAGAATTCTCAAGGTGTGAGTTTACAAACAAAACTGAAAAAAGATCTTGTGGAAAGACTGTMCTGTCTGATCAATTGCATTTCCAGTATCTTAAAAGACATAGTATTACAGCATACAGTATTGCAATTAAACTTGTATTGGAAAAAAATGYAATCTGCTTGTGTTTTAAGTGCTTTGGTTACAGTGATTATGACGAAATTATTTTTTGACTGCCTAAGGTAAAGCTTTGTGATTTAAATGTAACAAAGTGAAACATCAGCAGCTTTCAATATGTATTTAAATGGCAATAAGATTTTTGTTTTACTTTATGATGTGATTAGGTATTTGCAGGCTGAGCCTGATTATTTTTGAGAAAAAGCAAAAGAAAAAAAATTTGKTTTTAGAAAGCTTCATATACTCTGATATGCTGCTGAATTAAATATAATAAATAGCAGTAAATACCTRTTAAATTAATAATTGTCAATTTCAGCCTATGTGAAGAAAATTTTATAGTCTTTTAAAAGTCATTATGAAGAAATTTTGTAGGCTATTTTAAGCTAGTAGCAGTAGTAGCAGTAGTAGTAGCAGTAGTATTGGTAGTAGTAGTAATTGTGTTTATCAGGCTCATAGCCTAACAATTATGAAGGTCTTATTAAAAATTATACTTTACAGAAAATAATCTAATGTAAATAATAAATTCTTTCAGTGGATAAATATTCTGATTCTCATATGGAAATTGATGTAATCATATATAATCATAAATATGATCTCATAGGATGCCAAACAGTTGTGTGGATTTTAAAAGATCAGTTAAGACTCAAAGATCCAGCAGGGACTGAATTTGCTTCTTAGAGCCACTGTGAAGTGTTCCTGTCTAAGCCAGAAGCCAATTCCTGTGAGCAGCTCAGAAATGGCTGCACTCCCTCAGAGCAGCCACGTTTGGCAATTCTGACTGRCCAGTCAGCCTCAGGGCCAGGCACTGCACTCTGACCAGTGTTAGTGACCTGTAAAACAGACGTTTGAGAGGGAGGATATAGGAATCAACAGCTGTTAAAGAAATTTTAACTGGGATTTTTATGGAGACTTTCAAGTGTTCTAGACAATTAACTTACAATGTTCATCTTCACTAYAGAATATTAAGATCAAGATCACATATCAAAAATATGGGATCTAGAAAACAATCAGTTTGTTGTCAAGGTTAATTGTTGATAGAATAAATCTGCATATAGAATTTGAAAGATAAAAAGGAACACTACTGAACATATTTGAATTCAGGATTTTCTTTTCCCTGTTAAAAATCTCACAATTTTGTAATTTATTTTCAAGAATACAACTTTAGATATATGTTTTCCCCATTTGTTGTAGTGTCAGAATTTTTTATCTTCTTTTACTATCCATTACAGTGAAGAAAAGTATTCTAATTCTAGCATAGCTTGATTTTTAAAATTATTAGAAAAGTTGAATATCATTCTTAAAAGCATATTAAAAGCAAACACACAAATTGTATCCCCTTTCTATTTGCATAGTTATTATACTTTTTGAAGCTATATAGTGTAGAATATAATTAATAAATGTTCTTTCCTATCCTCTTCCAGCAAACTTCTCATTTTTCTATACAGTGCTTTGATGTCTTGAAGATGTCATCCCTTAATATTTGCCACCTGAAAGCTGTGCAATTTTGTTAATTTTGGTGCAACAGGAAAACAGTAGATTCCCATCCAAAATTTCTGATGTCTGCAATATTAATCTGAATGTAGAATAACCTGCCAGACCCACTCTGTGCTTTGATGTTTCTTTTGTGTTTGAACACTTTTAAWCTACACACCAGCTTTTGAAAAAACTTTTTCATGTACATGTCTTTTTAAAACAGAATAATATCTATGACCTTGCAGTCCTATAACTAGGTAGTGATTTGCAGACCAAAGGCATTGCCACTTAGCCTCTCAGATCACAAAGCCTCAGGGGAAAATTGGTTGTGATTTCTTTATATATTGTCATGGAAATACACCACAAGATAGCACATCTTGTGAGCCAGGTTGCATTAAGAGCTGCTTTCAAAGCAACTAGGACCAAAAACATTATGCCCCGAGCTGATTATTAAATCTAATGTTCATACATTTGCTCTCAAGTGTAATGATTCTTTGGTAACTCCCATGATGTTTGATACTGTTTTCTTGAAAGCAAACAGGAGTATAATCATACCTCATCTTTTCTCAGAAACCTAAGTTCCTAGCATCCATCATTTCTGAAGAAAGATAGAAGACCTGCTTCTAATAAAATGCTTTAAGTATCTGAAGGCCAGTTGTTGTAGAGCTAATGTTACCAYATGTTCTTTTTGAAGCCAATGTTTTTTGAGCAGTATGCACAGTACAAAGAAGAAAAACTTTGAGTTGCTATGGTTAATGAAATCATTCTCTCATTGAACCACAAGCTGACAGAGTGCAACCTCTTGGTTCTCTCCCTGCAGTAAGTTAAAACATGCTGATTTYAAGCCATGCTCACAGTTATCTTGTTTGATATAAAGGTTTCAGTCTAGGGAAGACTGAGAGGGGATATTAATGCACATAAATATCACAAAGGTGGGTGCCAGGAGGATGGTACCAGACTCTTTTTGGTGCTACACAGTCACAAGATGAGTAGCAATGTCCATTAATTAAAATATAAGATGTTTTTCTTCCACACRAGGAAGAACTCTTTACATTGCAGGTGACAGCACTCTGTCACCTGCCAGGGATGTCATGAAGTCTCCCTCTCAGGAGCCATTCCAAACCCACCTGGATGTGTTCCCCTGTGACCTGCTCCAGCTGACCCTGCCTTGGCAGGGGGGTTGGGCTGGATGATCTTCAGAGGAACTTTCCAACCCTAACAGCTCTGTGATTCTGTGATTTGGGGTTATTTATATCTTGCCAATTTGCTTCATAATTAGGAAAAAGGGGTAGAAAGCTAAAAACTATCACTTGYGGAAATTTATTAATATACTGAAATTGGACTCTCTTGGATTTCTATCCTTGTTCCTGTTTGTTACTGAATTAATCTTCACAGCAAGCCAAAATTAATAAGCCATTTGAGTCTTTTTAAAGACTTTTTTAAAGTCTGAGACTGAATAGAAGTTAAATTTTAAAAATATTTCCTGGATAGACAAAGTACTGATGTCTTGGTGGACATAAAAGGACACTGTAGGGGAAGAATGATAGACCTCTGCATCTATACTCCTAAGATAAAGACACAATGCCTGAACTTCCAGGAAATAAAGGGAAATGAAAAACTGATGAACTRTGAAAGAAATTGTGTGAATAAAGAATTGATTTAATTATTGATAAAGAAAATGAGCTGATGCTAAAGAATGGATTGGGAAGGCAAATCTCAAGTGAAGAAGAGAACTGGTAGCATGGATTTAAAATAAAAGGCAACAATTCACTGAAGAACCTTGTAATGAAGCAACAGATAATAAAATATTTCAAAGTCATGATGCTGGATTATGAATTTCATTCAAATTTGTATATAGTAAAASAGAATGCCAGCTGTTATGGAGAGAAAGAAAATATGGGATCTGATGCCTGATGATCAGAAAGTTGCCTGCTCTTTGCTCTAATTATTTTTAAGGCTGCAAWATAAAATCAGATCTGTTCTACAATGAAATGTTGTCCATAACCATAATCTGTCTTTTCCTTYAGCAATGCATCTTGGCTATTACGCTATAAAGTATAAATTACTAGTTCTACTTTATTAAGTTCTTCTCATGAATTGTTTGCAGAGTAATATATCTTTTTTGGGAAGGATGACCAAATTGCACAAACCCTAACTGCAGTATTTCCAGATATTGTCTGATCCTGCAGGAGAGGTGGTCACYTTTTGGTCCAAGAAGGAAGCAAATRTAGGTTTCCCTTCTGTAGTCATGAAGTTTTATATGAAAGCTTACATCTTCTTTTCCCACAAACTTTCTGAATTAAAGGATGAAGTTTTTTATAAAGCTTAGGTTTGTAGATGTAGGAAAATGTTTTACTCTTTGAATCCCAAACATCTGTTTGCAGCCAGATGTGAGGTGCATAAACTGGGAAATGAGATTTTACCCACACTTGAATTCTTGTACCAGGATGATTTTAGGCATTTCTATCTGCAGGATTTAGGATGTTGTGAACTGTATTTTATATATCTTCCTCTACCCATCCAGTATAAATAAATATGAAACTGATTTTTTTTATACSTTTTCCTCACATACTATCTTATTTTGTTTTTTAATTGTAATCTCTACATTACCCTTCAGGCTCAGCTTTGAGCCATTTGTAATCTTAATTTATTAGGTAAATAATTCAATTTTACAATAATTGTTGTTGAAATATGCTAACATTGTCAACAAGTGATCTTTCAGGCCTCAAGAACACTTGATGTCATAATTAAAAAAAAACACCTTTAAGTGTTAACAGGGTTTGTGGACATTTTCCTGCAAATTAAATACAGTACTGCACTCTTTCTTGTCAGAAAAGACTATAGAATTTTTTTTCAGTCAAGACTTCTAATATGTTCATTTTGAATTATTTTACTGTCTTATATACATAGTGTATGCTCATTGCAAAAGTTTAACTTTCTCTCTATATTCATATTTTATACATGTATATTTGTTGTGGGACTACAACTACAATAAATATTTAAAAATAAGTGTAAACTTTCTTTTAATGACACACTGTGCTTTGATTACTTGGAAAATGTATTGGAAGAGAGAGAATGGCCATGTCTATATCAGTTAGTTTGCACTACTGYAAATTCTATACAAATTCTATTTTATATTTCTAATATATCTACTTTCATTTTCTGTAGCTTCATTTTTGGTAGATATGTAATAAATCACAAATCAGTCTACTTTCCAATTTTTCTTCATCACAATTTCATTTGTCTTCTTGGAAACTAGATTTGCAGTATATAGACTTCCCTCCTTTCTCTGGTAGTCATTAACTATTCTGATATCAGATTGTGAGGCAAGGCTATGCTATGTAAGCTCCTGTGTTCATTTTTCTCATTGCTGTACCTGAGCATACTCAAGAAGATTAAGCAATGCATCTGTGTACCTGTCATATATAATCCATGCTCTCATTCTCTKCCCAAGGAGAAGAATTCTGTATATAGCAGAGTGATTCTTTCTAACTCCAAACTCACTGCTGGAAATCTGTTAAGATAATTTTTTGGCAGAGCACCATTTGCTCATTCCTCTAGGACAATCATCAGATGCATTCCCTCAAAGTAATTACCACTACAACCTCTCCCCCATCTTTGTCTTTTGTTGTTTTCATGCTATGACAACAATGATTCCAAGATAAACAGCTTAATATACAAATGGAAAATACTGATTAATTCATTTTCAGTAAACCAGTATATCTGGTTTCTAGCAAATGCATTAGAATGTTTCAGTCTAATCAAACATTGGCAAAAAAAAAAAAAGTTAAGACTGCTTACCTATGTAAATGTTTATATACAGTCACATCACAAGATATTTCCAAACTCCCTTCTTCATATCACTCAAAAAACCAAAAAGAGCCAAAATCATAATTTCATATAAAACTAGTATTTTGACAATATGCTAAAAATAATGATCAGAATAAAAAATTAATTACAAATCCAATTCTATTGTAAATCTGCCTAGAATTGCAACATTTCTCTGAGAAGAGAAAGCAGAGCTGAGAAGGTAAGGCAACTTCTCTTGATTTCTTTTCTGTGCAATCTACATTTAATTGTATTTTATACTTATTCCATGGAAGAGATACAGCAGTTTGACAGGATTTTCTGGGCTCTGGTTTGAGATTTTTCTTTACCCTCCTGATTTTATTAAAGATTCTTGCAAGATTCCCAGGAATCCTCTGAGGAATCTGAAGGTATCACTGCTCCCAGGTAAGAATAGCCACGGCAGCCTTAACACCTGTCAACCTTTGTAGCAATCTCTAGTAGTATTTAAGAAGATCCCAGCTGTCCTTGATCACAGTGTTTGAAGCTTTTGTTTCTTCTAAGCCTTCATCAGGAACCTTTAGCATAACTAACATGTTATGATGAGTTTGTACATCAATTTGGGAAAAGAAGAAAATTTAAAATGTGGGGGATGAGCAGGTGTRCTCAGACTGGTTTTTACATCCTCGTGAATGGCAGTGACATACCACAGGGCAGCCTCTGGTAGTAGTTAGAACTGTCACTGCAGTTTTGCTGCCCTTGACCCAGGGGTGGTTCAGGAAGAGTGAGCAGCTCTGCAACAAGACTGAAGTTGTGAGGGAATGCTGYCAAAAGAAGCAGCTGAGCTGCTCTGATTGAGTCTGAAACCCAGAAGTGAATAAGAAGCAGTCAGTTATGGCAGTGGGAGCTTTCTTGCCACAGAGGATGAAGGTCCCTGTCTGTTTTCCTGACCTGCCATCTAGGAAGGTTTCCCACTTAGCAAAGAGAATTCAGAGAGAAAGGAAGATGATGATCCAAAAGCAAATAAGAAAGTGGTGAACAGGGGCTATGTGAACAGAAAGGTTCTAAAAATCGACAAGGCAGGGCTCAAGGTGGATGCCCCATGTCAGTCTTAGAGCAGGACCAAGAACATTCTTGTTGATCAGTAGTTCTTGTACCAGTTGTAATTAACTGAACATTATTATTTCAAATGCTTACTGTGTGTACCTTTGTCACTTCAAGAGTCTATACATAACTCAGCCTATTTTCTCTTAACAAAGAGTCAGTATGGTCTCCATTTTTCTTAGGCTTACCTCATAATGCATGTCATGGGAGTAGTTAATTTTAATTTTTAAGTGAATAATTCTTTGCAAAAATCACCCTGAGTTCAACTGATAACTTTAAATAATTAACTAGAAAAGTTGTTTTTCAGAGAGAAATCTGCAATCATTGGCAATGTGAGGGAGTTAAAAACTGCCTAGCAGTTTGATCTGCTGACTTTCTTGGTACATCGAAAAGTAAACCATTTTCCCCAGAATTCTAAATACACTAGGATTAAATGTTTTCATGTAAAGTGTTGATCCTTTGATGAAGATTCATTCTTGATTTGATTGGACTCTTTGGACAATACAATTATGTTAGCTGGAATACAGTTTTGACTTTTCCTTAGAGATTGCCGACGATGACTATAAAAACAACAATAATAGTAATAATAATAATAATAATAATAATAACAACAATAATCCAGTGCTAAAAGTACCATTTTGCCCCTTCATGAAAGCCTAGTGAAAATAATCAGAGAGGCTGTACTATCAGAATAGATAGTAAAATATAATGCCAGATCTTTAGTCACCTACTGAAATCCCACCAGACTTGAATTGTTTGTTCATATGTATTTTCAGTCTTCACTTGCTATTGAGAAATAGAAAACACCATTTGATACCAAGCCAGGGGATAAAATTTCACCTTATAAAAGATGCATTTATTCAATACATACAGTACTACACCTATTCCGTTTTTATTTATCCAAGTTTCAGAATTCACTCTGATTTCAGAAAAAAATGTTGAAAGGAGGAATTTCAAAAGCATAGTTAGCCATCCTCAGTATCTTCAAATTACTACTTGTCTAATTTAAATACTTATTGCTATGGGGCTACTGCTGATCACTGATGATTAAAATATTTCACATAAAACTTTTTTTCAACCTTTYACTTACTGGGAAAGATCTTTGGAATTGCTCAGATTTTTGTCTGGAGCTCAACTGACAAAGAAGTAGTTCCTTTTAGGAAACTAAATTAATTTCTGAAGCACAATTTCTTCATAATTATCTATAGTGAAAGATTCATCCTTGAAGTCTGACTGCATCCTTTTAATAGTGTACACTATGTGACGGATCTGCCACGGTATGAATCCTGGGACAACAGGGACAGCATTGCCTCCAAGTGGAAGAAAGAAGGAAATGTGTTAAAGAAGTGTGTTCTAGTTTAGCAAACCCAGTGACCAAATGTCTACCCCTAC
>CADDXX010000219.1:97435-137302 GCA_902810485.1 Alauda arvensis
CCTTCCCTTCCCAAACCTTCCCTTCCCAAACCTTCCCTTCCCTTCCCAAACCTTCCCTTCCCTTCCCAAACCTTCCCTTCCCAAACCTTCCCTTCCCAAACCTTCCCGCATCATCCTCTCTTTCATCCCATTGTTTCACTTTAAGCAAATGGTGGAATCCATTGGCCAAGCCCCTCTACAGTAACAGTAATTTTTTACTAAGATACATTTTCAGTTTAGGAATAACCTTGAAAAAATTAGCTTTATTAAAAAAAAAAAAAAAGCTTTAAAAACTCTTCTGAGTTCTTTTGTRACTGTATACAGGGGAAAAATATGGGTGTGACTTCAGGTGATTGGAGGTTTTCCTTATTAAAAGTTTGTCTAATGTTGAATCTTTATTTTTCCACTTGTTTCTCAAGTAGGAAGATTTCAAGGTGRAAAATTTTTGGAAAAGTTGATTAGTAGCCTGAACAGTAAAGGTTCACTACACATCAGCATGAGCATGTGTTCTATTGCAAGTTCAGTGAATGCTTTCTTTTAGGAATTTCCAGGTACCATGACAACACCATTTCAATCTAGCAGGGATGAGYTTCCTTGGAACAATGACAAAATCATTGTTTCATATGCAGTTGAACCCCAGTAAATTATTTCACTGTGARGTGGTKAGACACTCAAACAGGTTKCCCTGGGAATACTCCATCCCTKGAAGTGTTCAAGGTGAAGGTAGATGGGACCTTGAGTGACATGATCTTCTGAAAAATGTCCCTGTGTATGGAGTTGGAGTAGACAAACATTAAAGGTTCTTTCCAACTCAAACCATTCTATGATTTTGTGATTTTCTGTTTTATATCTGAATTATTTTATTGATATCTGAATTATTTCCACAGATATCAATAAAACTACATTTGGAACATGTGAAAATGTAATTTTTAAAAATATTTCTAATTTCAGCCTCATGAACTTTTGGCATGATGTTAAAATAAGGCAGCAGTTTTAAGACAAATTGGCCAAAAAAAAACTGATGATAAATCTAGATATCATTATATCCAACAAATATTTTTTTCACATAGTCTGYGATAGTTTTCATGTACCAGAGTTTATGTTTTAATCTCAATAAAAAAAATCCTGAGGCACTCAAGTGGTAATTTCAATAACTATTGAAGATTTTACATCAGGAATCTGAAAATTGATTGTTTGTAGAGTATATGTTAATATTTCAGGAGTCTTGCATAAATAAGAAATGTATYAATCAATTAATCATAACCCAAGGTTTAATTAAAGGCAGTAAAATCAAATCATATTCTATAATGAATTAATCTTTCATTTTTTCCTTGAAGAGAAGAAAAAACACGTACTTGAGAGAAAACTATATCATATATYAAGAGAAGTTATGTGCCTTTTTTCCTATCCAGAAAATTTTCTCAGAGCCCCTAGGGAGACCTCTGTGAAATTAGTGTAGGAGGACAAAGACGACAAAACCCAGGTCAGCTTAAGAGTATGTTGCTTGGCCATCAGCTTTTTATACTTTATATTTATCTGGCTTTAAAAGGTGTTGTCTTCATACAATCATAATATAAATTTTTATAAAATAATTCATATTTGATGTAGGGGGTGGAAGTGACAATTAAGGGAGGTATCTATATATTTAACAGTAAGCTTATGCTAAACTCTGCTTTTAACTTAATTTCTATATTAAAAATACAAACATAAAATTCATGCAATTAACAAAAATCCAAGATAGATCACTGAATTTTCTGGGTTTTACACCATCTAATTCACATGTGTGAACTGATCTTGGTTGAACTCATGTTATTTAGGATCACATCAGAGATAARAAGAAACTCAAGAGAACATTTTATGGCTGATTGGGATGCGTGGGTGGAATGAGGAGGGAGCAGTTTATGGATGTCAAGCAAAGGCAAACGTTATAGTTTCCACCTTAGTTAAATAGCAAATAACTATTATGACTTTGGAATACCTTTTGTCAATGTGTTTCTACTCTCCCTTATTCAAACTAATTAGACTAAGATAGTTAAAAATCTACTAATGATTTTGACAACTCTGGCTTTGGAAGGTCCCATTCAAGACTGGAAAGATGACTGTGGTTTTTTCAAATCAGACCACTCAGGTGCTTCCAGATGGGCCCCAGCATGTTGCACAATCAAAATCACTACTCACATTCTCGAARTAATGGTTTGAGGTGCCTAGACCTCATTCAGAGCATGTTTATTATTCAGAAGCAGTCACCTCATTGCAATGGGTAATGTGAGTCCAACAGGTTTTTTCAGTTGTGCAGACTGCTCTCAGAACAGCAGCAGCAGCAAAGCACTCTGCCCTTGGTGGCTGCATCTTACAAAGTCATGGCAGATGAAAACTAGCAAAATGAATTCGTGTCTGATGGGTTGTTTTTGCCACGGCAGCTGTGCTTTGAAGGTGGGCAAGCCAAGGAAGTTAAGTTTGGCTCATGCAGAGTGTTTGGCTCTGAATCAGCTCTGTGCCCACACATGTGAATGAGCCAAGCTAGCAGGAATATTTTGGCATTACCTTCTGGCTGTCACAGTGACCTTATATATCACTTCACACATTCTCCCTTTTGTATGTGTGTAATCAGTTCCAATGGATCGACTAATGTTTTGGCGTGAGTTTGCCTTGGCTCTGGCTTCAGATTTTCTGGCCTGTTTATACAAGTTCCATGCAGCATGCCTATAAAATTCATTAACATATATTTAAGGATARCTAATATACATCTTTATGTTCTAGAAAATGGAAAAAAGGATAAGGGATAAATCCGAAGATGTTGAAAATAGGTAAGCAATGAAATTAACATAATAACGTCAACTCTTTACAATGTATCAAAAATGCCAACATAACACTTAAAAATTTTCTAGTTGCYCAGTTTAGCTATTATGTATGTGAAATGTACAGGGCTCTGTATACATATATTTATATGTAGGGTGTATTTATGACTGTTTGTCAAATTATTATGTAAGAATGAGGTGAAAAATCATTGTCAGTACGTTATCATCAAGGAAAGAGTGGAGTATAATAGTTTTCTTTGCCAACACTGGAGGAAGTTTCAATGTGATATCATTGGTCTCTACTCAGAAATTGTAGGCTAYAGTTTAAGAACATGTTCTGTTATATAAACTATATCTTTTCACAGAGTAGTGCCATCAATAACATTTCCTAATGTTAAATTAGTGTGGTGATTAACTTTTTTGAATCTAGACATATACATGTGTTGTGGTTTAACTCCAGCTGGCAACTAAGTACAACACAGCTGCTTGCTCATCACCACTGTGTCCATGGTGAGATGGGGAGGAGAATGAGAAAGGTAAAACCTGTGTGTTGAGACAAGAGCAGTTTAATAAATAAAATAAATGAATTTTAATGAAATAAAATAGAAGAAGAAAAAGAAGAAGAGTAATAAGGGAGATAATAAAAATAAAATGAGAAATAAAACCCAAGAGAAACAAGTTATGCACAATACAATTGTTCAGCACCCAATGACAATGCCCAGCAATGATTGGTGTCCCCCCAGCCAAGTCCCCCAGTACAGATACTGGGCATGGTGTTCTATGGCATRGTGGAATATTCCTCTGGACATATGGAATCAGCTATCCTGGCCCTGCTGGCTTCTTGTGCGCCTGATCACTGACTGATGGTCAGCACTAAGTAGTGCTGACCTTCTAAACCATCAAAGTGTTATCAACATTATTCTCATGCTAAAACCAAAATACATCACTGTACCTACTACTAGGAGTAAAATTAACTCGATCTCAGATGAAACAAGGACAAYACAGTACTGATTAGCATAGAGTAGTAAATGAGAACCAAGGTTTAYCACTGTGCTATTATATGTACTTGTATAAACTGGTAAATTATTTTTAAATCTCTGCAGAACTTCTCTTGTCTGAGATTGATTTTTTTGGACACAAGATTTAAATTGGCACAACAAAGCAAGGACAAAAATTCTTACAAACTGATATTGCGGAAATTACTTCAACTCTTCATTGTAGTAGCCGCTATTAACCACAGTGAAGGAATGAACACTGAATTAAACACAATACGTAAATATATAAAAAAAATTTAGTCCAAATAATGTCATCTGAATAAGGACAAGTAACCCATTATCCCTCAGAAAGTTGTGCATTCATTACATTTCATATTTCACCTGAAGGCCTTAAAGAAGAATATGACTAATTGAAAACTAAATAAGTAAAATCATGAAGTGCTATTATAATAAAATTTTCTTCTTCTATTCAATAACAGAAATTATTTTTTATGTTGATGATAGGAAAATAAGAGTAATAAAKAAAATATTGTACATAACCTTTTTTGTGTTACTGYGCTCTATGTGTTAACTGAGGCTTGGAGGAAACATCTCTTGAGTTCAAATTCTGTGTCCATTTAGTGTCTGTTCACTCTGCTGAATTGTGATGAGGATATACAGAGCAGGGGTTATATTGAGGTCACCAATTGATTTCATTTAGGATAATTCACTGTCAAATAGTGGCAACCTMTACTGTGACCCTGAGATGGACTGAAACCAGTTAGCCAATGGCTAAGGAGAAAAATAAAATAAAGAACCTGTCCTTTCTCACTCTCTTGAGTGAAAAAGAATGGAAATAATTTAAASGAAAATAAAAAAATCTCACTTTTTGAATAACTTAGAATCCTGAGAATGAGCTTTCATTGTTTTAGCTGGGATTGCTTATCAGCTGTTTGACTCAGGTTCATCTGGCTGGCATACAGTTCAAGCAGAGAAAAGGACATCTTCATAGTGGAATTAAGACCTAAGGTACCTAAGCCACTTGCTGAAACYTAGAAAAGATGACTCCAAGTCTAAATTAATGTTCTATGTATTACTAGTAAAAAAAATTTTAAAAATTATTCACATAACTTATTTGAGATTTATGACTTTCATTTGAGATAAGTGTCTCATAATTTGAGATAAATGAATAACCTATTAATTCTGYTCACTGAACATTTTTCCATTTTATGCACTGAATACAGTTTGCTGTACAAATACATCAATATTTTTTAAAGGGAAAAATAGAAAATGGCTTTTTAGTTTTAAAATCTCCATTCACTGAATTTTCAATTTCTCATTCAAAAAAAAAAATCAATTTAGAAACCACGGAAGAGGGAAACTGGGGGACTTTTTTGCAAATGCTATTCCTAAGTTTTACAAACTGGTGGACTTCTAGATCCAGGCAGGATTTTCCAGCCTGGATGGCCCCAGTTACAGCCTCGTAGATGTGGCTGATGTGGTTCCCTGTATATTTAGGAAAGGATAGGAATCTGCTTGCTACTTAACAAGGATATATTGGATGGTGAAAGCCTGAGCACGATGAAAATTATATGGCATAAGTGGTGGAGACTCCACAAGAGTTGGCTG
The DNA here is from genome assembly GCA_902810485.1 of Alauda arvensis. Lineage (NCBI taxonomy): Eukaryota > Metazoa > Chordata > Aves > Passeriformes > Alaudidae > Alauda > Alauda arvensis. The sequence goes on from CADDXX010000219.1 coordinate 102,816, forward strand.
GAGGAAAGATAATTTTCTTCAAAATCTCCTGTGTGTTAATGTGCTTATTACTTGTGACTAAAATAGTGCTGATAACACTCCAGTGTGTTTGTGTGATACCTGTTTCTCACTATACCCCYTCAGCTSGGAGATGGGCAACAGKCTGGGAGAGGASACAKCTGGGACAGCTTACCCCAGCTGAACAAAGGGACACACTCTACCCTACGATGTTGTGCTCAGCACTAAAACCTCAGGGAAAAGGAGAGCAAAGGAGATATAAGCAATTCTTGTCTATGGAGTTTATCTCCACAAATAATATGCTTTCCAGAAAGTGGCTGAACATCTGCCTGATGACAGGAGGTAGCAAATAAAGGACTTATTTTGCTTTGCTTGCACACAGAGCTTTGTTTCACTGATTACATTGTCTTTATCTCGATCCCTGAATTTTTCTCACTTTTGCCCTGCCTGGTCCTACTGRCAGGGGAATACCTTTGTAGGTCTTAGCTACTGGCCATTTTTCTCCAGCACCTTTCTGCCTTAACTATTTTGGTCAAGTAGACTTGTGATTTAGGCTACAGGCTGAGACTGGCTTCAGGAAGTTCTTGTAACATGAAGTTCTCTTTTAACTTAATCACCTAGGTTATTCTTTGTAGTCAATGAAGAGAGACAACGCTTTGAAAAACTGATCTATCCTCTCATTAAATAGGCACATAACACATAAGTAGAAAGAATTATACTTTGAAAGTTTCTCTTTTTATTGACCCTGGAGAGAGTGTAATTGAAGCCTAAATTGAAGTATGCTCGTAACGTGTAACCTAGAGAACATGAACGCAAGAGCAAGTGTATACCTAAGGCTCAGTTCCCTCAAAAGATTTAGACCCCAGTTATCCTCATATCAGTGAAGTCAGGAAAGTGCCTCTACACTTCTAAGGATTCAGGTTAAAGCCATTTTTGTTTATTTCCATGGTCAATAGTTCTTCCACCAAAGGTTCATTTTTGCTGACAGCATACAAATACATTCACATGGCTTCATAAGGCTGAACACTTAAGTTTTAAGCTTTTGTTCACTTCTGCATAGTAGATGGGACTCTAAACTTACAAAAATATAGATCTGAGTTACAGGAAGTGAATCTTTTTGCTTTCTTTAAACTTTGTTTTCAAACAGAGTTTGTCCTCCACACACACACAAAAGAAAACAAACAAACAAGATTTGTCYAATTTTACTGTAATAYGCTCATCCTTTCGTACACATCTTAYACTTCTYAGYMCTGTGGCATACACTGCAAAACAAAAYACCTAATGCAAAACAAGTTTAATGGATTGAGCTGAAAGAGAATAAACTATACAGATTAACGGCTCAAGATGGAACAAAAGGGTGTTGGAAATTCAGTCAAAATTAATTAGTGCCCAAACTGGTTGGTAAAAAACACCAAGRAAAATTCTCATCTTAAAAAATTAAGGATGAGGAAAGAATTCCAAATTTCAGTCTCTCTGAACTCACCAGGAAAGCTTGCTTTTCCTTTCACTGATGAGAGAGAATTTTATTAGCACACCAATATCTCATGTGAATTCTGTAAATTTTACACTAGTAAATTGATTTTACTGCATGCAATGTTGTGATTATTAGAAACTAATGGGTAAAAGAAAGGATTTAGYAGGGAAAAGAAAATTTGAAAAGAATGTTTAAAAGGATACAGCAAGCTTTTGAGATGTTTCAAATAAGTTTGCACCAGTACACACAGATAACTTCCAAAGTGGTTCCATGTAGGATTTCTGAAATTTCAAAACACTGGGTAAGGAAAATGTCGATTTTTTTTTTTTTTAATGTAAAAGAATAAATGGAATAAATTGACCTTTCAGTTATATTTCAGTTTGTCATGTGAACCAAACTAATTCTAAGGTTAGAAAACTTGTAGAAAAATAATGGTCAGTATCAATGTTCTGTGAATATTTATGTCATAGCCTTTTATATTCTCTTTAAGATAAACAATAGTGAGGAAAAATAATGAAGATGCAGAAATCACACGTGTAACTTAACCTAGGAAAAATTGTTTTTCTCTGATGATGATTTTCTCATTATAGTCTCTTAATGTAAATATGGATATCTTCAAATACATCCTGTGGCCAAAAGAAAGAATCATGGTGTTCTTCATGCCCAACAACCCACCTTAGGATGAAGCAGGGGAGGTGGAATAGACACTAAGGGAAGTTTTCTGGTGGCAAAGGGAGTTGAACATTGAAAAAGGTTTGTGGCAGCTGCAGAATATCCACTGCCTGTTTTTAGCATTTTTGTTARGAAGGAGATATATTGGTAAACTAAAAAAGGCCACAGATGGATAAGATCACAAAGTTATGGTCTTGTGAGCTGTGCTTTTCTGTCAGCTGCAGACAAACAGAACATCTTCATTTTATTTATCTGGATGAACAAATCTATTGTGTAGGATATTATGGCTCTGTGAAAATAACAGATAAAAAGATTTMTTTAAGCACCTTTATTTACTATATCAGAAGTGTCTGTCCATCCATTTAATGCCATGAATAATGAATTCTTAAATCGTGTAAAGGAAAATTAAAATGATGGAAATACTCTGCAGAATTTTTAGAGACAGAAAGTTCACAAACCACCCTTCCACCAGAGATATTAGTAGAACTAGTWTACACATTTTTCAAAGTGAAAAGGTAACAAAAGATAATTTCAGTGGTGGCATAAAGTAATTTTTCAATGATTCATCAGTCAAACCCCAAATCAATAATAAGTTACTCTATAAGCCTGCTGCAGATTTGGTCATTTTTATTAKAGTATAATAATAAATTACTAATATGTCAGAAAATTTAAGGCTAAGGAAAGAAGTATTATCATTGAATATCACTACTTGTTTTTTTCTTCTTCTATGACCAAATGTGGACTTGTGGACTTTAGAAAAGCAGACAAAAACTGACTCAGAGAAGAAAGGCAACAGGTAATAGGAAAGTAACTCAGAGGCATAGAAGATGAACAACTGAAAGCAATTATTTTTCTATATCTACATTAAACTATTTTCATAGTGGACAAAAATATGTATTAATGTAGTGATATGGGTTTTTTACCCAATAAACAAATGTGCCTGATATTTTACCATATTTTAAAAATTATGTGCTTCACAGCTTCACTCTTAAATTTAGTTTAGCACAACTGCCTGCTGGAGCTTTATGTAATTTTCACTTATGTCAGTTAAAAAACTGCCTTTGGCAAGAGTGAAGATAATAGCTTTACTGAAAGTTGGTTAGATTTATGATTGGCTTTTATAATTTTTAAGAAGTGATACAACTGTTAGATGTCACAGTCATTCAGTATCTCACATTACACTGGAATCATATGAAAGGCATTTCAAGTTCCCTTCAGATTAAAAGGGTTTTATTTTACATAGTCAGCAGAAATGCCCACCATTATCAGAATRGTCAAGTCTTTCTGTATCAGAATTACAGTAAAATAAACTAAATCTACAGAAAAATTAAGTCATCTAGTAAAAATTTTACATCTACTTTATTCCTAGTGTGCAAAAGAAATTTTTCCTATGAGTTCTCTTGGTTTTATGCAAAAACAAAAAGATTTATGTAAATTGTATGTATGTTAAGACCTGAAAAATTAATTTTTTTCTGTGAATAGTCTCTGGTTTGATATATGAGATTCCTTATTTCCATCTGAATTTCTTTTGCACCTCTATTATAAAAATGAAAGTTACATTTGCACATTGTCTGTATATCAGCTAAACAATTCAGCTTTGATTATGAAACATGGTGTATGTTTCCTGGAGTCTTAAACATGAATTACCTGTCTTGCAAATTTCCTAATTAGTTCAACCAATTTTCTCTCTGTCTCCAGGTAATATGAACCAGTGATCTGAATCTGATGTTGTTAACAAAATAGAGTGCTGAACAAATGTTTTAGGTCACAGTCTGTTTATAGCATTAGAAAGAGTGCCTTATTTGTTCCCTAATTTATATATTTTGATTTATTTATTAATTTGTCAGAACAAAAAAAAATAAAAAGGAAGAGCAAAAGTAAGAATCCTCTCTTAGATCTTCATAATGATTCACATCTGTTTCAAAGTACCCATTGATGCAGTTGTCAGCTTTCAAGGGATTGTTAATTTTAAATGCAAGATTTCAGCAAAAGAAAAAGACCTTTGTAGAAATGTGATTCACAATCCTATCTGACTTTCTACATACCTATATTATACCACAGTTTTTAATCCCAACATTTTAGTTCATCCATGATGATTTCTAAGTCTGAAAAACTTTAATTTTTAAAAAATTATCAGATTAATAGAACTTGAATTTATTAATCCATCCAGTCACATTCTGAAATGAAGTGTATGGCCTTGCATAGTGTAGCTCATATTAGGTAATGGAAAATTAAGTTAATAGAATCACTGACTGTAATGCAGAAGTAACCTGTGGAAATTCTCTTTCTGAGTATTTTTGTGGTATTGAGAAACTAAGGCAAAATATTTGTCAGGATGAAATTCTTTCCTATCTTTAATTTTAGCAGTGAAAAAAATTAATCACTGAGATATCTTTAATAACCAATGTACTCAAATGGACTATTAAAAATTTACCTCCAGTTGAAAATCCAGACTGTCTTCAGTGATGTTTGAAGTAAGGAAATTCTTGGAGTCATTCATTCAGGGAAGGGCAAAAGTTCAGACAGGGACATAACCAGGGTGACTGACATGAAAAAAAAGAGCTTTTCTGTACCATAATAGTCATGCTTGGCAATAGAATGGGAGAGGGTGTTACAAAGGCAGGGAGGTTCCAAAGTAGGCATTGTTCAGAGGTWTTCTGGGCACTGTTCTGCTTGTGGGAGTGGTGAGTGGTTTTTAGGTTTTTTTTCCCCAAGTATTAAGTTGTCTTTTTCTTGATCCATGAGTCGTTCTTCTTTTTTTATTTTTTCTTTTCTTTCCGATTTTCTCTATCATCCCTCTAGGGAAGTGAGTGAGCAAATGGACTGGGGTCAATCCAACCCACAGGGGAAAAGTAACTTTGTATCAAAATGTAAATTCCAATGGAATCATGGTTGTGATATTCAATTCCACTTCTCAATTTTATATTTAAATAATTCATAGAAGTTTGATATTGGCTATTCTCAGTATAACTGTTATGTTGGTTATCTTTTTATATGCTTAAATAACATGATGTTATATGCATAAATCATGATGTTTTATGCATAAAATGTGTTCAGTCATTAATCCCACTGATGATTATGTATCTGTGCAGAGAAACTATGTTCATGTTTTAYATTCCTGAAGGATTTTACATTGTCATAGAATATGTCAGATCTTCTAATATTAGCCATGTGAAGATGTAGTTAAGGATTTGGAAATGATTTGCACATTTTTTGAGTCTGGCTCAAATTTTTTCACTTGCTGCAGGGTCCATCTTTGAGTCAATAACCATTTTCATTGTGAGAATATCTGCTATAAAGAAGCTAAATGTAACATTGTTTGGATTTATCTATAAATGGAAATATTAAGATTTTAAATGAATCTTCATACATGGGCATATGTTTCTGTAATTTCATGGAAGATTATTATAAGCAACTTAAAGAAAAAGCTTTGATGCTGCCACAAGCATGCTCAGGGAACAATCTTACCCCATGAAAATAATTTAAAGTGTACTCAAAAGGTGGCCATGGATAGTATATATTAAAGCTTTGCATTTTCACCTCCCTAGGAAGAGAGGATATTTCATTGCTGTGAAGAAGATGGTTGCTGCTTACAGAGACAGAATTAGGAATCACAGAAAGATCCAGAAATAATGCCTTCTTCAAACACTGCCTATAAGGAAGTTCTTAAACTATTCATAGTGCACTGTGTGCTCTGAGAATGCAACATGCAAAGCTTTTGCACCCTGGCTTTTCCCATGAAAAACAGGTCTGCACATATCTTAGCCAATTTCAGTGAAATTGTGTAGAAGAGTCTCAGTTCCACTAAAATTCATGAACAGAGAAGACCTGGAAGTACCCTATGTTYTTTTGCTTAAAAAAATACAGAATAAGTTCATGACAAAAAATGTTACAGAAACTTGTTTAATAGGAAATAACATTTCTTTCCCTCTTTGTGAAGCATTGTTAGACATAGGGTAGCAGAAAAGAAAGATATCATCCTCTAATTCTTTCCTTTTCCAGTTCATATGGAGAGAAAAAAATGGAGGTAAATTCTGAAGCATTTGCATTCCCATATCTCCCTCTTGGCTTCTCCATGAGAAAAGAAGTAGGATTAGAAGGATAGTTCTAAAGATAAACAAGCAAACAAAAATTAGTTTTCCTTATTAAAAGGATGTTTAATTACCCCAAAGTGATGCATCTATAACATTTAATCTGATAATAGAAATAAGGGACAAAAAAGCTTAATTAATCAGTGTAATTGAACACAAAATTGAAAGCAGTATCCATTAACTAGGAAAGAAAAATGACAACATAGGAAAGTGCTGTATGCATTATTAATTGTTTTAGCAGATTCTATTAGAACAACTGGATTAAAAGGTCCTTTGAAGATGTGCTCATAAGCTCCTTTTTTCAGTAATCATAAATCAATTATAAAATATTATTATGTAAAACACTTGACACATTTAATTTAAACTGTAAAAATTATTTTACTTTGTTCAAATCCCTCCCCTAAGGATTCCATTAACTGTTTCTAGAATTTCCTTTTTCATACTGACTCTTGAAAATAAAAATTTGCCATCTTCAGATAATTGTTTTCCAACACTTACACTTTGAAATAGAGAACAGATTGCGCAGAACATTTCATTCTTGCTACAACTGTCACAAAAAAGTCTTCAGGGTGGTTATTTGACATTTTAAAAAGTTATAACTATCAAAAACTAACCTTTTTGAAATTGACTRTGGAATGTACTATGATGTTTGAACATATGCATATGATTGAAAACTTTTATAACACATACTAAACAATAGTACTATTTGAGTATCAAACTAGTCATGAATTATCATCCTATCAGGGAAAACTAGGGACACTTGTTCTAACATAGATGGGTAAAATGGCAAAAAAAAAGGAAATTTCGTAGAAAACAGGTACCATAGCACCAGGACTAGAACCTGTCTGTGACGTTTTCATATTTCTAGCTCTCTGTTCCTTACAGCAGATTGCTTCATTATTAACTCTTTTTAATGCCATTGCAATATTTCATCCCACAGCCTTTCTTCTTGTGTGAAGCTCCCATGGAGGSCATAAAGAGCAGCACTTTAGCTTTAAAGAAAATAAAACCAATAGAATTTAATAGAGGATTCTTAAAAGAAATAACCAAATTTTGAGGAATTTAGAACTACAAATATAGAACTTCCATTTCAAAACATGCCACCAACTGGTATTTTCCTCCAAGCTGAAATGAGAAAGATGGTAGATTGCTGGTAAATCTTGTTYACTCTACAAACCACAGATATTATTTCTTTAAAAAACAGTTGTAATCACTTTGTAATTTCATCACTTTCTCATTAAGATATTAGGATATTAGGATATTGAAACTAAAATACCTTATCCTGTGAGAGAAATTCTCAATGTGGCTCTTTGTGTTAGATATTTGTCTGTTTTTAGCCTGGAGTTTCCAGGCCAGGAGATGCAGTTTCCCCAGTGGTTAAGCAGTAACTCATCTGTGATTATATGACACACATTAAATGCTCCCTAAAGCACAGAGGCAGAATAGATTTGATTTCACAATACACATGTAAAGCTGAAAACTTCATCAGCAACTGCTAATCCAACCTGTTTGCATTAGCTTGCTGAAAGTGTAAAAGCCTATCAAGCAGCAGAGTTAAACAGAATGAAAACAGTCATTTCACTAACACTGAACTTGATTGAAGAGAGGATGYGCTTCTCACTCTGTGTGTGTGTGACAGTGACTTATATTTTCAACAGCACACAATACTTGACAAAGGCAGGGAAGTGGCAACAGAMAACRCAACAATGTGCTGCCTGCCAGGATCTAATGGAGARGCCCAGTGACACATCTACCCATGCCTCCTGGTTCACTGGTTATGATTTTACTCTGCAAATCTGGAAAGTCAGTAGAGCTTTTGGAATATTATTACAAAAATTATGACCTTTAATTTTTCTTTCATATTTCAAGTACAAATTCTTTGGAAGGACACACTAACACACATGCATATATGAAGATTAATTGTACAGGCATTTTATGGGTGAACGTATGGGTAACTGGAAGGACAACATGTGAATGAGGATATACTTGGAACTGGTGACATTAGATGACAGCTGAGTAGCAGATATTAGAATAGTATAATAGATTTTAGAACAGCAGTTTCAGTTGGCATATAAACACTATGTTGGAGCAAATAATTATTGATATCAGTGATGTCAATGTAATCATTAGATATTAGTAGCATGCAGTAATTGCAGTATAATTTCTGTACTTRTAATATCTAGGGATAGACATATATCTGAAATGGATCAGTAGGTCATTTTTTTGCAGGCTGATCTATTCAGTGTCACTCCAAAAAGGATGTTTCTCAGATTGGTTTGTGGCAACAAATTATTAGGTGTTATCAGAAAGCCACAGCTTGGAGGTTATTAAAGAAAATCAAGAACTTGAAATAGAGATRCTGACAGTCTCTAGAGATCATGATATAGGCCTTGAAAACACGATACTGGTCAGCCCAGGGCCACAAAAATGTGCCACAAACATTCMGTTGCTATTCACTGAAGGCATGAAGCCTTATTAACTGGGAATAAAAAAAGGGTTTTGAGGAAAACAAAGAAGCAGACAATGAATATGCAGTATGCGTAAAACATCACATATATAATAAAACTCAGCAGTTCGTGGAAATGGAGACCTGGAAATAAAGATGGAGTAAGTAGATGATCAGCAAACATATAAACAGAGTTTTAAGTACACTGAAGAGCAAGAAGGATTAAATCCTCCATCAATAAAAGATGTTTATTGCCAAATGAGCCGGGATGTTGACAACTCAYCATACTTGCATATCTTCTTCCTGGGGAAGACTCATGCCTCTGACCTYAGCATGCTGGGCAGGCTTCAGGGGTGAGCCTAACACCAGGGAAGAGGGTTCATACTAAAGTATTTGTCTTTATCAATTTCAAATCTGTCATTATAAGCTATTATAGTAATTAATTGTGACTGAGTTAATAATATGTCCTTCGCTTTAATTAATCTAACAATAAATCCTTAGTTCTGTATATAAGGTGTATTCCTTAACCTACATAAATTACATGCAGTCTTTGCTCTTGTACCCTGCCCTTGAGCTCATTTGTAATTTAGATGCAGCACTGCAATGCCAAAATAGCAGAACATCTGAAAGTACACGCAATTTTATTCACATTTTAGCATTTATTCTGAGTATTCTTGCTTTAGCTCATTTAAATAAATTYCTTGAAAAATAATTTTCAGTTCCCAAACTGAATTATTCTATAGTAGTCTCATTAACTACAAATGTAATTTCCATGCCTACCACATATTTATTTTCCAATATTGAAGACTTTTCTAAAAGCTTGATGTGGCATTCTTTGGCTCACATTATCATGCAGAAATTTTTAACATCCTTCATATATGCTGTCAGGWTGGGAAGCTTAGCTGTGGCTTGTGATCATTTCATCCATACAAATAAARCATTGGTTTTACAACATGCATTTTAACATTATGAATTTCAGAAATTCAGTCAGGGACTAACTCAGGAGATAGCCTGATTCATTTAAGGCCATTAAAAATTTATAKCAAGAAATAAAGATTCTGTTTTAAAAATCACTCATCGCACAATACCTAATACACTATTTTGATAGTCAAATTTTAAAAACTGTTAAATTTATCCAAAAATAGGACATTTAGATATTTATAATACTATTTTTGCATTCTCAAATCACCCTACAGGTGCATGCTGACGCATGCTAATAGCTTGACATAGTTACTGTAAATTAAAAATCACTGATAACTGTACACCAATATCATGAAAATATGGTGAATCAGCACAGCTCTGTAGAGCTCAATTTGCAATTCTGATTTTTGTTTGTGATGTCAATGACTATCTTCTATTCCAAAAGTACTGGGTACATTTTGGGTGCAGGAAAAGCAGTCCATTTCTAAAAATAACCAGTGAGGGTAGTCTCGTAGGGCTTAATCAAATACAAAATACAAACAGGTAGATAAAGAAATAAAATCACACTATGARACTGAAAAAAGCTGAAACCTGGGAGAAGAGAACAACACCCACCTGGATACAACCTCCTCTCAGGGAGTTGTAGAATGCTGTAAAGTCTCTCCTGTGTCTACTTTTCTCCAGGCTGAGAACCCCAGCTCCCTCAGCTGCTCCTCATCAGACTTGTGCTCCAGTCCCTTCATTAGCTAAATTTCCCATTATGGGAAAAAATATGTTTTATTTAGGGGTTTTTGCAAGAAAAGAAAGAGGAAGATCCACAGAACCATTTTCCATCTACCTTGASGGTTTTGTAATTCTATCTTCTCCAAATTCTTCTAAAAATCCTGGTCATTCACTTTGAATAGATGCCTAAAAATGAGCTGCACAGGACTAGGCTTCTAGCTAAGATATCTCTCAGCTGAGCCCCTGAATATCAACAGTAGCCCATAGTTTCACTGATGTTTAGTAGTCTTCTAATTAACTTGTACAAAAATGAGACATGTCCAGAAGATAATACTTTGAGCATCCCTGTAGTTTGGTTTGAGTCACAATGGATGACAAACAATAGAACAGAACAGTGATCCTTTGTGTCACCATCCCAACTGGGGCAGCAATTCTGCCARYGTAACCACAGRTTTTGCATAAGCCGTGTTATCGGTCACCTTTCCTCCACATCCCTAGCTTCATAACTTCTAAGCAGGATGAAATGTGAGTGTTTAGCACTCAGTGTCAAAGAGGGACTGACACAGCTGTTTTCAAATCAAAATTACATTATACTGCAGGAAAATGTGCACATACTGGCTGCACAAACAGATATTCATTTGAGAKGAATACAAAGGAAGAAATGAGCAGCACACTGTTTTCTATAGCATTCTTTTAAAGACTGAACTGCTAGGATGACGGAAGAGAAGACAACAATGGGAAATTCACAGATTACAGGACACAGGCTGTGCACAGTTCTATAGAAAATCAGAGCTATAATTTGCAGTTTAAGCACCTAACTCTTTTGCCTGTGCTTTGTGACAAACACACACAAATTTGTTCTGGTTAATATTTTTTTCATACAAATGTGTGGGGTTTTTGGTGCTCTACATCACTGCTGAGTGTATCAGGCCTCTCCTGCTTTCATTATCTAAGAAAGGCAGATTGAATCCCTAATATGCAAATTACTGATTGAAATATTAAACTAATAGTCTGATTTCATTATGCAGACTTGACACAAATGAGATCAATGTCATGGATTAAATTAACAAGTGAATAACTTAAAAGGGATAATAGGTGCTTCCATCAACCCCAAAGCACTCGAGATTAAAACAAGCACCAGGTTTTACATCTGTTTTTCTTAGATAGTCCAGTCTGAAGAAACTAATATGTGGGGCTGTGTTTTAATGGTAGAGGGCAGACACCCATCAAGCTTTGAGTTTTACAGAGGTAAATTACAGCTGCAGCTCCTGTTTTAGAATTACATACTGGGACTTACTGTGCCTTAGTGAACAACTTAAAGAAGGAAATTATTTTCCATTCCTATGGGACCTACCATCAGATTTGTGTTTGTTCACAGATGGCTTCATAAAATAAACAGAAATGCAGCCATACAGCACTTATGTGCYACAACCCGTTGGGACTGGTGAAAGGATAGGAACTGGGACCACAAACTTGCTCTCCCTAAAGAATATAACACAGAAAACAGCAGGCACTAGGAAAAGCTTCATRAAATTTCACAAATCCTCAGTGTAAGAGACCCACACACATTTTAAATTTACTCCTGGATAGGCATCCAGGCTCTGCACACCTGACARATACATCACTAGCTTTTGAGTGAAATGTGGAGAATGAAGTTAATTGTCTCACTCTGGTTTTAAGAATTTTATTTTTTTTCCAAGTTGAAGAGCTGATTTTATTTAATTAATGTCTTTGAACAGGTATAGGTCTTCCTACATTAATTTGACTTTAATTCCACAATCCTAATTTGAAATCAAGTGTTCAATAGGTTAAGGCTAGTATAAAGCCTTGTGTATCCATCCACAAAAGAAACAGAAAATGAATACAGCACTCCAGAGAGGAAATGCAAGGTGTCTTTTGAARATGTGATTTATAATTCATTTCTGCAGTATCACTTTTTCTATCTCTTCAGATATTTCAGRCTTTAAAGAGGTTGTCAGATATTAACAGCAGCTATTTCCATCTAAAAACACAAGGATGCCGTTAGATTAAACACAACATTACGATTTCGAAGTTCTCGTGTCTGTTGAATTTCCCAGCGTTACGGAAGTTATGTACAAACCTCTCCCCCCTGCCGAGGATGCCGAGCGCAGCCCGCGCGGCGCTGCCGCAGCCGAAGAGCTCTGCTGCCATCCTCAGGCAGCCCGGCAGCTCCCGGCAGGACGAGCCCCTGCTCCGAGCCCACTCCTTGCAGAGGCCAACCGGCATCCCTGTCCCACCTTCCAAATGCCTCTCGGGTCCTCTTGCCACTGAGGAATCTCTGCACCCATTGCGATGGCGAACAGCGCATCTCGTGCTTTCAGTGTTACTGGGCTGCCTGGATAATCCTCAAAATGACAAATCACTGTCTGCACGATTAATTTTCTTTCTGTCAAGTCTGGAAAGATGAGAGATTTTGGGGGCAGCGTGCAATGTGTCAAGGAAATGCCAGCTGTCCCCATAACATCTCAGTGCTAACGATGGAGGGAGATTGATGATTCGTACACAGCGCTGTTTTTCATAACTTTAACAAATCTGAATTCCTCAGCAGATAAAGTAATGGAATCTGTCAGTCAGCAGGAAAATACTCAGAGCAGCAACAGATATTTAAATAATCAATATTGTAACACTTGAAGGTGGTTGCAATAAACCAAAGGARCTTAAATTTTCACACAATAAAAGAGAGTCCTTTCTCTCATTCCTCATAGTGGCTGYACTAAAGACAATCACAGAGACAAACTCTTAAAGGAATAAAGATGTGTTTTTCCTTCACAAAAGGAAGACATTTTTCTTGGCAGGTATTATGATTTGATATATATTAAGATTTGATATATATGTGCCACATATTTAGAGCAATGAAAAAATCTCAGAGAATTGAGTAGCACCTTTCAATTAGATATGCTGACATTAATGACTGACACTTACATGAATTGCAAGGATACTCCCTCAACATTTCTAAAGGCTCGTGTGCGTCACAATGTAGATTGAGTCCTGATGGTTTAGGATTCTTTTTTAAACCTGGGAAAGGTCTTCCAGCTCATAAAATAATATAACAGCAGTATCTCCCATTCTTCACCTTATAAACTTACCAAGGTGTTGTTTGATAGAAATCTCAAAAGAAATCAATGAGCTCTATCAACAAATATATCTAAAGAGGAGCATTAATGCATCAAAAAAAAAAAAAAAAAAAAAAGGTGTGGTGCCTCAGAAAGAGCAGACTATGGTTCTCTTTTCTCTGGGGAACCACTCTCACAGATTACTGTGGTTTCTGGCTTATAACATAGTGGGACTGGAAGTGCCCTTACAGTACTCTTCTTGAACTTCCCTGGCAAAGGGATCTTGATTTTTTTGTATATATTATATTTATTGTACCAGGATTTGCAGACTCCTATAAATAGCTTAGATTTCTCTGAAAATGTTTCTTTTTTTTAACGAACATTTGCTTACAGAAAGCACATGCTGTTTTTCTAAGTGATAAATTTTCTCTACTTTATTGATTCCTCCATAGTGTGAAGAAGTTTATACAGAGTGCTCTTTGATSTAATGTTTTTGGATTTCAGTAAAGCTTTCAACACTCTCTCACAGGATCCTTCTGGACAAAATGTCCAGCCACAGCTGGATAAACACATCATGGGATGGGTGAGCAGCATGCTCATGGGCACAGAGGGCTACAGTAAATGGGGTGACATCATTTGAAGGTGACCTGTCATTAGYGGGGTTCTGCAGGTCACCATCCTTGCCCCTGTGCTCTTCAACATTTTCAAAAATTACTTGGATGCAGGACTGGAAGGGATATTAAGCAATTCACAGCTGAACAAAACTGGGAGGAGCTGTTGACTCCATCAAAGGCAGGGAGACCCTGCAGAGAGACCTTGATAAAATGAGAGGACTGGGCAATCACCTTCAACAAGAGAAAGTGATGGAATCTGCACCTGGGATGGGGCAGCCCTGGATGTCTGGACAGACTGGGGAATGAGGCTGTAGAGCAGTGCTGCAGAAAGGGACCTGGAGGTCCTGGCTGATGCAAGTTGAACATGACTCAGAGTGCACTGGCAGCCAGGAGCATCAGACATGTTGGGGGACATCAGGCACAGCATTGCCAGCCAAGCAAGAGAGGGGATTGTTCTGCTCTGCTCTGCAATGGGGTGGCCTCACCTCAAGTCCTGTGTGCAGTTTTAGGCACTGCAATATAAAAAAAGATATTAAGCTTTTAGAGAGTGTCCAAAGGAGGGCCATGAGAATGGGGAAAGGCCTTGAGGGGAAGCTGAGGGCACTTGGTCTTTTCAGCCTGGAGTACAGGAGGCTGAGGGGACACCTCATTTTTTTTTTGCATCTTCCTCATGATGGGAAGAGGAGGGGCAGGCACTGACCTCTGCTCTGTGGTGACCAGAGACAAGACTCAAGGGAGTGGCTTGAAGTTGTGTCGGGGAGGTTAAGACTGGATATCAAGAAAATGCTCTTCACTCAGAGGGTGGCTGGGCACTGGAACAGGCTCCCCACAGGGAAGTGGTCACAGCACCAGCCTGACAGAGTTCAAGGGTTTGGGCAATGCTCTCAGACACATGGTGTGATTCTTGGGATAGTGCTGTGCAGGGCTAGGAGCTGAGCTTCAGACTCAGCACTATCTGTGATTCTGCAATCTCTCGTTCTTTCTCTCTCTCTCTCTCTCTCTTTTCCTTTACTCTCATTGTTTGCTATAATGAATCTGAATAAGAATTTTATTCAGGGCTCAGTTAGTAAATGAAACATAAAATGAGCACGTTCTTTTCATTTATGTGCGTTCTGAAAGTASTGTATTATGTTTCATCCTCACACAGATGAATTCTGAAAATCTTCCATACAGTAAAGGTGGCACAAAATTGCAGACTTCAGTATTGAAAAGAACTAGTCCTATCAAAAAAAAATTGTTTCTGTCTCAACACCTTTTCAAAGGAAGCACATTGTCTCAGAATAATGGAAATTATTAAAGAGAGATGCTGAGGAAACAGACTTTTCCCTCTGAGCTACACACTGAAGTGCTCAGATGCTCCAGAAAATAAAGTGCCCCAGCTCTCCTCAAGAGAGAATGAGAACAGGAAGAAAACTCAAGTAGCCCTCTGTCTGTACAATAGTGGCATATTATTTTGGATTTCAATAAATATTTCCAAATCAAGAGTCTTTATGCTGGTCTTTAATTATCAGCTTCTGGGTGTTATCAAAGGAAAGGGSTGTTCTACGTATACCTTTGGTCTAATTATTCAGTGGCTTTTTTATTTTTATGGAAGAAATAAGAGTCATGAGGAATACCAAAAGAAGGGAAATCTTTGGAGATCGATAAACTTTTGAAGACACTAGCTACAGAAAACACATTCATATTGTTGATGTTTTTAAACACTTCAGCTGAGATTTACTTCGAGGTTAAGGTATTTGAGATTAGWTGTTAGATTGTAGGTGATTATATGTGTGCTATGGGTCTTAACATTATGGTTGCATCTAACACAAGACTGGGTTGCCTTGCTTCATCCTTTTTCATTTATTTTCTTCTTTCTTTTGTCTTTTAATTTACTTTAATTCATCTTTATTTTTCTTCTTTTATCACTTTATTTTCTTATTTTTCTTTCTATTATTTGTGAGTGATTTTTTTCTTTTCTTCCCTCATACATTATCAACCAGGTGTCATTCTCTCAGTTTCAAATCCCATCATACCYTATTGTATTAGGTCCTTCATTGCACACCAAACCATGTGTGTAATGAAGCCAGGAATACACAAAGAAGAGTTAACTCTCCTTTTCATGAATTTTAAGCRTGAATTCAGATTAATAGAATATTGATATATTTCTTCAAATATTTTGCTTTTTTACTCTATCCACGCTTCTTCTCTACATAGAATTTTCCATCATTTAGTCTTCTTTTTTTTTTCATGTCCATCATTGTCACACAAAAGTTCTTTCTAAAGATTAGAAAAAGGCATTTTGCTAAATTATTTCCATGGGAATAATATGCAACCATAAAACCATATAAAACTAACATATTCCCTAGATGTATCAGAAAAGCAGAGTTTGAATCCCATATTTCTACCTTCTCACTCACAAAGAAAGCAGGAAGTCAGTATTCTCAAACTCAGGAAAGGCAGACACAGACATATCAGAAAAAATATCAGCTGGAAAACATGCAGTAAAGATTGAAAACATTTGCTGTAGCAGTACCAGGCTGAAACTCGAAAGATAGAAGCATCCTTTAAGTTCATTTCACCCCAGCTGCAGACCAGGACCAACTTATCTGAGCTGATAAGATCTGACAAAATCACAGTTTGTTGTGGAATAGATTCAGGCTACCATTTTTTGTTGCTGTACTTGCAAAGACTTGGAGAATGGTATGAAACCCATAGGAAACAAAACCCTGTTCCTCTACTTAGTGCTGCAGACCTGTACAGCTGGTTTCAACACCAGAATCAAATTCCATTTACTATAATATTCAAAAGATAAATACATGATATTCTAACTGAGACTGTATATTTGATATATTTGGTTCACTAGATTTTTAGATGRAATACAGAGGTGTGTCTTGAGAGAAGCAAAAAGAAAAGGACTGATTTACATCATSTGAGACTCTCAATGTCTGACCCAACTATGAAATCTTCYCTTAATGCCCTCATGAATCATTCCATGATGTATAAAAAGAGTTCACAACTTGTAATTAACTRGCAACTGTTCCTTTGAAGAGAATTCACTGCTTAAATGCTAAAAATTTTTTCTTTAATTAATGACTTTTTTTTTTCATATGATCTTCCATCTGGAAATCAAGATTTGGATTAATTTTAGATGTGCTAAATTTAGATGTGCAATTTGTTCTAATTTTAGATATGCTRTTTGGACATATGATTCCTCAAGTGCCTTAATTCACCTGCCTTTTGCACATAATYTTTTTATGTAGTATATGCAGTCAAAGTAATGTCTTCTCCTGGCTTYTAGTTTTTAATTTCCATTGTAAAAAAAAATGAGCAACCAACTGATTATTTCTACACCATTTTTTTTTTCCACTTGATAATAGTGGACACTGGTAGGTGTCATAAATTCACTGCCCTTGACATTATTTTAAAACTTAGTCCAGAGCAGATAACCACTTACAGGATGATCTCCTATGTATCACCAGCCATTAAAAAATTATTCAGGATTCTTCTAACAAACCTGATGACTTCTGTTAAACCTATAAATTTCAAAATTAAGAACAAAATGTATCCCAGATCTAGGGAACATATCACAGCATCATCAAAAAATTTGGTTGGAAGGAACACTTGGGGTCATAAGTATGACAACCTGCTCAATGGAGTGYTAGTTTCAAGAATTCGGACAAATTAGGAAAAATCTCTATTAACATTCCACAGCATCCCTGTTCTTGTGTTGAAACAGTCTCATTAAAAGCTTTTTTCTTCATACACTGTTAGAATTTCTCTGTTACAGGTTGTGATCATTGTCTTTTATTTGAATCATAAAATTTTTGGTTGGAATGGGACCTTTAAGATCATCTAGTTACTTCAGGGGGATTGTTCCTGGAGGGACACCTTCAACTAGGCCGAGCTGCTCTGAGCCACATCCAACCTGTCCTTGCACATCTCTAGGGATGGCGCAGTCATGACTACACTGGACAACCTGTTCCAGTGTCCCATCACCCTCACAATAAAGAATTTTTTCCTAATATCTCATACAAACCTACTCTTTCAATTTGAATTTGTTCCCCTTTTTCCTGTCACTGCATGTTCTTATAAGTAGTCTTTCCTCATCTTTCCTGCAAGTTCCCTTCCCATACCAGAAGGCTGCAATTAGGCCACTCTGAAGGCTTCTGTTTTCCAGACTGAATAAACCAAATTCTCTCCAGCKCTCCTTGTAGGAGAGGTGCTCCATCCCTGTGACCAGCTTGGTGGCCTCCTCTGGACTTGCTCCAGCAGGTCCATGTCCTTCTTCTGCTGAGGACCTCAGAGCTGGATGCAGCCCTGCAGGTGGGGTCTCAGCAGAGCAGAGCACAGGGACAGAATCAATCCCTTGCCCTGCTGGCTACACTGCTTTGGATACAGCCCAGGATGCAGTTGGCTTTCCATGCTGCAAGGGCACATTGCTGGTCATGTCCAGTCTCTCATCCACCATCACCCCAAGTCCTCCTCAGACTTAAAATCTGYTCATCCTCCTGCCTGCACTGGTACAGGGAATTRCCCCAACCCAGGTGCAAGACCTCGTACTTGGTCTTGTTAAACCATATGGGATTYCCATGTATCCACTTTAGCCTATCTCAGTCCCTCTGGACAGCATCCCATCCTTTAGGGTGTGTCAACAGTACCACTCAGTTTGTTGCTGTTGTGTGCTTTCAGGAATAATCTGTCAAGATCCAATTTTTAACCTCCCACCAATAGATRCCTGAAGATTATTTATACTCTCTGATACATTTTTTCTTGAGCAGAACAAACCATATTCCTCAAGTAGATCTGCATGCCTTCTGTACCATTTCYCAGACATCTTGGTGGCACTTTGACAGTCATCTCTATTTGCTGATATTTCTGTTTCAAAAGTGAATCATTCTTGATGCAGAGCYATACAGGGGACTAATAGCTTCTCTCAAMCTGCTAGCAATACTTTTGATGCTGTAGCTGGGATTCACCATCACAAAGAAACACACTTTTGATCCGTGTTCAATTTGTTGCTCACACAATACCCAGGTTCTGTCCCTGCAGAGATGTTGCGCAGATTCATGGATGATTTCATGGGCTCATTCTCCTCCAAGCACAGGACTTTTCTGAATTCCCTGAGAAATTCCAAATGGAACAATTCCTCCTTCATGTTAGCATCCCTCTGTTAGACAGCAATTTGGTTTCACCCACAGACTTGCTAAGATTTTCCCAAGGTCTAGAGCATAGAAGAAAATATTACACAATGTTAATGTCAGTATTCATCCCTGAGGAAAATAATTTTGGTCAAAACTCATGGCTTTGAYCAAAATATGAAGGTGCATTGCTACCCAGTTAATATAGAATCATAGAATAATGGAATATGCTGCATTGAAAGGGATGCACTGAARATCAYCCCAGGATTTTTTSAGAAAGGTTAGGTCTTTTTGYTGTACCATATCTATGGTCTATAAACAGATCTTAAAAACAGTAGAGTAATATGTATAATTAAATCAAGCTGTTTGTGCTTATTTTCACCAGAGACASGTTAGGAATATAGGAATCCTACCTGCTCAATTATATGAAACATGACTTCAGGAGGAGTAACTTCTAGAAGTMTTTTATTTTGTGGTAGCCTATCCAAATTATTTTCATCATGTTTCCAAGGAGTATGCTGGGAACTGGGTATCACTCATACCTAAAATATTAAAGAAGAATTACTTAATAAACACTGATCTCTAATCCTTATCCTGTTAACAGTGTTGAGTTACTCACACAGCCCAAAGTAGATGTCTTTTGGATTTTATCAGCTTGATTTTTTTCCCYTGGCATGGTGAACAATGCAAAGTTGCACTGATATTACAGAATAYAARTTSCACATATTTCATTATCTGACATGAYRTGTCTTTGTGACTGGGCATGGCTTGCTAAAAAGGGAGCACTAACTGAAAAGTGGTCTGCTCACACACAGTACAAACCCAAAAATGTATTTCATAAAGATAACATTTAGCCAAAACAGGCAGAAGAATGTCTCTGCCTTTGACTGAGCTTCATCAAGACCACCACTGTAGGAATGCAGCTTTAGACCAGGCAGATATTTTCTTTATAGGGAAAATATGTTTAGTTTTACCATAAGACTTAAAAGGAAAGATCCCTGGAAAGTTCTCTACACCCTAAGCTGCCATTGGCTCAGGGCCAGGGCAGGGACATGGATAGGTCTCTGTCCCTGTCTGTCACAATGCAACTGTTCCTTATTGGGCAGTGTGCCAAAGGGCACGGCCTCAACTATTAGGTACTTAAACCACTGCACCAAGCTTCTCAGGGCCTTTTCAGGGATGCTTACATGGTGAGATGCCTCTGCACCTGTCCGGCTTATTTTTATTGTACTGTTTATTATTTTCTCTTTTTATTAAACTCTACTTCTGTTACACGGCACACCCTGAGGAAGTAGTCTCGCATTATTAAGCCATCTCTAGAGGGCAGGCCCCTCAGAGAAACTTGATGTAAACTCCACATGGCTTCATTACACTCTGGCCACGTGTCTTATTACATCACACCACTAACTCAGTCCTGAAATGTCCATTAAAAGACCCTTTTTTGTTTTACTTTTTTGACAGAAAGCATGCATACTACAGTGAAAAAGGCATGTCGGTGTGCCTCTGCACATGTATACATATGTATATTATTGATATCTTCTTATGTTGCTATGTTCTATGTTTTAAAATACCCCTAAATACAGAAATTACTCTGTCTTTGTAACAGCTTGCCTCTTATCTGAAACTGTTCTGATTTCTATCCTTCGTCCTTGATATTTAGTGTTTCCTTGGCTTCCATACTCAAGAATGGAAAGATATATTGCCAGCAAAGGAGGTAGCATCTCTTTGAAACAAAGTATGCTGTGTTTCTGGTCAGATAAAAATGACTGCTCTTTTGAATGCTTACAAAGGTTAAACAAATGCACAATACTGGAATAGGTTTCTGCCTGAAGGTCAGAGTCAGCATATAATAGAGCTCTTGCTGATGTATCAGCCACTCCYCTTCCTGGGTTCTACTCAGAGCCTGATGTGTGCCTTCCCTTCAGAGCATCCACACACAAAACAATAGTGGCATGCTGAAGAAAATCATTTTATTATCCCACAGAGGTCTGGGGTAATTGAATGCAGTAAGTAGTCCCTTGAAAGTGATTGAAGGTGGTAAAATGGGAAAAAGTTGTGAAGTTGCATGTTGTTGCTCCTCAGGACAATCACATACCTTTTGCCACACTATTTGCAGATTTTTTCCAAATATTGCCTATTAATTTGGTATATTCAATTTTCTTACACTACAAGTCTGGGGTTTTCAGGAATTGAATTTCTTGTGTGAGTCTAGACCTATTAATCTTGCTGTTTGTGCTCTGTTAACTGTTAACTAAAATTATTGAGATCCTAACACAGRCAGACATACAGACACACACACAAGCGTTAATAATAATAATAAATTTTAAAAATGAAAATCTTTAATCAATTAATTCTTAATTGAACTAGTGAGAGAGTGAGTCTTTAGACCTTWGTTTGTATTTACTATAAATTTCACATCCTCATACAGTTATGATTGCTATTTCAAAAAAAAAAATTCAATTTGGGATTAAGCGTCTTGAAACCAACACAGTTAAACCTGATGAAAATTTCTATGATAATCTAAGGTTRCTGAAATTCACAGATATTTATTTAATCTGAAGCAGGGACCATTCATCTGTATGGAGACCATGTGAAAACAAGATGTATAATAGCCCGCACAATTAAAGGTTAATGAGAAAATCATTAATTTCAACAGGACAACAATTGCATTTTATAGGCAGTGTGATACTTAATCAAAATGAAATATCTGGGCTGCTACACAGTCATGTCATTAATATACATCCCTGCTCTTGATAGTAGCATCTGGCAGTTTCAATGGGTTAAATTCTAATTTTTTTAAGAATTTTTTTAAGAAGAATTAGAGTCATAAAAAGAGGTGCATGAACTATACCTTGCCACTAAGTAGTTAACAAAAATAAAAACATWGAAAAATAAAGTATTTCCAGTTTRGTTTCTTTTCTCCATTTCAGAGACWGTACAGTTGTTGCATARAGACCCATWCTCATTCAGATTTTTCTTYAAYAAMTTTYAATATAACTCTACACTGAGTCCTCAAAYAAGTGGAGAATGTGGAATTTATCTAGGTGAAGAAGGTTAAAAATACTAACCATTTTAATATAGGGAGTTGTTAAGTATGGAATGAAGTGTTTGAGTTCAAAAACAGACTCCATTTCAAGAYGTAAGGACAAAGACAAATATTTGGAGGCTGAGAATACATATGAAAGAATAAAACATGTGACAATAACCACTTAAAGTACATCAGAAGTTCTACACAGAACAGAAGTTCTAATTGTTTGTTGGTTTATACCACTTCCATTTKGGCAACAGATGACAAGTTTAATCTGGAAATGTAATGAGCTATTTATAGCTTTAAAAGCAAAGTAGGAATCACAGATTTCTTAGGGAAAGATTTACATCCAAGATTCTSTGGCAAAAGTGAGTAAAAAATATTTCAGCCAAGATTATATAAAAGTTGAATATAAGTTTCAACTAAATTAATTTTATAAAATATGTAAACTAAAATGCAGTAGTCTGTAACCAAAATACTAGCAATACYTTTATTTATGGCCAGAAAAAATGAGACATTTACATTCCTATAAACTATAAATTGCATCTATGATTTTAGAATCTCTAAATCAGCTGCTGCTATTCAAGAGGAAATTACTTGAGACATTTTGGATGGAACTATGGAACATCAGTAGGGTTTAAATAGGTATCAAAAAAGGTAAACAATATCATGAGAACTATTTTAAAAAGGAAGTAGAGAGCGAAATGCAACATGTCAACATGCTTCTGTTTAAATGCATGGTGAATTGGCTTCTTGACTGCTATGTGAAAGTCAGATTTCCTTATTTATTTATATTCTCAATAAATAGGCGTAGAAGAGAAACAGCTTTCCAAAATTAAATCTCTAAAAATTCTACCGTGAGATAATTTAAAACCCAAATGTTTATGAGTTCTAAAAATAAAGCTGATAAATTAATAGAAAACATGAAAATCAGGTTTATCAARGATTATTAAAGATAAAAATGTCCTAATGACAGAACCATAGAATGGGAAGAGACCACAGTGACTCMTCTGATCAAATTCATTGTTCATTGAGGGTCCTCCTAAAGCACATAGTGCAGGATTGTGTCCAGGCAGTTATTGAGTATCTCCAGTGAGGGAGACTCCACACCCAGTCTGGGCAACCTGTTCTAGTGCACAGTCAYTCACAGTGTAAAGTTCTTCCTCCTGTTCAGGTGGAACYTCCTGCACATCAGTTTCTGCCCATTGCCCCTTGTCGTATTGCTGGGCACCACYRAGCAGAGCCTGGATCCCTCTTCCTGAYAKCCTCCCTTCAGACACTTGTATAYATTGATGAGTTCCCCTCTCTGTCTCCCCTTCTCAAGGCAGAAGAGGTCCAAATGCTTCATCCTTCGTAAGAGAGATGCTCCAGCCCTTTAGTCATCAACCTGCTCCAGGAGCTCCATTTCCTGTTGTCCTGAGGAGCCTAAAATTGGACACAGAACTCCAGATGTGCCTCCAGGGCTGAGTAGAGGGGCAGRATCATTACCTTTGGCATGTTGGCAATGGTCTTCCTACTGCAGCCTAGGAKATCATTGACTTTCTTGGCCACAAGGACACRCTGCTGGCTCATGGACAGCTTGTCCACCAGGAGTCCCAGGTCCTCCTCTGCAGAACTGAGAGATGGTCATCTTTTCTGGTCATCCCCCAGAAAAGAAATAATAAAAAAATTCCCTGATTCAAATTGGAAGAATTTTGAGGGTATATGTGGGGAAGTAATATGTAAGGATCYGCATTTCCCTAAATCTTGGCCATTATCAGAGACAGGCTACAGACCAGAACAGTAAGTTTAGGTATTTATGGGCTTTCTTACACTCTTAAGTGATRAGAACAGTGACTAAGTCAAAGTAGACCTGAAATGCAATCCTTTGCACATTCACATGCAGAAATACATGCAGCCAAATTTGCCTGGGTATCAACATTAGGAATCACAATATAAAAAAGCCACTGATGTGTGGATGTAAAAAGAATGAAGTGAGGCCAGATTTTAAAAATGTGAAGACATGCTCTGGGAAGACAACTTTTGTGAAACAATGAAGTTCTAGGATTACAGGATGTAGCCCCTGCATGGGGGGAAATAACTGCRCAAATAATCTTTTAATGTGAATATATTTAAAATCCAGCATTACACTGGTACCAGAAGAGATACGAAATCGCCACATTTTGTGTCCCACGAATCCATGGGAATTTGCTACAGCCTTGGAGTGAGGGTGCAATAAACATTCCTGGCTCACTGTTGGGATCTCCCTCATAGGACTCTGGCCATGGAAATCTAAAGCACTCTTCACTCCAGTTTTAAGATGTCACAYAATCCTCTCAGTGGTGGTAAAAACATAATAATGTTGGTGATACATTTCCTCCCAGATAATTTGTATCTATTGGAAAACTAACATATGTCTAATCAGATATGCAGTGGGGAATGGAAGTGAAACAGACATTAATCTATTCACAGTTCATTGACTCTCTGAATAAAATTCAGGTGTGTGGCCTCATTTGTGAAAGTCAGAGGGAAAAACCTTAAAAATCTTATTTTTAAGATTATTTTACTCCTTTAAGAAGGCTAATCGTGTATTCAAGACACTAGGTTTTAGCTTCCTTTAAAACAAAGCAAAAATGGTGTTTTGGTTTAACCACGTAACTAATAAACAGTTTTATTACAGTCTACTGAAAAAACATAGAAGAGGTTTCTATATTTTTACTACATTTGCCCACAATGAACACAGTGACATATGGACTGGGATGTTTTTCTCTTGAACTACAGCCAATTTAATTAGAAAAAAAATAAAGGGAAAATATTGGCAAATTAAAAGAAAAGGGGGAAAAGGAAAAAAGAGAGAGAAATACACACTTGCAGAAGTTCAAATAAATGCTTTGACTGCACTCTTCCAAGTCCCCCATTCAGRAGCTGACAGAGCATTCATATCTTGTGCAGTCAGCCCATGCTGTCTCCCATTGAAATGGAGAAGAAGGAACAATTCCCACCAAAATCAACTCTAGCTGACTTCAAGCTGTGTTTTCCTATTATTAAGACTTGCTTTGCAGATAAGGTGTAGAAAATACTGATAATGTCTGTAACCTCACCCTTAGTGCAAATYCTACAAGATTTGCTGAAACATGCTGCTTGACTTATGCAGAAYGGAATAACCTTTCTGAAACCTTCACATTTAAATAAAAAGTAAAAAGAAGCAAAGAAAGRTGGTGGTATGCATCAGGACTTCAACCTGGATTTAAAATCTTTGCTAAGGATTTTCTGTGTGATCTTAGGGCTTGCAGTAATTGCCTATATGCCTCCTATTATCTTGTAGTAAAGTGTAGAATCTTTTCTTCCCAAGTATCTCAGACTAGCTCATACTTTCCATGAATCATCTGACTTAACATAAATCGACAATACATCTTATCCTGCTTATAAATCTATGCTCCAATATGTCACCCTAGCTTCTCCAAAACCCTGCTGAGCTGCCTATTAACTCCACCAGAGTTTCAACCAGCTGGTGTGTGAAGAGCTGTAAAGGCTTGTGACTACCAAGACATGGGAAGTGCTAATTTACATCTACTGAGCTTCCAGCAAGGCTTTCAGGAGATATATTCTTCACAAAAAAATGTTTAGGTCTGTAAGTGGTCTGAGAGCATGCTTAAACTACTAAATCAAACACTACCAAATCAACTGCTGCATATTGGACTATCACAGACAACCTTTTTGAGACTGACTGGTGTTAGTGTCCTTTCAGCTGCTAGAGGAAGAAAATACATTCATAAAATGTAGTAGGGATTGTTGTCTAAACATGACTCTGTCTAGTTTGTAGCAAATAAGCAGATTTTTACTAGTCACCATGATAATCCATATTCTGTGATGAGGCTTGTTATCTTGATGCCTCTTCATCTTGCATACAATCTAATTAGATGAAAATTATATTCCCTTCTCTGCAGGATACAGTCAATGGGAACCCTGAGTCTGCRATGCACTTGTTTGACCCACTTCACTGTTTCAGGACTAACAATATTCTTTCATCCCACAGCACTGCTCCTGCAGTGGATCATGTTACACAGTATTAGAGGCAGCACCAGGATTCACTCTCCAGGTGAGGACATAAGGCAGAGATGAATGAGACAGTGGATCTTAGAGCAACATGACATAGAACTTTAGGGAGCTTTGACTTTGATGGGAAGTAATTGAGGCTGAAGTTATTGAGCTGATTTGGGAGGACTCAGTATGCAAGAGAAAGTGCAAAGCAGTATATAGTACTGTACTTGAAACTGCAGATTTAATGGCCTAGTCCTCCATTGAAATGTTACATTCTTAGCTATAAACTGAGAGTAGGAATACAAGATTGCTTATATTGAACAAGACATTGTGATATAGCTAATTTCCATTCATAATGTGGGAGAAGACAGGTGGCATTCATCCCTCAGTAAGACAAGTATGGGAAAAGTGGATGTTACAATTTCTGTGTGTTCTTAACCCCATGCTAATAATTGACCATATCTAAAAACCCACAAAGCAAAAAACCCAATTGAAATATTTTTGAACCTGACTGACTTTGGATACTTTCAGCATCTTCCCTTTTCTCCTAATTTTCTTCTGATTAGTTAGTATAATTCCCTATTCCGTTCACTGGATCTTATTTTTAGTGGCAAGAGCTGAGATACTTAATAATACCCTCTTTGCCTYGGACTTTGACAGTAAGACCAGTTGTTCTGTTAGTACCCAGTCCCCTGAGGTAAAGACAGGGACAGGGAGGAGAATGAAGCCCCCATAGGAAGAATGGTCAGGGATGTCCTACACCACTTAGACGCACACAAGTTTATGGGACCGGATAGGATCCGCCCAAGGATGCTGAGAGAGCTGCTGAAAGTGCTCCCCAAGGCCCTTTCCATAATTTATCATTGATGGCAGGAAAAATTTCTTTACAGAAGYAGCATTGGTACAGGCTGTTCAGGTAAATGGTTGAGTCACCATCCCAGGAGGTATTTAAAAGACATATAAATAATGCACTTAGGGACACAGTTGAGTGGTGGATTTGGTTAACATTTGRACTCAATGATCTTATAGGTCTTTTCCACACTAAATCATTCCAAGATCTATAAATATCACTATTCAAAGTGGGTTGTGGTTTAACCCCAGCCAGCAACCAAGTATCATTCACTTTCCCACYAGTTGAATCAGGGAGAAAATTGGAAGCATAAAAGCTAGAAAATTTGTGTGTTGAGATATAAAGTTTCTTAAAGAAAACAAAAGCCACACACTCAAACAAAGTAAAAGAAACTTCATTCACTGCTTCCCATGACCAGACAGGCGTTCAGCCATCACCAGAAAAGCAGGGCCCCATCACACACTACAGTTACTCAGGAACACCATCACACCATCACACTGTTTCCCTCTTTCTCCTCCTTCCACCYACTTTATTGAATGAGCATGCTTTATTGAATGAGCAGTGTGGAATATCCWTTTGGTMAGTTTGGATCACYTGTCTCAACTGTGTCTCCTCCCARCCTCCCTTGCACCTCCAGGCTCRTCACTATGTGAAAAGCAGAAAAGGTCTTGGTTCTGTGTAAGTCCTGCTCAGCAGTAACRAAAACATCTCTATGCTATCAGCACAATTTTCAGCATAAATCCAAAACACACTCCCATACTAGTCACTCCAAAGAAAATTAACYCTACCCCAGCCAAAACCAGCWCAGTGTTGAATATTATTCTAAATGGGTTGAACTCTTATGAATTTATAGGTGCAGACAATGTATTTCAGCTTATATTTTTGTGGACGCTTCCAAATTCAAGTGCATTTAGATTCTCAATTATAATTCAACCTTAAATACCTATGTATTTAAATAATAAATTAATAATATAAATATCCTTAGGACATTTATGTGACAAGACAGGTCCTTCTAGGTTGCTTGAGAAGCAAGTAAAGCCATTAACAAGTAACAGCATCAGTCATCTGATGCAATTGAAATTAATCAAATGAATCAAAATACATGAAATAAACAAGAAAGAATCAGTGAGCAACTCTCTTGTGGAATGCCTGGAGTCACTATGATGAAGCATGACTTCTAKTGAGGTATATGCTCCACAGACTGAGTGCTTAACAGTGATAATTCTTCAAGCAAGAAAATAATTAATTCTCCTGCATTCCTGGTGAGTGCTTTACAGTAACTTAAAAGCTATTTTCATTTTGCCTCTTTTCTTGACAGTGGTATATAAATCCTTTTTCACATTGGAGATTAGTCTATATCTTGAGGTTAAGGTGCAGAAGATAGAGGAGTGGCTGTGAAGGGCACTGAATCCAGTTTTTCCATACTRTGTAAGAGTTCTGACTTGTGGGCTAGTAAGCTGAGGGAAGAATGCAGCAYTCGTTTTTTCCTATCTGTGCTTTTATGGAAAGCAATTGTGTTTGCTTTGTTTCATAAAGACCAGGCCATCTGGTAGGTATGATCAGATGCAYGGGGTCCCTCAGGGGAAGCAGATGAAGGAATGCATAGTTTGTGAATCTTGATTGGACTTATATATAATACAGCTCTGAAGCCTCTCAGATTTGATGAGATGAGACAAGTTTCAGGTTCTACTCAGACTTAGAAATTGACACAAATAGGMAATGTTAATAATGAAAAATTTGTTGAGTACTTAATGGATTTAGGTATTATGAAATGTTCAATCTTTGGGGTCTTTATAAAACGTAATAGATAAGGATAGAGGAACCAGATATTACCTCATCAAAGGTATGTGAACTGTAAACTTTAAGCAAGAATAAAACAGTAATTAAAATTCAAGATGAGTTAGAGGCTTGAATAAGATTAATGTAAAATTTGTTTATGGTTTTTATCATTGGATCAATAGTATAAAACAAATGTTGGAAACATGCATCTGTAAAGAYAAGTATGTATGCTTTTTAAGGCACTGATATTTAGTGATAGCATTTAAAGGAACAAAGGTGGTTT
Organism: Alauda arvensis; assembly: GCA_902810485.1. Classification (NCBI taxonomy): domain Eukaryota; kingdom Metazoa; phylum Chordata; class Aves; order Passeriformes; family Alaudidae; genus Alauda; species Alauda arvensis. The sequence goes on from CADDXX010000219.1 coordinate 131,908, forward strand.
TAAATGCTGTTGAACTTCATATATGATAGAATTAAGTTCATAAAATGTAGCTTGTGCTATTCATTTAATTAAAACCAGGTTTTCTTATTATTTACCCTTTCAAAAATAATTTTTTTTATTTGAATAAAACCAAAATACAGGYAATAGTAATTTTGAAAAAAATATTATCTTTCTGTTCCTAAACATTTCATGTAATTTGTAAAAATAAACAATATTTTTATTTTCATTAGGTTTTGGGGTTTTTTTTCCTGTTGTCTTTGCATATAGGAAATTTCTGTGCAATTAGATTTAGAAGTCTGAATAAAATTATAAGTTTAGCATTAAGAGTGAACAGGGTATTGCAGCATTAGTGCTGCCTCAAAGTTTCTAGATCATATTAAAATCGAGATTTCCAAAACAAAAGAAAGGTTTTAAATATTTAAAAGTATCTGTAGTCTATGATACATAGTAGTTACCATTATATTTAGAATACTTTTYTGTGATTTTTCTTTCTATGGATTTTTCTACTTTAAATATATCTTTTCTTATCTGTATTAAGATATAAAATGTATATTTAGTACATGGAATTAAATTTGGTAGCCAAAAATATTTATGCTATTGTAAGCATATCTCCTGAGCATAAATAGAGGGTTTATACATTAGATTCTAGGCAGTTGCCATTCTGGTCACAGTTGCATGCCTGATTTGTTAGGAAAAATCTCCTATTCTATTGTTTAATTGTTGGTATGGGCCTTTTCAACCAGTGGGAGCCTGTTTAGGTTGAGTTTCCATGTTGTGTTGCCCCTGAGATAAAAGCTCCTAGTTCCAGGCAGTGTTCATCCTTCTAAGCAGATCATAGTTCAGTCAGGATCCTGCCTTTCACACCCTCCATGGTTATAACTCATCAATTATATCAGCTGAATATCAAGGTTAGTGTTCAGGGCCTGGGCTGCTGCCAGTAGTACCAGGCCTCTCTGCTTCTACACCACATTTTCATTCTCCTCAAAATTATTATCTATTAACTAWCATGAAACATTGCACTATATATGTGTATACGTGCACAAAGATAAACAAGAATTAAAAATAATTTAGGAGTCACTGACATGAGTGCTAGACAATAGTTATCATAGCCAAAACAAACTAAAATCAGCTTCAACCAAAACAAGCCAAGGCAAGATGTTGGATCCTGCATTGCAAGAGCAAGGAAAAGGCCTTTTCTTATTAATGTCAGGGCCAGACAAAGTGGGTTAAAGAAGTAGTAATAGCTTGATTTGAGTTCTTTGAGTGAATTCTTCCTGTAACAGCAAATAAGKAAGAAGAAACTCACTTATTACTGCTTGCTTATCTACCATCAAGTGGAGGAGAAGATCAGGTTCAGAACATCTGAAGAACCTGGAKGTACACAAGTCCATGGGACCTGATGAGGTACATTGTAGGACTGAGGGCACCTTCTGCAAGGTTGCAAGGACCAAGCTGCATGGTGCAGTTGACATGCTGGGTGGAAGCGATTCCATCCATAGGATCCTTGACAGGCTTGAGAGGTTGACCTGTGTGAACTTTATGAAATTTGACAAGGGCTGTATTTTGTGTTTAGGATTACCCTGACCCAGGGCACTTGCACTTGTCCTGGGCTGCARGTGCRTGTTGCAGARAATGAATTKAGAGCAGCCCTGAGGAAAAGGACTTGGGGATGCTGGTTGGCCAGAAGCTTGCCACCCACCAATGTGCACTCACAGACCAGAAAGCCAAACGTATCCTGAGCTGCATCAAAAGAAGCATAACTAGCAGGTCAAGGGAGATGATTCTTCCTCCTCTGCTCTCATGAGGCCCTATCTGGAGTAAYGCATCCAGCTTTGCAACCCGCAACATAAAAAAGACACAGACCTGCTGAAAAAAATCCAGAGGAGGCTGATAAAGATGATCAGAGGACTGGAGCACCTCTCCTAGGAAGGTGGACTAAGGGTTAGAACTGTCTTCCTGGAAAAGAGAATGCTCCAGAGAGATTATATCAGCTTTCTGGTACCTACAGGAGAGCTAAAAAAAGGCTGAAGAGGGACATTTTACGAAGGCATGTAGTGATAAGACAAGAGGGAATTGCTTTTAACTGAAAGAGGGTAGGTTTAGATAAAAATAAAGAAGTTCTTTACTGTAAGGGTGGTAAGGCACTGCAACAAGTTGTGCAACATTGTGTACTCTCCCTAGAGGTGCTCAAGGCCAGGCTGGATGGTCTTGAGCAACCTGGTGTAATGGAAGGTGTCCCTGCCCACTGCAAGCCCATAGCTGGAACTTAATGACTTTTAGAATCCCTTCTAACCCATACCATTTTGTGATTTTATCATTGTTTAAACATATATATGCTAAGTTCCCATAAGAATTATTAATAACATTTAGGCCAACATTCCTAAATTTGMAATTATAAATACATATGAACAAATAGATACATCTCTTCACACGGAGACCTTTCACATAATTCTGTAAGTAAAAAATATTAATTTGGAATCTTCAGGCCTTACATATTTCTGCCTCTATTCAGTGACATGTGTGAGCATTGAATTGGCTCATTTTATGTATAGTTCCATTGAGTAAACTGTGTCATTTATAGAATAAGCTCAAGTGATCTTTCAGCACTTCACACAAAATTAAAAATCAAGTGTAGACTCCAGAACTAAAACTTATTTTAAAAATTATATGTTATCTGTAAATATTATGATGTATGATAGCAAAAGTACCACCTCTTTCACATCTATTTACATTTCTTTAATTCCAGAAAAGTTTACTCTTATGCTCTTACCACTCTCTGACTATTGCAATATTTCCTTGATATACAAACAGGTCTATGATAGAAAAATATGAGAGAGGAATAATATTTTGATGACTTACCTTGAAATACATAAGAAAAAACTTACGGTGTTGAGTTAGCACTATGCTCAGCAGAGATTAAAAGGTAAAGGATGTTTCACAGCAAGAAATATTCTGCTGTGTATCTGAAAGGTTACAAACGTGATTAACTGTGGCAGGTCTCATGTGCTCCRCTCATTAATCTCACACCTGGTAATGCATTAGGGATGGCAGGAGTAAATATGATGGAAAAGTGCCATTTCATAATGCCACACAACATTAAGACAAGAAAATTAAACTGGGGTTTGGAAACTTTGAAAAGGGTTTATTAGTATTAGTATTAGTATTTGTACTAGTAGTTGTTTATACTGCTGTTATTAGTATTAGTATGTGATGGTGATGATGATGATGATGATAATTACAAAATGCTGCAGCTAGGTTTAAATTCAGTCACCAATATTTATGAATTTTTAGGATAAAATCCTCAGAAGTATTTCTAAGGGCATCTTGCTGGTTACTGGTGTCCATATGTACCCMACATATGTGCTCTGGAAAAAGATCACTTACTAGACATTATGGCATATGTCACCTTGGCAAGGAGGGCACTGCTTACCAAACTCTTTAAATATAATCTCTCTCACTTGTGCACTGAACATGATTTAGGTGAAATGTTATAAAATAAAGCAAAAAAAGAGGTCAATTTACTACATCCTAAATAAGATTTTACCAAGTATGCAGTTAAAATGTGACATAATTTTAAAAGAATTCTACTTCACTTTGACCTGAGAGAGAATTTGCTGACTCTAGGTATGTTTCCAGAGTCCCAATAAACACAGCAATTCTTCACTGTCTAGGAGGCAAAGGGGCTATACTGATATCAAACACCACACATACACACACTTCTCACCCCATCAGATAGCTTTTTCACAGAATACTGCTGCACCATCTGGGATGTTTGAAATAAACTGAGTAATGTTGTAAAAGTTAAGTGATACTTGCACAGTAGAATTTTCCAAAAAGTTGGTTTACTTTGTTGTTTTAAAAGGATTGCCACTTTCACTTTTATTGTTTCAGATTTACATAACGCCTTTGCTCTACACTTTCTTCTTTTCTGCTAGGTGTATTCTTCTCCTCCTCTTACCTCATTAATCTTAGTTCACTACAATTTTACCTTTAAGCAATGCCTTCTGCACACTGTAGTGTCTTGTCTTTCTGGTCATTAGCCATCTTTCTCTCTCTTTAGTAATAAATGGACAGTACCAGTACAGCATTAATATCTTACACATTGCTCAAATATTTAAGGGAATAGTGTTATTAACACATCAATTTCTTCTTGGATGAAAGATTGATGGCATATGTAATGATAAGAAAGAAAGACTCTCTTATTTCTGAAGAAATATTTCACTAGACCACTTGGTCTCCCAGAGTTTTGAGCTGTTTCACTTGAAGCCATGGTTTGCCTCACCTAGACAGGAGCTCACTTGCAGGYAGGCTGTTAGTGGAATTACACCATCAGTGTTGGCTCCTATCAAACATGTTTGGCTTCATTGTGTCTGCAAAGACACAATGAACCATATATTATAAAACCCTTTGCAGTAATTCTGCTTGTCAAAGATAATTAGAAAACTGGGCTTTGGTGAGAGGGGTGTTTGTCTTTTTCTAGTGTATTTAAGCTATTATATAACAGCTTGCAAAAAATGCRTGTAATGTTCCATTTGTGATTCCTTCTTTCTTCATGTAGACCGGTCTTGTCTGTTGGATAGTGAAAGTAATGTGATTTCATCAACAGTCTTAACAAGAGGATTGATCATTCAAATTTTCTCAAGCTTTGCTGTACTCTTATTTCATCTCCTATACCTGAGGAATGCCTGAAGTGTCTAGGGACGACACAGCCTAAATCAGAGGACAAGATGATSATTAGCAATAAGCAAGCAATTTCCACACTAAGAAGCAGATCACTGATATGTATATAAAAAAGTAAAAAGTATTATTTTCAGTTTCTGTCATGGATATTTAAAAGATAAACATGAAGAAGGCAAATGATAAGACCAATCATGATAACTGGAATAATTTATGATTTTTGAACACAGACAATGATGCATTTAGATGTTCAAGCTGATTACAGCAAAGGTTAAGACATAACTTGGAGTTGACTAATTCAAAAGCAATCCTTGRAAAATAATGGTGCTGTATATGTCTGGCTAAACTGCTTGGAAAAAAAATTTAAAAGCCCAACTGTTTTCTCTTTTAAAATCTTTTATAAATTAATGTCTAAAATAAGGAGSATGTTTCCCCAGCATTTCCTTACAGACAAAAAGCTTTCAAAAATTCAGTCATAAAAAATGTTTAGCACYCCTAACACACGTATTACTCTACTATTGTGGACAGATAAGAAAATCCTAAATGTTTAATACTGTAAAAGATACAATCTAACAGACAGCAGATGATATMTGACTTAAATTCTGCAATTGCAAGGTATTTAAACAACCATTGTTTCATTATAAAGACAGAAATTTACATAAATCCTTTAAAATTGAAACAATTTTCTACATTTCCACTACTCTGTATTCAGATCTGT
>CADDXX010000219.1:137570-167028 GCA_902810485.1 Alauda arvensis
AAAACTTTTYAARCCACTTAACACATCAAGGTAAATATTGATAATCTTTGGTTGTTAATGTCTTATCACACTAAGCTATCAAAAAAGTATATTAATTTCCTATTTACCTTAAATAAGTTAAATATTCTCAAAAAATGCAACGTAATCCTACAGAAAACTGTGTTTTCTTCAGAATGACAAAAGATTTACAAAGATAAAGGTCAGTGAGTAAGTACTATGTAGACTTCATGCTCATTCACTCTCTGCTTCATTAAGGAATGCAAAACCTATTGATTTCTGTCTTGTTAAAAGAATATAATCCACAATTTAAAAAAAGTACTGACCATTTCCAGCCTCTTGCTATGCAGTAGGACCATCATGAGGAAAAGAACAGCAGCTCACCTTAGCCAATTTCGATGTAAAGGTGCGAAAATACAGCCACAAAGCACAGCTATGAGTGGAACTACATGAAAGTCCTGAGCTGCATTGTGATTGGGTAAATTCTGGTGCCAATTTTCACCATCTGTATTTACCTCTTCAACAATTTCTTTTGGGAAGAAGATTTCAATGTTCAGAAAAGCTTGAGAAATTTATTTATTTCTTCTTCCTACAGGTACAATTGAATGATAGCAGCTTTTTTCCAGTACTTGGGGCACATCCTTAGAAGATAAGAACAATCAAGTCATGACAAAAGGACTGTAAGGTTTAAGCTGTGTGYTTGCTTTCTTCTTTTTGTTGCAATTTTTTCCTTCCCATCACCTCTTCCCCCATAAAGGTCAWATTATTTATCATTACAGGTTTTTTTCTCTGAAAAATACTTAGCACYGGAGAAGCAAAATGGATGATTTATTGGGTTTTAGTATATACTTGTGCATTTACTGTGCTCCCAGTGTTTTAGTTACAGGAAAATAAGAATGCTAAATAACCAATAGGTGATGTCTTACTAACCAGCTTTATGATATTTCTTTGCTTGTCTTGTTCCTAAAAAGTAGATTATTTTTTGAGGCTTCTAATAGTAAGTTCACATCTGTTTTCAGTTCAGTTTTTTTTATCTTTTTTGTCTTGTAATTTTCTTTATATTTTTCCCATTTAAATTTCTGCAATGTTGTTAAGCCATTATAATATTTTCCTTCTGATCATAACAAATTATGAGTCCTTATTACACAGAAATTGAAGAGTTTTGCAATCTAATTTCCCACTGGCAAAAAAAAAATCCCTTCATGAATTGTTTATTTTCTTCCTGACAATCTTGGGGACATGTGCTCTTTGTGGAAACCTATTCATGGAGTTATTAATAATTTACAAGATTTTCTTCACCGGAATGGGCTTTCCTAGTGTCACTGCTACAAGTGACAAAAGTTACCCCCTGCTAAAAAAAAGAAAAAAAGGGTTCTTTAGTGGCAACTATTTTATTGTTGGTGATACATCCTGTATCTGTCTTGTACACTTTTCCAGTGCAATTTTCTGCAGACTGTGATGGGACAATATTGGATCACACCTTGTGCATTTTGCACATGCCGGCATCAGGATGAACGAAGCAGAGAGAAYACCAACCCTTTTGGGAGGTGTCTGGTTACACTGTGCTTTGCTGTTTTCCATGGTTTTCTTGCTTGCAGATTTTTACATAATTTTGAATTATTACTCTTTATGAAAGAGGCAAGRATATTGAAACTTCTGTTACACTGACCTTACACCTTAAACCCAAACAAATAATTTATTCAGATATTTTTCCTGAGGCAAAAAAAAAAAAAATCTGGCTGTCTATCACTCAGTACACAAACAGCTCTAAATTTTGAAAAAAGTAGGAATACAAACAGAATAACTAACTTCAACATATATTTTTSAGAAAGGCAAAAGGTAGACATATTCCAGAGTCAAAAGTAAAACATGTGAATTTGAATCATCAGCTGTGCTTCAATAAAGTAATTCTTCACTCAAATAATGCAGAAATGTATGGAAATGAAATGCTGAATCTCATTGAAAGGAAATCCTGTATTAAGAAGCCCAAKTCAAAGGAAAGGACTGCCCTGCAATTTCATGGCAGTGCTGCTATAGGTCTAACAGTTACTTGATCAAAAGTGGAACTTGGGCATCCCATCAAGGCTCAGGTTTTCACTGATCCAGGCTGCATATCCAAAAGATCACAGGAATATGTCTCCTGAAAGAGAGACCTTATAAATGGAGAGAATTTATTCACTTTCCTAAACAAGAGCATTGCATTTTTATTTGTGAACCTGTAGGTATCTAAAATACCCACAAAAGTGCAGCAGACCCAAAAGAGTGTCTGGAGATAGATGGTCTCCTGGCAAAGGCCAGTCTCAAACTCCAGTCAACACTTGGATGTAGGAAAGTGAATTAAAATTTAAACCCATGGGTAGTGTTCACAACCCAAGACAACAGCGGGAAAATTGCAATCAAACCTAGAAACACACGGGCACAGCATAACAGTTGTCAAGAGCTCAGATTTACTATGACATGTTTGAGTTTTAATAGGAAGGCTATCACAGAGCATCACAAGAGAATGGAAAGTAGCAGAAATGATTAGATGTGCTGTAGTTCATGCAGTTGCCATTTTCATTTTGCAGCTTTTCTGCCAAAACTGCACAGCAGAGTTGTTAAAGTATATGGTTTCTTGGAATAGGTTACATCCCACACATCCAAAATTTTGCTTTATTTGGAATTTGTCACTTCAGTTAGAAAAATACTAGAATTCCATCATTCAGGAAGTCTATTGGAATATCAACAAAATGAGAGCTCCTCTGTATGCAGTCTGAAGAATTCTCTTGAGCTAATAAATTGTGCTTTGCAGAAAAATAACTCAGTGTGAACATGCAGATACCAGTAKTCCATATTTTGATTCAGTCTGGATATAGCAATATTGAGCTGGAACAAGCTCAGAACTGATACCTTTGATTTGATCATGTCTAATCAGCACTGATAGTACAACACTTTATTACATAATCAATGGCTAATGTAGTCTCAAATCTCCTGTGCAACCAGCAGGTAACAAGAACACTTTCCCAGAAAGTCAGAATATTGAGGTGCTTGAGCTCCCAAAACAACATTATAACCAATCCATGTAATACAACAATTGCAGGTGAAATTAACTCAGTGTAGAGATGATGGACTTCTCTGAAATTAGCTGGAAAATCGGTGCTGGAATACAGGTGTTCCTCTTCCCAATGCCCTAAAATCACTAAATATAATTCCCAAGAAATTTGCCCACTGAATCATTTTGAAGCTGCTTCTAGTGGGAAAAAAAAATCTGTGTCAGCTGCCCTATCATAACTGCACAGAAAGTATCATTAAGGAAATTATTAGTATGTCCTCTGGAAAATTAAAGCTGAAATATTTAGTGGAAAGAATAGAGTTTTCCCAATGGTGTAAACCTAGTCCACTGTGTCTCTATGCTTCCTTTCTGTCACCASTTCCAGCCCTCTTTCTGCCCTTTCACCCTTAGGAAAAATGASAGCTGAACTACAAAGCATGGCCTCTGTCAACACTCTAGATATGTAAAAGTTGGACATCAGATCAGTGTGCACAACAGAAAGAGCCTCGAGGCATTCACAGCTGACAGAGCGGCCTTGTGCCAACGCTTCCTTCTGTTCAATGTCCCTGTGACCATCTTTAAAATCTCAGCTGCTGTTGATCTTTTGGCATTAGAACAATAATAATTCTTCCTGTCCAAAGGACCCTGATGATAATTTCATTTGGTGGGTTACACACAWTTACATACAGATAACTTTTCATCAAGATGGTCATCTTGATCCATCTACTGCTCCTCTGCTGTACTCCCCTCTTGTGTATCCTCCCACCAGCCCCCAGATGGAAACAGAAACAGAAACTTTGGCTGCTCCTCAGGGCATGAACTTATYTACCCCCTGGGATTTACAAGAAATACATGGAAGTACACTTTGAAAAAATAAAAAGCAAAGCTGAATTCTAAAATTCTCAGTTGGTGTGAAGTCAAAGTCACACAAACAACTTCTGCATATGGAATGTGAAATACTCAACAGAGCTCCTAGATGCATTATCATGCATGCAAAGCCTTTCATAGTCAAATCCTTCTAAGCTCCACTGCACATGCATATCACGATATTGAATGTGCAAGCAGGGTGCAAATGCTTGTAATGTTCATGTTCTCACAGTACTTAGGGAATTTTAATGAATACATGTATAATTCATTTAAAGGGAGATAACTGCCATGTGGCATATCAGGAACTGTGACCTGTTCCATTGATGTTAATGATAACACCCTCAGCCAACTGCAGTGATGAACCTCCTTGAACCTTACGGTAGCTCATATATTTTCCTCTTGCTATAAATGTTTTATTTTACCTGATACAGTAATGAAATTGTCAAGATAATGAACAGAGTAATCATTTCACACAAATGGCTAACTTTAATTAAAAATCACAGTGTTGACTGCTAAAATATGGGGGTAACAGGCCATTGATCAGATTACAGATCACTGATAATTGAGATGTGGCTATAGATGCAAAGACCCGTGAACTCCACCTTACCGAAGGACATAATGTGTGCTGTCAGTAAGAAGTAGTCTCAACACATCATTAGCCCCTATATATGTGATTCTTTACTCAGCTGTTAAATCTGCAAGGACAAATACTACCTGTTAGACCACCTCCAAAGTAACAGTCTGAATTAATGACACAACTGCCAAGGCAAGGGATGTCAGTGCCCTGAGAATGTGATTTCTGGGAGCAATGGGAGTCTACTTGTTCTGGAAGGTAATCCTGAGGAGCAGAAGCTCTCCTATCCTATGRCATGCCATTCCATGGCTGCTTAAACAGATAGCACTCACAGAAGGAAACTGAAGTTGGCTTTTCTGAASAATGTCTCACACCTCTACTCTTCTGAATGTAGTGATCAGTTTCATGYCTTGCTATATTCTATTCTATAATTTTCATCATAGTCACAAGRTTAGAAAATMATCCCATTTCATAACAAGAAAGCTGGRTATTACTTGTTAAAAGTTTGGGGGTTTTCAATTAGAATAACCACTGTTTTTCGTTCTCTACTTTTTTGAAGGAGTATGGAGAAAGAGAAATAATAAAATTTGGCTTACAAATCGAAATTATGAAGGTGGTGTTGAAAGATCTGACAGGGTCTAGAACAATTTTCAGCTATGGATATATGTCTGGTCATTGTGGACTTGATGTGAAATGCCAGGGTCTTATGAGATTCACCCCAATGTTGTCTTCTGAAAACTTTTGTTTACCACTGRCAAAAAAATCACACACTTTCCTACCAAGTGTCTTTGTTACCTTTTTGCTAGATTATAACACTGGTTTGTGTGTAATATTACATTTGAAAGGCATATAGCTTTAACAAGTGTAAAAGATAGCAAGACACAGTGTATCTGAGCTCTCTTTGTAACAGTTGCCAGTTTATTGTCTGACAAAAATTGTAAAACTCTACATTATATTATATTTTAGAAAACTTTATCTAAAGSATAGATGTCTGAATTAGCATAAAATGTTTATGGAACTCATCCCAAGCCATGTKGCAAATCAYACCTCTGTCTACCATGATCCCATGGGTACCTTGCTTTGCAGTTAATAATGACTTAAGAACTACGAAACGTACCCCCTCTGATGGCATGTACAGAAGTACCCATTTTGGTTCTAAATAAAGCATTTGTTAATCAAACCTTTGTTTCTCACAAGTGGCATTACAGTGCAGGATGTGTGCATCCCACTTTTTTTGAAATTTATTGGTAGAATTTCTTTACTTGTCTTTTTTATGGTGAAAAGGTTGATTCTTCATAACCATAATTTATCATAAAGAAAATTTAAGGTCAAGCAATACARGTGGAAAGTTGGAGGAAGAATTCTTATTGGATGCTACCAGTCAGACCTATTTTGACAGTGGCAGCTTTCAATCAGTTTTGAACCATAAATTTTTCTGGGATTACAATTTAAAGGCTGTATGACAATTCTATGAGAGTCACAAGAGCTTAGCTCTTCTAGAGAAGTTTGAGATTTAGGAAGAAAAAAGAGGAAGTGGTATGGGACCAAGTGCTAACATATTGCATGTTAACTGCGCAGAGCAGTAATTAAAGTTTTTTGCACGGTCATATTACACATAAAACACTGCTGTTGATGGCTACTCTGGAATAATCACAGTGCACTACATAGGATCATTCCAGATACTGACAGGGTATAGTCAGACCTAACAATAAGTATATTTATACATCATCTCTCTTGGCCAGTCTGTATTTCTGTATGACAGTCTCCTCTGTTTTCCTAAGATACAGCCCTCCTAACATTTAAATCTGTCCTTCTATCAGACTTGTTAYTCCTTTTAGAAATCATACTAGGAGTTCAGGAGACAACACACTATTTATTCATATAATCATAGATAACAGGCAAATGTGRAAAGTGGATGATACTGAACAAGTTGTTCTACTAGGACTCACCAATGCCCTTCAGAGAGGCCAGTAGCACCTTTGCACTGCTTGTGCTCCTACAGATGCAGGGGCAAACAGTGACAATAGTAAAAATTATCAGCTTTGATGAGTAAAACTTAATAGTTTTTACCTTCTTTAAAGCTGCATCTCATATTGTCATAAAGTGAAAAACAAAATTCTAAAAGGCTAAGGACACACAAAAGTGACTTTATATGCTTCATAAGCTAACAAGGTGTTATAAACATTCTGTTTATAAGGCCATGGACAAGAATTTTTGGAATATGAACATATCCTTGACAGCTTCAGTGACACAAATGTCACTCACCCTGACACTGTAACAACATTTAGTCATTAGTCAAGATCTATCTGAACAAATGACCTAAGGATAAATAATTCAATATCTATTAATTACTAAAAATCTTCCAGCTGCTTTTTTGTTTGTTTGTGGTTTTTTGCGTTTTTGGTTTTTTTAGTGAAAAAATACAAGTCGTTTAAGTTAAGCAAATAAAGGCTTCAACATACTTCAGGTAGGTAAATACATAAATATTGAATCAAGACATGCACCATTTCAGGAGCACTATCTCTGATAGAAAATCAACATTTCCTTACSTATGAGTTTAAATAAACTGGACTATGAACACTGAATTTCAATTAAAGTCATCTTTAGTCTATATGGTATTTAAATTACAGTAGAAGCACAGCATGAGACCAAAAAAGTTAGAAAGRTAGTGCCTTGTGAGGTCTCTAATAATAGAATTTGTGCTATTTTCTGTATGCTTGAGAGTATTCAGCAATTATAAGGTATACCTTCAAATGCATCCATAATCAATAATAACAGTTATTAAATATATAGACACTTATGTCCTCAAAAAAGCAGGTATTTTCAGATTGGGTTTGTTTTTTTAAAAAATTCCGCCTTCCATGAAATGAACCATTATATTAATATTATGCATGATCACATGATATTAACTAAAGTTTTGAATTTTATGAGTACCTAATAATTTTTGTTAATTCAACTCAGGCCCTAGTAACTCGTAAAAGCAAATACATTCACTTTAGGTGGTAAAACTGAAATTTGTTTTCAGAGGAAAACTGGACAGGAGCAAAGACAAAACACTAAATTATGCCCATARGAAGAGACTTTCAGAGATGTYTGTCACATATAGACATGSACTTCCTCCCTTGAGCARTCTGACCAAGTAAGTTTCCKTCTTCTAAGTACATTAACATTATCAGCTTTSTTAAAACTAAGAAATTTTGTTGAGTCTCACTCTATGAGAATGCCAGTTTATCTCTTYTGAGCCTAAATGTACATAGTTTGAAGAGGAGAACTTATTCTCAGAAGAACTAATTAGTAATTTTTCTAATGTTTGCTTATGGTACTGTTAGAAGAGTGGCTTGAGAGCATTTCTTTGTCATATCCCATTAAATCTATATATTCCCTTATAAAATAATGAAACAATGTAAAATTGATTTTTGTACATCAAATGTTCATCACATGATATTTTCCCATAATTTCCCAAAATAAAAAAAGCAGTTAGCATTTCCCCTTTAGCTTCTTTACTCTCCCAGGAAATTCTCAGGTTGCAAAAATGTCCATTTTATTTTTTCTTTTAATGTGATTTTTCCTTTAGTATAGTGCAACGGCAGGTACTTTTGAATATGGGGAAAATCAACTATGACAGCATTTATAAAATGYTCAAGAACAACTTGTGTCTAAAACTGACCTGCCAGCTCTCATATAATGCAAAGAAAGAAAATGAAACCTAAAGTACAGGTTAATATTAACCATCTATATTTTACAAGGCAACTAATTAAATCAGTGGAATTGTTTATGCTCTGGTCTTGTTCATGATAACACAGATGATTTTCYATGCTTTTTTACACTCTTCATCTCACATTTTTAAGTAACACTAGCCTGCCAATAAAGATTATGTGATTTTCACTTCTCATGGATCTTCATTTACCAAACAATCAAACTGTATAATCTTCATTGACTTCTGCTCTSTTTCCATCTCACAGTAAGCCAATGTCAGTTGTTCAACACTGTTAGTTTCCAAGCACTATAAAGTCTAACAGATTGTCAAAATCATGCTGTCATCATATTGGGAAAGAGATTGCAAGTAAGCATTGGAAGGGGGTAGTTTTAAATTATTCCTGTCAACTGAGTTTAACAAAAGAAAATCATACACTGGAGTCAACCTCACTTAGGCTTCAGTGTTTCCCTGTGTTAGTGGAGCTACCATATCCATTGTTAGTGGATTTTCATGCTGACAGGAAGATGTAAGTGACTGTTTTGGTTTAGAAATTGCATACTCATTTAATGAAAAAGACTTAATTACYATGGTTGTGATTCCAAACTCTGGAGTCCCTATGATGGAGAGTGTACTGCATTATGGTCTGGGTTTTCAGCTAGAACACTGAATTGGGAATACCATCCCTAAACCAAGACACTGCTCCACTATGGACATTCATGGGACAAAGGGGCACAGCCTGACTCATCACAGTCTTCACCAYGGGCTGCAGGGGAATCTCTGCTCCAGAGCCTGGACCACTTCCTCCCAGGCCCTCTTCACTGACCTGGGTGTTTGYAGGGCTGGTTCTTTCACATTCTCACTCCTCTCTTGCCCGTCTGCAATTACTTCTGGATAATAATTTTCTCTTTCCTTCTTAATTGTGTTATCCCAGAGGCACTCCCACCATCCCTGCAGGGCTGGACCCTGGCCAGCACTGAGTCCATCTTGGAACCAGGTGGCATTGAACAAAGGGAAGCTTCTGGCAGCATCTCAGAGTAGCACTACTTAATTATTCTTATGAAAAAAAAAAGTAATGATTTTCCTCAACAAGTTTAGAGTTCACCACCTATGCATGGCACATGATGGAAAGACTATACCCAAATTTTAACAACTAAGAAAAAAGCTTGTATTTCAAAACAATTTAACATAAAATATGCTGTAAAAAGCARTATCTTTTGGCATTTATAAAATATCCATATTTACTATAATACACGTGCAACTTGTTTGKTACTACCTATTAAAAATATGTATTAAAGGTATGTTATTCACTATRAATAAACCTCTTGGAAGAAAGTGAGATTGCCTTTTCAATATGTGCAACACACTATTACTGTTAATGAAGCACCTGAATAAAAACTAGTCACATTTTTTATGTTAAGTGCAACCTTTGGTCACTTACACTGCTGGGAAATGCGAGATGGTGCTCATTTTATTGACTGTTTAACAGAGTTCAGTTCATCATAATTTACCTGACTCAATTTTCCTCTGAGCCCATAAGAAGGGAAAGACATGCTTAGGTAACTGACTCAGTGTTTCTGGTTTTCCTTTGCTTCAAGAATTTATAAAAATGGAAACATAGAAAAAAGTAGTTTTTGGAAATGTAATGCCATTGTACARATGCAATTATTATTTCAATTACACTGAACAGTAAGCAACATCTAAATCAGTCCTCAGGACTATTCAATTCACTTTGTTAACTATTCTCTCAGCAAATGCAGTAATACCTTCCTGAGACTGACAGGAACTGCTAAAATTCTTGAAGAACATTGAACCAACCTTGCCCTAAAAGAATGAAAATTTTCATCCAGCATTTAACCTCATAACCYGGAAAACAAAYAAAYAAACAAAAAAAGATAAGACCATAGTTCTGTCTTTTCTTCTGTCACACCCAGAAGGTCTTAGCTAATCACCTRCATTTGAGTTTCYGTCAGATSCATCACTGAAGGAGATCAGTGCTAMTCATTCAGCCCTGGACCTTCTCTTGAGACAGACTGATCCTGGATCTCTGGAAATGTTTCTCCCATTTAATAATTTTGAAATTATTTATCACATGAGATAAAGCTATTTAAAATTAATAATGTTGGGTTTTTTTATTAGGAGGAAATATTTAGGTCAGCTACAAGTGCATCTGCTTTGGGTCAGATACATTACCACTGAAAGCAATTAAAAGATTAACATTTTCTCCAGCTAATGATCTGATCTACCATATAGGAATCTATCCTTTATCTACAGTCTAGATTAATTTCATTATAGCTGTTGTATTGTAGAAAGACTAAAAGATTGAAAAGGGAGATGTGTACCATTTGTGTATTAGTGTAATTAATATTGGTAAACTTCACACATTTCTAGATTCTCTTTGTTCTATAATATGAAATTATTATAAAACTTTTTTTCAAATATTTGTGCTTTGTGATGTGTTTATTTTAGATTTTTTAGTTGGTTCCATTGAAAACAAGCTAGTTGAAAACAGAGGGTTCCATCTGAAGTCAAAATATTCTACACAGGGTTTTTTTCTTATTAATGCAAGTCGCATGGCATGAGAACCAATTTGAGATGCCTGAGTAGATATTTTCAATTAATGTCAGTTATTTATTTTGTATGTCAATCCAGTCATATTAGGAACTTAAACATTAATGTAATTTTGGCTTTCAAGAACTGTTTATCAGTTTGACAAGTAGTCCATGTCACTAGGAAAAGTGGAAATGAATTCTCAGGCCCACACTGTCATCTGCCTTTTCCAGTAGTCTAAATATTTTGTGGTTTTACTGCATCTTCTGTACTATGCATGTACCACATCTGAAACCATCTTCATGGTATTTGCAAACCCACATTACTTGACAAAAAATTGTTCTCCAAATTTTCATATATAGCTGTATGTACATGAACATTTGTAACTTTTCATTTGGATACCAATTATACATCACTATATATCTTGAGATATATAAATGCTAGTGTGTTTATCCAGTACATGCAGACAACTGGTTTGAAATATAGCACCAAGTTTGATAGGACTAGTCATCTAATGCCATCATTGGTCATTGACARGAATATATGAAACAGCCTCAACTTAAAAACCATTTTCAAAGAACCCACTGCTGAATTATGAGAGACTGAAAAAAAAAATACACTTCAAAGAAAGAGTCACTTTAATTTTTCATTTTCCCTGTTAACAACGAATTCTGTTTTGTTGRCACTGCATTAGAAAGGACTTCTATCAGTATTAACTGGGCTTTTCAGTGCCATCCTTTTAGATCACTTTTTTGGCACTCTGTGTCTGCTCTGAAGATGATAGGTACCAACTATATTTGACCCAAAATAGCTGCCTATSAAGTCCCTTGGAAGATACCCATCTTATTTAGGCATATGTTTTCCCACATACTGAGAATTACCATTTCTAAACCTGTAGACACRGAAGTACATGTTCTGAATAACAGAAAACTAGGAATGCAATAACAAATGGGTAACATCGCACAGCAAGGGGTAAATAGAAATATTGTTATTTTTTTCTTGATTTCCACCCAAAGAGAGTGTATATAGTTTACAGACTCAACAATGTAAAAGCCTAAATACTTCAAGACTAATACTTGTAATGAATTATGCACATGTGCTAGCATGAGAGGTAAACTTACTAAGACTTGTGAAAGTGTCATAAATTGTTTAACACACTTGCAAATTGTTTCAATATTCATGATTATGGCTATCTATATTTTATTTCTTCAAACTTAAGGATCAAGAACAGTTTCAGTTGAAAAGCAGAAAGCTCTATACTGGAAATTAGTAGAMATTAAGGAAACACCATTTATTTAATCAAAATAGCTTGTCCCAGATCATCCCAGACAAGTTCATCTGCACCAGGTACTGAGAAAATCAATAACAGAAAAAGATTTTGAAGGTTTTAGGACAATGGCTTCCAGTGGAAGCTATGCAATTCAGGCTATACAATGACTCTGACTTCCTAGATATCATCTCTGCATGAAACTCAAAATACTAAGTTATATCTCCTGTAGAGAGCTACAGTCTTTCTGCTCCTCGAGCCACTGTGATGCATTGTAAAAATCTCTAGCTGATGCACACTTTGGACATACATCTGGCTGAGAATCCTCAATGAGTGTGTAACTGCTGACAAAATACCTTAAAATCCATTAAATCAATCAATTGACATTTGTTTTTCTCCCAAAAACTTAAAATTTTATACTGTTTTTGACAAATAAATGTGTTTCCATAAAAAACAACCATAGCAAAGAAAATTTTAAATTTTTTTTTCATTTTATTTATTTTTAGCTGCCTTTTGTGTCAGAAAAACAAAAGGAAGAATAGATCATAAAGGTGGCAAAAAGGATTTTAGGGTTTTTTTCTGACACCTTTAGTAATTGTGTTCTGAATTATGTTTGTCCAAGCATTTCAACACACATTGTCATCAGAAGCAGAGTGTCATAAAGTAAGGAACATTCCCTGGAAAAGGTGATTCAATACAGCCATGAGAACAAGTAAAATAGGATATTTCAAGGCAGCTCAAATTTGCCCCAAACAAAGGAACCTSAATTTGTTTACAGTAACTAAGAATCAGCAGCTACTCATTGATCCTGAATATTTCTAATGAATGAAAGAAAAATGCTCTTGTAAAAGTGCATTATCAATACAKATTGGTGAAGCCTCACCCTTGAGGCTTATTAAATTATTAATATACAGTTGTAGCAGTACTGTGSAAGAAAAGTAATATTTCAGATGTGGCAGTAGAGTMAGAAGCTTCTAACCACAGACTAAAAACATTACCAGCAATGTCTTAAGACAGAGCTTTCCCTGTGAATATGATCTCAGAAAATTCTTGACATTATCACTCATCTATTACTGTGCTTTGTGATTGCAGTTGCCATTGCCAGATACAGAACAGCCAGCTGAACAGAGTTTGAGGATCATCATTGGGTTAGGAAAATGTTACATTCATCACTGAAGTTCAGCTATAATCCTAATTTCATAACACCACAGTAGCAAAGAGCATGGTGCTTGAATGGGCTGTTGCGGAGATTCTAGAAAAGAAAATTGCTAGTTCTTACAAAATCCACTTATTTGAAAGATAGATTAGAGATGGAGAAATGGCTTTGAAAAAACCATTCAGTGTATTATAAGTCTCCAGATTTTGTAATGATTTCTCTGGAATAATGAAAACAAGTAAAATAGGGCAAAGAAGCAGTAAATAAATTTAGGTGTAGAAGCTGCTATGGTGAGACAACACAAGAAAATCCTCACTAAAGGATTACAAATCACAACACAATTTCAAAAGATTACTATGGTATCTATAAGGAGAAAAGATAAATTACATTACAGTCATAAGATAACATTTTCAAGAGTGCCTCAGGGAATATTCAGAATGGCTTACTTATCTTGGAGACTTTAATTTCCCTGAACTCCCTCTGTAGACAGTGTATAAGAGTGATCTCTCCAGAAGGAAATTCAGACTGGCTAAGTAGGCTCTTCCTTTGAAATACATCTACATGGGAGTCCAAAGCAATGCACAGAAAGTGATAGCCACAAAGATTTTTTTCAACCAAACAGACTTTTCCACAAAAAAAAAAATTCCTTTATTTAATGATAAGAAAACATTTTTTCTGAACTGATCTTTTTTCAAGTCTAGTTTTGATTTGATGAAAAAAAGAAATAATGAATCTCTTTTGGCATGTACAGAGGGTTCTGTCTTTTGGGAGGGTCAAAGAAATAGTGAAGTGGTAATGTAACTTTTAATTCTTAAATTGATATCATATTTTAGAGAGATGAACACACTAACACTTTAATACTTTTGTTACTGGCTAAGTACCACAGTACTGGAAAAAAGCTGGATGGGAATTTTGCCTCTATTCTATCAGAAGTCACCAAAAGTTCATTAAATATCATCTGAGGAGTATGAAAAAAGAATTTTGGTTTCTTTATGATTAAACTGCTTTCCTTCTTTGATACTTCTCCATACACTACCAGTTTTGGTGTAATTTGAATCATGAGAAATTTTTATCACCAGGGTTAAAGATGAAGAGGTTAACATGTCAACATATTTTAAGTTCACAATTTGTATGATATGTTGGTACAAAAGTGATAGTGAGAAGAAAGTTTTATTTAAATAAATAAAGAGAATAACAGTAATACCTTCCTCCCTATAACAGTGGGGTAGCTAAARTGGTTTTGAGGGATACAGAGTACTTCAATATTAGTGGGACTCCAGATGGTCAGAAAGTTCTCAAAAATTTACTCTGTCCATCCTTGTTTTAGTGTTCRTGCTTTGATGGATGTGTGTGTATTATATGGATATGTTCATCATACTATCATAAAATGGATATTCCAAATAGACAGCATTAAAATGCATAAAGTAGACAAAAATAATGTTAAATTACTCAGAACTGCTTGTTGGTGAGTCAGTTTCCTTCTTTTTTCCAAAAAATATTAATTTACTTTAGATACTACTGATATCCRTGCTGATCAATAAATATCAGAATCAAAATTATTATATACATCAAAATTGTACCACAATGTAGTTGATATATTCCAAAATTTGCTGCAGTTATTATTGACCAAGGAGACTTGGGTCCATAGGATGTACTAAAAATCTGAATCAGACTCAAGACTTWGTGCTAAAGCATTTCTATTACAGCACTCTGATGGGGTTTCCATGGAATACCTAAGAGTTAAACACATCAGTCTTGTTCTTATAGAAGTCATTATCCACAGAAAGCTGAACTGTGCACACAATGTCAATTTAGAAGTCATTTTCACACAATGTCAATTTAGAAGTCATTTGCTTCCAGCAGAATCACTCGTTATATGAAGGTAAAGGCAGAGCTAATAGTATCTCCTTATTAGGTCAAATACTCTGGAGAAAAGGAATTTAAAGTCTGAGATGAAATACCTATAAAGTCTTCACATTTTTATGTGGTTGCCTTCTGTAAATAGGGTAAAAACACTGCTCTGATATGCGCTTAAGTATGTGAAAGATTATTCGCAAAAAATGTGGAGGAATTTCTGTCACTATTGTTTTGCTTGTGTACTTGTATTCTAACAATGTAATGCCTTAGAAAAAGCCTGTATTGCCAGAGTTATCATAAAGAAACTTTAATGTTATTTACTTTATTTCTATAATTTTGTGTGGYGTTTCTAAATTTACCTTGACAGTTTAACTTTTATAAGTAAATTCAGAATTATTYAAAGTAAAACAGCAAAAATATTATGAAGGTTGTTTTCAAAAGGTGYTATGACATTTCCAAGGTTGCACTAATGACAGCATCTGCATTATGGGAATCACAAAGTAAAACCATAAATACTGATCACAGCTTAGAGACAACTGGGTTACAGAACATGGAGATTAAAAAATGTCAAACTCCTGGAAACAGAAAAAGACACAGAAGGGAAATATTCATGTATTCATGTATCAYATTCCTGTAACAGGAAAAAAGAAGTCAAGATTACCAAGTAATTTACTAAGCAAATTAAGAAAAAAGAAAGTCTATCTGAACTGTATAAATCAAGTGAGTAAAGGAAGAGAACTTAAAACTCTGGTCCAGCATATAAATCTGCTTTAAAAGAAAACAACCAACAAACACAAACCCACAACAATTTTCTATCCAACAAGGAGTTCAGTACATAATATTGAAAAAATTATTAACTGGGCTGATAAAAAATCAGATTAATTAAATTTATGCTAAAAATGTGAAAATTTTGTGGCATAGGTCCTGATTTTAATCTCATCTGATATAGAATAAACTTAAACCAAATTAATTAATTGAGGAAAATAAATCTACATCTGGATAAAGTAACATTTGTCTTGTTCTAAATATTTTTTATTCTATTTCTTTTAATATTTTAGATAGTCAATATTTTGTCAATATTATAAAAATTATTCCTGTGAAGGAGGTAATATTACAAATTTGTCCACAGCATTGTGGTTATCCACTGAGAATATAGAATMACTTAATTCAATTCATTTCTTTGCCTAGGTTTCAATTTATCCCTTCAAGTGTAATGACCTCTGAAGGCATAACAACTAAGAGGTCCAAGCAAAAYATCCAGAAAAATTGAGATTATATCAGCAGGCCATGCAATAATTTACATTATTTGTTGTAATCTGTTAGTCTGCTTGGTRTCAGAAATAAATCCGTAACTGAAAGAGAAAGTGTAGCGATGACCTTCTGTCCAAGCTTAATGCTTTTTGGGTCCTATTAGAGCCATTTCACGTTGTTTGAGCCAGTAATCATGAAAATTTTAATGCATAATACTAAATGCAACAAGATTTCCAATGAGAATGATAATTCCTGAGATATTCAAAAGCACTTGTGGCTTTCCCATGTATTAAGAAATTGGTGAAACAACATTTAATTTCCTTCCCCTTTACAAAAACTCAGCAGCACTGTTTTCCTTCCAAGTCAAAAGGAACATTTTGAATCAAACATTAACTCCATATTTCCAGTTTGGAGAGGCATCTTCTTCCCCCAGACAAACACTAATTTTAGCTGACATAATTTTTGTAAGTTCATAATGAACTGAAAAGACTCAGTTGTTTGTACAGTTTTCCATTAAGGTCAGTTGATTTCCATTCATTTTATGTTAATTAAGTCTGAATGACTTATTCTAAGCCACTCCCAATTTATGATCCTCAGTGGAAGAGGTAAAAARCCCATCACTCATCATTTTATACATGAACAGTGATCCCTGTGTGGCTTTAAAATGCTGGCTGTTTTACAGTGCTATCCACTGTATATTCCTGCATCATTAGTAGGAAAGGTCAAGAAATATTTACTTATATTAGACAGGAACCTCATGAAACTACCACTGTGAAACTGTTCATGAGACTGCTAAACTGATACATGTGCAACACTGSTTAATTCACTGTTCAATGAAAGCACAAACACCACTGTAGAATTCCAGCTCAACTCCTGTCCTCCCACACAGGTGYTTTATAAAGCAAAGATAGTTTCATCCAACGAGAAAGGTCTTCTTCACTGAAATAATAGTATAAATTCAAGAAAGAATAAATGTGTTCCAGAGATATGAAATTCAGTCACTTTGTCCTTAATATTAATGGCTTATATGTAATTAGCTCTTTGCTTTCTATACWGAGAAACTATCATTTTCAGTTCTTTGTTCAATTTGATAATCATGAACTCAGAGTACAAACTCAATTGTTGAGATATTTGAACTTTCAGAGGTGAAATCTCTTTATGCRAATAATTTCCTCGTAGAGAAAAAGGTGTTATAACAATATCACATTGTTATAATAATATCATAATAATAACATTAAAATAAATTTTAGAAACCATAGAGGCAGAGATTCAAGTAATTTCCTTCTCTTGCATACCAAATATTCAAAAAGAAAATGTCTGGMCATTGCCTTGGTCAACCTGCTCTAGATGACCYTGCTTGAGCAAGGAGGTAGGACCAGATGACCTCCAGACATCCTTTCCAGCATCAACCATTCTGTGAAAGCATCATCCTGAAAAGATAATTCCCATTTGGAAATGCAAAACCAAAGTATCCTTTTTTTGGCAATATTTTTTAAGTAGATAAAATATCGATTAAAAATACAGTAGCCAACTATCTCTAGGAATACACCTGCAATGAAGGGAAAAATACTAGGCCATATAACGTATTTTAATGTCTGTGTCTCTGAGGGAAAGCTCAAAYGTGCCTGAAATTTGCCATTCAGTAGAATCACCCATATTTTTCCAGGGAGTACCCAGAAAACCAACTGATGGAGGACAATGTCTTTAATGTCCTGAGTTCCTCAAAGACATTAATATCTGAATGTGGAAAGAACATATATCACAGCAAAAATATATGCCAGCATTTTGAAGAGTTTCCTATGTGCCTGCTTTCAGAAAAAACTTAAACTTCCCTGGCTGTTACACATGGGGACATCCTTTTACTATATCCTTGATGAGGCTGACTCACTGCTTGCTCACTTTGGGAGTCACCTAGGAAATGTCAAACTGCTTCACCACGAGCTTTGTCCACTGCAGCTACAAAAACTAGACAGCAAATAACAGACTTTTCTTAGAACACACTGCAAAAGTTCATGTCCAAGAACCAGGAGCAGAATATTTGGCTGTCCTTAATGGATAACTGGATAACCTTAATGAATCCAGCTAAATGATCCTCTCCTCAAGCAGGAAAAAGCCATTTTGATTGCATTATAAAATTGAAATATTAAATAACAATAACAGAAGAGGCAAAGTAGCTCTTACTGCAATACCCTAGCTACCTTGTTTGTCCTACAGATAATAAATGCTTACAGTCAAAGAGTATTTCCTGCTCCCAGGAAGACAAAGATGTACATATTTATAGTGGGATAAAATTACCCCAACAAAATGCCTGGCTTTACATCAAAAATACTGAAAGTACCCCTAGAGACAAGAAAGACAAAACAAGCAGATTTCCCTTTGCTCCAGCAGCCATTATCAAGAYATTTTCAAACACACTGCCATCAATACAGAAAAGGCAGATGAAAAGTTCTGCCAAAGCAAAATAAATAGATGATCAAATGTTGAATAATTTCTTAGTGTATAAGTTACTGATGCCCTGCAGCTCTGGTGAATAATGAGAACTTTAAAAAAAAAAAAAAAAAAAGCAGCTTCTTTTCATGATAGAGGTCAGAAATAAAAATATTCCTTCTTCAAAACCTCTGTCCTCTTTTGAATTTTTACACTCCCTGGGAGCATAATTAAGAAACAAAGCAGTGCTCTGCATTGTTCAAAGAGCCTTTTTAAGCTGCAGCAAAATCAGAGTTTAGATTTTAGATATACAGCTTCAGTTATGTTGCATGACGATCACATGGAGCCAGGCAAAATAAATTGTCTGTGTCCTTTCTCTTCCTTGCTGGGACTATAACACATACATGTCTGGAAAGAAAAAAGTATTAGTTCTGTTTTCAGCAGCTGAGAGTAGGCACCGCCAGCAAGGTAGAAAGCTGAATAGAAGGACATAAAACTTCACATTTTGCAATGAATTCTTTAAATTTCAAGACTTCTGATGAAAAATGAGATGTTCTCACTTTCTTTTCTYATTGTAAACCATAAAACTGGGGTTTAAAAAAAATTAAAAAGGTAAAACTCAATCAAACAAAATTACAGCTGACTCTCATTATGATCTCCAAGAATTATTTTCAGTTTTGGATCCCCCTGCCCTCCTTCATTGTTCTCAGAAACACACTTTCATTAATTTTTAAAATGGAAGTTTAAAGAAAAATGCTCAGTTTAAAGGCATAGCTTAGCAGAAATATATTGTTTACATATAATATATAGTATACAAAAATTCTTAAATCTGTCATTAATATTGTTAAATTTAAAACTCAAATCAGGGATTTCAAAAATTCCAAAAAGTCCTAAACAATGAACTAATGCAGTGCCATTCTACAAAAGGAGAGAGAACAAAATGGTGAAGATCCCAATTTTGCTTGCAGGGCTGGCTCCATATATCTCAAAAGCCTAAAAGGATTTCAGAGGATTATCTTTGCCTAGATTGCTGTCACYCCTATTAATCAGTCTTTATTGATTGCTTGGTCTTTCAGTCTCCTCAAGTTCAACAAAAAAGTCTATAATATACTGCCCTTGAACACATAAATAAATCTGTTTGAATCACACAGGTGCTGGAAGTATATGAATATATGATTTTTATGACTCACATAACCATGAGCTCCAGAGAAGTTTACAAGTACTTTTTACATCCTGTCTCAATATATGCATCACATCTCAGCCCTTCACTATGTATCAACAAGTAGAAGAATTTGTAAGTGTTCTACAGCATGTATATGTAACAGGAATCCATGTTTAAATTATTAAAACGAAAGTCAAAAACTAAAACAAGACATGAGGTAGCTGTTCAGAAAATATTTTTCATAACTGCTCTGTGTACTGATGCAGAGTTGCTCTGACATTCGGCTCTTACCAACAGAAGTCACTCAAGATAGGAAAAAAWAAAAGAAAATAATATGGAAAAAGTTAGAATATGGACTTCATGCTGTAGTTGTTTGGTTTTGTGCATAAACATTGCTTTATATCTTATTTGTTCAATATGCACAAAAATGTTCACAGAAATTTATTTCATGCAAAACCAAATGTGTCACCCGACAACAGGGGACTTCTTTGAATGCATAAAATAGTGATATTTTTGATAAGTTGGTTGATTATAAAATATTGTGGAACTTCAATAACCTGCTACAAAGTTCAGATATATTTTATATTTATATACTTATATATTCATATATTTTTAATTTAYAATTAAATACTTGGATTTGTAAATTATCATCAATTCTGTCTYTTTAATAAAATAATTCCAGGAACWATTTTGATCAGGAAGCAAATKCACATGTTTTTACCTGCTTGTAAGAAACTCCACATCTKCATCAGTTCCTCAAAAGTATTTGAGTTTCTTTGTTGGCCACCTAAGCTTACAGGTTGATAAAAATTAGTTACATAGTGTTACATTATAACCCTAAGGAGGTTATCCAAAATACACCATGTTAATGAGCGTTTTCCTTTCTCAACAGAGAAAAGTAAGTATCTTCAAAAATTATTCACCTGATGTTATCTTTTCTCTATTTTAGAAAATAATGATGCCTTCTCAGAAGGTGCTTAGTTCTCTACAGGAATCTCCTGGTTGATCTCTAGGCTTAAGTGGAGTCTTAGGAAAGATGAATTCTGGTTGCRACTTCTCTTATTTTGTTCAAGGAACTTCTTGTGTTTTTTCCTCTCTTTCAATTTCTTAGAAACACAGAAACACTTTGCAGTAGCTCTCAGTCATAAGATGGGATGCAGTCAGCTGAAACTGCTATCTTGTTCCTTCATAATTGGGCTTCTGTAAATTTATCCAGCAAAGCTCTCACAAAATTAGAACGGTTTGTAAAAGAAAGGATGAGTCTTGATGAATAAACTCAATTAAAAAAAAACAAAAAACAAAAAACAACATGACTGAAAAGAAGCTATCTTCCAAAAATTAAAGCTTCATCTGATGGGTAAGAAGCTTCAGAAAATCTGGCTGATAAGGGCAGCTGAGGGTGATCAAAAATTCCAGATTGGACATTTTAAATTTATGGTAGATTAACAATGATAAAACTTTAAAAAAACTCTCAAAGTTATGAAGCCAAATACAAAGTTTAAGTGCAGAATGTTATGATGAAACCAGTTACGATCCATATGCTCCTGGTGGTAGATGGAATTTTAATGTTACTGCTTAATGATACGTTTAATTTCATTTTATGTTGTTTCCCATAAAAGGGAGGAAATGGCAGTAGAAAAAATGGCTGGTTTCAACTTTTATATACTTCATGTATGCACGTCCAGAAAACAAAACAGTRCTATACCAAAAGAAATTGTCTTTAAAAGTAATAAAATATATGCTCCACAGGAGCATTACTGATCTTTAACAATTCTTTAAGGGAACCCAGTGACTCATAACATTTTTAAAATAACATGTTTGCATAAAAATTACAGCCTAAAATAAGGGSACGGATGACTAAGAACTTCCCTGTATACATTCTTTTTAAAATTTAAGTTTAGATATTTCAAGATTGATAGTACGTATTTTCAGAACAGGAACAAGGAGAACTTTTATATATAATATTTAAATGATACAACCTATTTATGTCACTTACAGTTAAAAAAATTATCATGACCAGATCATTGCAACATATTTCAGCACATAAGTGAAGTATATCCCTTTAAAGAATTGGTCCTCTACACTTATCACACATACTCAAACAGAAAATACGGTTTGTAAGTCAGCCATCAGAAATGTTTTCTTCACTTTTAGAACCTCATACCATTTCTTTTAATGAAGGTGGGAGGGATACAGAGAACTTCACAATTAAAATGCAACTTTTAAATTAATTTAAGAACTGATTCTGGAAGTTTCAGGAAATAACATTTATTGTAAAGCTGAAGCAAAGTCTTTGGTAAGCTGCAAACTGTCAAAATGTGAGGGAAGGTAAATGTAAATATAAAATAAGATTTTTTTTTTGCATATGGATGAAAGAATGAAAAGAAGTATGGAAATTCCCTCTCCCYTGCTGGTTATCACAAATCAAATTACCAAGTGAAGGATTTGATAGTGTATTTCTGGTACTATTTCTATAACAAGGTTCGTTCCACTACACAGCTCTTTCCGTAAAGGGCAAAACTGGAATAATTCAGCAATTACTTTCCTGTCAAACTGCCCTCTGGTAGTGAGGTGGCTTTGGGAAGAAAATGTCACTCATGCTGTTGATGTGGAAAGCCCAGGAAAGTCACAGACYGAAGGTATTGAAGACATATCATGGAAAATATAAGAAAAAACAAATTATTTCCTAATTAATTTTGTAATATCTTATGGGAAGAGAAAATAAATTTAAATTTCTAATGGCATGAAATTTTAAGAATTCATYATCATATATCCCAGCTTTTGTTTATGTTTTATCTTTTCGTTACTTTGATGTACAGCACAAAAAACTGTGACAACTGAAACTTCACAAGTATGAGCAATATGTTATAAACAAATAAACCAACACAAGCAAAAATCTGTACTCTGAATGTTGACACTATCTTCTTAATACTGYAGCTACAAAACTACTTAAGAAATTGCAGATGTGATGGTTCTTTTCAGCCTTTTCCAGAAATTTATTTTTCATTTTGGTTTTATTTGCCTTGGCCCACCTGACTCCTTTAGTGTGATCCCATTTGCTGAAATTAATGTCATACATTTTTATAGAGACTGTTTACAACTTACTCATTGTGAAGAAAAACAAAGCTATTGTTTTTCACTGCAATACAGCCCAAGGATATTGGATTAAGTATAAAAACAAACATATATGTGTGTATGTATGCAAGTGCTTTCCTATAGGAAAAATTGTTACTGAATTAATACAACTGAATTAATATCCCTAACCAAATGGATGATAATGAATATGCTCTGAAAATAAAGTTACCATTTTACAGGAGTTTTTAATCTCACRTCATGGATGACATACAGAGTCAGTCAAGGACAGATGGCCACAGAACCAAAAACCATTGTGCCTGCCTTGCCAGGTAGTTTTAAATTCACAGGATGACTCAGTGAACTTGAAATGTCATGCCAGATTCCTGTAAGAAAACTATGCAAGGTTTTACAATTTATCACTGGCATCTTAAATTAATCCTGGAACTAATTAGAAAGCTGCAGACGACCCAGAATCCAAGTGCTATCTGTTCCTATTGACTTTTTGAAATAGAAAGTGAGGGTTCAGAACTGAGAATGTGTCATACAACAATCTTTTGTTCTTGTCATTGTCAACTAAAAGCAGAAGACAGTTATGTGGGAGAGAACTAGCATTTTATAATTTTCACTGTGGTAGAATATGAAGGCAGACTTCATTTGGGCTTTTTAGAATTAATCTTTTTAAAATAAACTAGAAACAGGGAACAAAGGTAGCAGTGATAATTAAGGGGTTTTTTCCAAACATTTTGACAAAATTAGAGTGAAATGAAATAGAAACAATCATAATCTAATTGGGTTATAACAAAGCCATCTCCATGCTCAAATCAATTTCACAATCATTAATAACAAATTAGCTGAAAAAAACATATTGGCTTTTTTTTTGTATTTGAATGTATGCTATGCTCCTTACATTTGTGATGGTGAGGGGTTATTATTTTCTAATAATGAGGTGTAAGTTTAAAGCAACCTAAATTGTGAGTTCTCTTCATCAGAAGTTGTGAGCTTCCTCATATTGGTGGAGAACAACATAGTAGAGAAATTACATTTTTTAGTAAAAATGTCCAAAAGCCAATATTCATTTCACTTCACCCATTTACTTACCTGTCAGCTAACAGTGGGATTTTTGAATGTAGATAAGTTTTTCAAATAAAGATGCTTATATCCTGCACCTTGTGGTCTTTTTTTGCTGCTGATCAGTGATCTGCTTTTCAGAAGTGCCATGCATCCAGGAGTTTCCTCTGCTGATGGAAACTCATGACCACAGCTCCATGTGTACAAACATAGAAATCTAACTTTAAATTCATAATTTATAAAAATYTAAACTTTTTAATTAAATAAGTTTCTGAAGTTTTTTGATGTAGAAAGTGTTGATTTGTTTGACAGCCACGCTCCCCTGTGGGCACTGGTCACTACACTGAGCAGGGTTRTGTATAAATAAAATCTTGTAGCTGTTCTGAAGTAAGCTGAGATGGAAAAGCAAGACAACTGAAACAGGACTATTTGTAGAAATCCACTGAAATGCTTACAATTTACATCAAATGGAGCCATTAGCATTCTGGATTATGTACTTTCAATTGATTTTTTGTCCTAAAAGGTTCTTTTCAGTGTTTTTGTGAGAACAATGCTATATGTTCAGGTATTCATTTTCAGGCTTTCAAGTTATTAAACTACAAATAGTCCATCCTCCTTATCTAAGAAAAATGGCAAGAAACACAAGCAGTAAATGCACCAACTGTACCAGTGTCTAAGTAAACATGGGGAAAAAAGTCTTTGTGTGTCTCTCTCAAATCACTTCAAAATTTCCAGCTAAAATTGTTGTTCTGTACACAAGGAAACTAGAAGGAAAATTACTGGAAAAAACCGCAGGCACTGATATTATTGCTCATGGATTGTACTGTTCAAAAGAAATWTTTTTTTTTTCCTTTCCTATTTTATTCCTCTTGGCTGGACTACAATTCTGATATAGACTGAAATAACCATCAGGGTGGCTTAAGGAAAGTGGAAAGAAGTTTTAAAACTTTATTAGGTCATTGTGTTCACTCCTTAGATTTCACTCTTACAAATGTAGTGTGCAGTCTTCCTCCTCCCACAGCTTTCATTTACAGGGAAAATTGATTTTTCTTTTTTAATAACTCTAGGATAACTACAAAGAATTTAATAAAACATCTCATCATTTTGTGTAAGATTAACAACTTTGCAAATGTGTTGGTCACAGATAATGAGAATGGCTTTTTTTTTTTTTTTTTTTTTTTTTTTTTNAGATGACATTTTGGTTAAAGACACCTCCTCAGATTAGTATTTCAGAAACCTAGCCTGGTTGGCAAAGAAATTAAGGAGCTGAGGAGATGCAGCTATTTAACACCTAAAAATCCAGTTGGGTCCAAGGCCCAGCTGCAAAATCAGATCTTACTCTCACTAAACATAGTTTAATGGACAGAGTACTATCACACATAACATATTACTTTTCTCTTTGAAACCAGGTAGATGTGAAAAATAACTCTAAATTTAATGAGAGTAGGATTGTGTCCAGTATCAGAGGTTCCTTCTATAGCACATTTTTCTCAAGACTAAATAATACATCAAACCACCCTCCATCCAGGCCCACTAATGCTCTTTTTTCAGAGTACTGAAAGTGTAGATACTTGGTTGATGTTGGTRCATTACAGGCACCCTGGCTCCAAGCCACGCTCAAAGACATAAACTAGAAAACATCTTTTATTTCACAAGCTACAGATTGCTGCTGTGTTTTCCCACACCCTTGGAGTCCTCAGCAACAACCCACAAGACAGACAAATAGATCCAGGAAGAGCAGGTACTTATCTCTAGCTCATGGTGAGCTACATGCCAAGGCCCAGTCATTTATGAGCTCCAGAAACAGTGGTTCAAGCGCAAGCAAGTGATCCTAAGAAATGTGAGTGTGAAAAGTATATCCCTGGTAAATCCCTGCCACAAGCTGAGCATGGGACTRTGAATCCTGCAGCCTGATTCTCATAACCTGGTAGTAATAAAATAATTACTTTCAGTGGTTGGRTGTACTGACATATAGAACCAAAGTAGAGAGCTATGAGGTCTCTGACGCCAATACCTTTTTTCTGTTAAGTAATACCACAACTTACGGCCACTCCAGTGTTGTGGAAAGGGATTTGCAAGCTCTASATTTCATGTGGATCTATTAAAATGAGTTATTAGTAAAAGTAGATATTGGGAGGTTTGGCTGKAGGGATGGTTTTGCACCTAGCTGAATGACTTTCAAGAATTACTGTTCTGTTGAGAGTGCGTTTTTCCAGCAAATCTCCCCATTAGTCCACTTAGCACATTTGGATTTGTTTTGTGGAGAGCCTTGGAGTGTGAAGAGCTTCAGGAGTGCATCAACACTAACAGGAGTTAAGGCCATTGGCYTTAAGTAACATCAGAAGCAAACACACACACATAAGTATAATGTCTGTATAACTGTGACCAGTTTGCTCTGTGGATGTGCTGGTGTTTCACAGCACTGTTCGCAAATGTAGACATCTGTTGTGTCCTGGCAAGCAAGGACCTTAAACAAAGGAAAGCACCCTCCAAATTCCAAAATTTCATACAACCTCAGCAGATCACAAAAACTTTCTGCTTCTTCATTCATTAAACAACTTGAAARCATCAGTTATGGAAAACATAGAAAACTGAAGTGCCACCTAATTTAACACTGCAATTTTATTTTTTTCATTTTGTCTTCATATTTTTTTGTGAAATTGTAGAMACCTTTCATGGGAAAACAATTAAATTTCTAGTTGTGCTCTTCATCCTTCAGTGTCATCCTTCAGTACCATTCTGTAAAAAGACTCTTGTGTTAAGGAGACAGAAATTGGAGTGGAACAAAGGTATTAAATTGGTTGAGGCAAAGAGAGGTTTCCTCTCCCTTCATGTTTAATAGCTAGGCCTWACAGTTTGTTGGTCCTTTTGCTTGTTATTGTGAACTAAAAAGGTAAAGAAGCATACTCCTCTCAGATAAATTGGAGCAATTCCTGCTGTTATTGGGGATACTCACAAAGCACCCACTGACTGACTGATTACTGATCCTAAGCAGTTATAGAATGATGCAGAGATGCAATCACATGCAAAATTTTTCTGTCCACTTGTCTAAAGTTCATACTATTAATAAGTTGATTTTTTTCACATGCAAATAAGCATACTATGTATGCAACTTTAGCTTACAGATACTTATTCTGTTCATCAGTATTTGGTACTACTAGGTTTCTACTTTAACCATTAATGCGATAGATTTTTTAGGAAAACCTGTAATGTCAATATTAATATTAATTACAATCATTAATACCTTCTCTATTGTCATTGTATCAAGAAGAGAATACATTAAGTAAACTGAGACAATAGGATTTCAAAACTGAAGCATGTATTGTGTGATTTGAATGTATTGTAAAATTAGTAATGTGTCTGAATTATGAAATACAAATACAAATCTTAATACTCTCCATCTTAGGAACATTTTAAAATCATTCTGCACTGTGCCACATGTTCATAAGACTGAAGTATCTTATTTTTCTGGGGTCATTGTTTTTAAGGCTTTGGATGTTGCTARAAGATTTGCTAACTTATATATCCCTTTGTAAACTGAAGTGACATAGCTAAAGAATTCTTCTGATCTTTTGTCAGAGGAATAAAAGTGGACATGGACACCAATTAGACCTTTCCTAGACCTAGAATTCAGTCCTAAGAATAAAATTACTAGTTGAGAAGATTGTTTGACTGTTGACATACCAAATGTGGATTCTGTGTTGCCTGTTCAAGGTGATAGATGTGGATTCTGTGTTGCCTATTTAAGGTGATAGTTGGCTTTCTTGTATTCCCCAAATTTGTGATTTGTTTGCCTATCTTGATATGATTTCTCTGATCTAATGGCAATGATTACATAAGTTACAGAAGGGAGAAAGTTGTATGTTGCCCCATTGTACYTATTTATGTTGAAGGCAGAGAGTAAAGTTTAGTACATTAGAAGTGAATATTTTGACAGAGACTCATACATCT
Organism: Alauda arvensis; assembly: GCA_902810485.1. Classification (NCBI taxonomy): domain Eukaryota; kingdom Metazoa; phylum Chordata; class Aves; order Passeriformes; family Alaudidae; genus Alauda; species Alauda arvensis. The sequence goes on from CADDXX010000219.1 coordinate 165,498, forward strand.
GTACTTGGAAATGTACAAGCAAAGTAGAAAGTGTTTCATACCTGACTATAAAAGTTTAATAAGTAATTCAAGGAGAAACAACAGGAACTTTTTTTTTTCCCACCCTGTAGTTGGGTGAGAAAAAATCRACTCAGAAATATGGATAACCCTGGCATTACAAATACTTTACTGCTGAAGRTTTCAGATAATTTTCATGTTACTGTTCAACTGCATCAAATTCTAACCTCCATTATATAAAGCACACAGAGAAAGGATAATCCTTTTCTTTCGGATGTTCAGTCTTTGGGCTACTGAAATGTAGAGGTTCAGGAGAATGATCAGCAGTAAGATACTTCAGAAATTCTTCTTGTAAGAACCAACTAATAAATAAGGCTTTCTACTGCCAGTTCTTCACAYATTCTTATCCATTTCCTTTTTAGGATCCTTATAGTCCAACACAGGAAGATTAYGGCAAGATAGACACTTTTTAACGTGAAAGTTATGTGATTGGTTTTCTGCATCAATTACATTGGTAAATGTATTCTTTTTTTATTCAGTGATACTTAAGRAGCTAGTGGCCATTAGTAGAGTATTTTCATAAATATCTGTGGTAGACCCTTCATAAACAGCCTAGCCCCTCACTTCTCTGAGTCTTTTTTCCTTCCTTTGAAATCCTTCAAAGACGTGACACAGCTGATTGCAAAAACAACACGAAGAAACTTTTCTGTGTAATTATCAATTCTGGTTCAGCACACAGTCTTATCCATCCCACAACCCCACTGAGAGCTGTGACATGACAGATGAAAAAGCAGCAACAAGAATAAGAAATTCAGGTTCAGGAAGCAGTATCTGCATAAGTTGGCCTTGCTTCCAAAAGCAGTGGCATGGCCTAAGGGTACTTATCTATATCCCTCAAGAGCAGTATTGAGATTCATTCAAATGGAAGTGCCAAAAGAATGGCTGCAGCTGGAGGGAGAGATACACAGACTGTCATCAATATCCCAGCAAGCAGTGAAAAATGACAGCAGAAAAGACACAAATCAAAAAAACATTTGCTTAGTGAGTTGCAAGTATGACCTTTCATTCCCAAATCTGTAAAAGAGGTTTCATATGAGTTTGCTTGTGGAGACAGAAGGAACCCCAGAGCCAGAACACAAGGGAGACCTACCAAGGCTTCCTCAGGGTCATACAGGGAAGTCCAGACAGAATCTGTTTGAAGAGATGAGGGTCACCACTTCTCAAGATGTGTGAATTTCACAGATGCTAGACAGAAGATCCCTGTTTAGAGTTGTCTAAATTTTCTATCCAGACCCTAGAGAATTGTCACATTGTGAAAGATAAAAAGCAATTTTAAATGTTCAGTGGATTGAGATAGAACTCACCTACATTCTCATCCACCAGGCCTGCCAAATGAAAGAGATCAGTAAGGAGAGTGGAAAAACTTGTCTGGAGCATGGAGGAAGGGGGAAGTGCATTTTTTCCCCCAGTTTCCCCAAAGACTTATGGTCACACTTAAATGTCTGCATAGAGCAGTATATCATCATTTTCCTAC
>CADDXX010000219.1:167259-184839 GCA_902810485.1 Alauda arvensis
AAAAAATTTAGGGTCCACCATCATGCCCTAATCACTTTTTGCCATCTGCAGCAGATCCCAAACTCCCTTCCTTTGACAGAGGAAGAAGTACAGCCAGTGAAGCCAGTCAATAGTGTCCAAGTGCAAAGCTGTTGACTGTGGGAGAAGGATACTTGTGTCCATGAAGGCACAAATATGCATGTATCATAAAAATTTAGGAGAAAAGAACTAAGGTGACACTTTCTTTCTACTTTTCTTTCTTTCTCTCTATCTCTCTTTCTCTCTATGACCATTGGATGACAGTATTCAAAAATGTGAGGAGCTGGAAACAACATAAGAAGTAGTAACTTTTTGTTACTGTACAACTTCTGTGACAGATGATTCTTCTCTAACAAGTTGAGCCATAAACTTCTGAAATGGTCCCACAGAACATTCTTCAGGCTATGATGCAAAGGTTGCTACATTAATATGTWGTGGATTTTAATAGGAAAAAAATGTGCAAATGCAATATGCAATTTTCTTTGCATGTTAGGCCTTTTTTGGTCAAATGTTCACAAGTTTGAAACAGAAGGTATGAGCAGTGAAGGTGGTCATCTACCTCCCTTAACATCAGAGTAGTTTATACTTTTATATTATGAGTCATGATTTTAGAATACCAAAATGTCCTTGTTTTCAGTGTGATGTGAAAGATATTGAGTTGCAAAACCTTTGGGTCATTATTGATACATACACACAACAGATAAGACTTGAATTTAGATTAACTGRGTAGTAGCCGGGAAAATTATTTGCAGGACTTTGTTGTTTCAAAATGTAATCATCATAATCAATTTGTAAATTATTTTCTCCATAGCTGATATAGACTCCATGAAATTGTGATGTGATTTTATTGATCTTCATAYAGAATGGCTTAGAGAGGTTTACCTATGACTGACTATCAAAATAAAAATTTGTGTGGGAGCTTTTCTCCCRCAGAATAATTTTCTGCTGGTTGTAAAATAAGTAAAGGGATGTTCATTTGAACAATGTGCCTTTAAGAAAATTTAAGCATAATTGTTATGCTTAAATTAAACACTTAATGTTAAATTAAACACTTAAACAATTTAAGCATAATTTTTATGCTTAAATTAAACACTTAATGTTAAATTAAACACTTAAACACTAGAATGTTCAGTCTTTAATCAAATATGCCACTGCGCATTTCCCAAACATTCAGAATTTCCTTATACTTTGCAAAAGAAATCTAAAGTAACTGATTACCCTGTGGTGAAGCTTTTAAAGAAAAAACAAATTTCCCACTGTCAGAAGTGTCAGCTCTGATGACACCTGAGAGAATTATTTTCGCAACACTGGCCRAATAGTATAGAGTCTATTTGGGTCCCTAATAAATTAAAACCAGCAGATCACCACATACTAACTCAGATTTACAAAGCCAATGTCAGTGTTTGTATAGCTCTTTCTGGTATTCTTTTCTAGCCTTTCTTGGCTTTACAGAAGTTTAGGTATTTTTAAGTATGTTTTAGCATGATACCTCTAAAATACATAAGAGAACTCACAGGTTTTAAAGCCTTCCTAAAGCCAYAGAAACTTATGGCTTTGTAGATTTGACTTAAAAGAACAATTAAGTCTGCCATGCTTAGGAGGTTTGCTTTTTTGTTTTATTTAGAAATTGTTCATACACATCCAAAACAAGTAATAAAACATTAACCTGGCGGATTTGATGTCCTTTTGAAAACTTGGATATTGCTTATATGCATTAAAAATTTGGCATGCCTGAGGAGCATAATTTGTCTTTCCAGAAAGGGAGTGGTACCATAACAATCTTGTCTGCCTTCAGATTTCAACTGACTTTATCATTAATACAATCAATATCTGAAGTTTTATTTAAACTTATGTGTGAGACACAAAGCATCAGTGGAAGGTATTTTCTACAACATACAATAAGAAGGGATAACCTCTATTTATTTTTAATTTGCRGCTTCAAGTTCTTCCATAGAAATGACCTGTACGTTTGTCAAAATAATTATTGCTGCAGAGGATGCACTTAGTAATTTGACTAAAAAATATGTATAAGTGGTAAAAAAAGAAAATTTGCATTCCACCTTTTTTGAGAAGGAAACAAAATCATCATTTTCAGCCTTTTTACTAGTTCAAATTTTGTTATATATGTAAACATAARATCTTAAAAAGAGAATCCTCTGCATAAAATTCATCTGATTACAATTAAGATATAAATTCCAACTCAATTCTTCTCTGTGGGCCCCATTTTTTTTCCAGCTTCATGTCAATGCTGTTCAGCCAATCTCCCCTACAAGGAATTATTTCCAGTCTTCTTATAATAATGAGCCACCTGAAAAGCAAGTCTGCAAAATCCAAAGTTGATTAATTCAGTTTCCTATCTGATTAACTGTCCCATGTCCCCTGACTGATTACAAAGGGAGTCTATAGCAACAGAAAAGTTATTGTTCCCCAGCCAAATGAGTCTTACAAACTATTCTATGACAACTGTCATAGAAGAACAATCACTTACAGGGTGACAACCAAAGGAAATTCAAAGCCTTGAATTATATACTAAATAATTAAATGCCAGCTGCAAAATCCAGATATGGAGCAGTAACTGTACACTACCCTATATCCATCCAGAATCCCTTGGAGAAATATACCTGTACCTGCATTGTATACATAAGTGTGCCTTTGGCCTGTGCAGCACTTAGTGTGTGTGAACTAACTGCACAGTGTGTGAACAGTAAAACTGACACTGCTGGGAGCTCCCACAGACAAAGGAAAGTCATCTAGTGACTCCCAGAAGCTCCCCCTAGGCTGTCTGATRCCCTGAAATTTAGATAAATAAAAAGATGTACTCACAATGCATCTGCATAAGGTAATTTAAAAAAACCAAAAAAAAACAAAAGCTGAGACATCCAGCTGCAAACCTGAGCTTGAACATCATGTTTCATGTATACCAGAAAAATTGTAGCAGAAGCTTTGCCAGAAGAAGAATGTTTAAAATCTTTAGTTTTTTTACAAAAAGCATCCCCAGTCCCCAAAATGGAGACTTGGCAAAAATGCCAAGACTATTCCCTAGAATGTATTTACATTGATAATAAATACTAGACAACAGCATTGGAGTATGYTTCCAGAGTTAATGCAGATTGCAACTCATTGGACACAGCTGTCAAGTGGGAGGGGAATGTTTTTTTCCATAGTTCATGTCTCCTCAGAACAATTATCACATACCCAGCAGAAAAAAAATGATAATGACCAGGGCATTCTGATGATTTTTCTGCTCCTATACACCACCCCAAAAAAGAAATAATCAGAACTTTTCAACATTTTCCAYTGAACCACAGATACACTCCTATACTAAAATGTTATATTATTTGTGCTGATTAAAAAAGTAGTCAAAGTATTTTATGCCAGATCAAGTGAGATTAATGTTAATCTCTKTACTTGATTGCAGAGTCATTTCTTGTGGGAATTTTATGTGAATTCCTACTCAAATGGGATAGATTTTATCTAAAATTTTCATTATAACTGTATATAGTCATTACTTTTCTATTATTAATAATAATATTACTGTTACTATTATTACATTGTAATAAAAGAATAGGTAACCTATCTTTCTGTGTTAGTTACATGGTAGAAATAAAATTTAGCCACTTTTTCATAAGTGCAAGAACTGAAGTAATTCATTTTTACTGCTTTTGCCATAAGTAACAGTTAAAAGGCTCTTTGAGTTAATAAGGCTGGATTCTACTGCTGTTTCAAGTGTGGCCTCAGGCAAATCATTTCACCTCTCCAAGCCTTTCAATTTCCACACAGAAAGAGGGGCTGTTAATACTTATCTACCTCAGAGGTGATATTAGGCTTAATTCCTTACTGTTTATAAAAGAGCTGATACACATCTAGTTTCCCAGATACACTCTCCATTATCACTAATGGATTAGATCCCATTCGAGACACTATATGGGTTCAAGTTCTTTATGACATTCTCATTTAACTGGAGCTAAACAACTGTGACTCTCAACTGCAAAATGTCAGCAAAGACTCACCCTTTTATTTTTAGCCTGCAAAAAAATTACAAGGGTTGAATGGATATCTCTCAAGAAAATGCTGTTCCTAAAAAATAATTGATGATTTTTTTTCTACATGCTAATCCTTACAAACAAATAGCCTTACATCTTCACTTTTATGAAGTTTAGCATTATTCATACTACGAACCATGTCAAACAGAGTAAATGAAATACATATTGTTGTGTCTGGCAATACAGGCTGGCATCTTGACAAGAAGAGATAATGGTACAAAAAATTTATTGAGGCGAAACTGTAGCACACAAATTAATCTCCKGTTTCCCCAAAACACACAAATATAATACCTGTGCTTAGTAATTCTTTAATACTATGCCCTGCATCAATTAATTTCTTGTTGCCATGTGATATCTTGACACCAAAATGAAGGAGCAGGATTCAACGAGCCCATAAAGAACTAGAGAGATGTGACTTATCCACATGCACAAGGCTCAAAATGAAAAGGAAATGCATGGGGGTGGTTTCAATCACTGTAGGAAAGAGCATAGTGATGGAGTTAGAAGCTAGCAGTAGTATCAGATTTCTTTTAAAGGAGAGAAATTACTCTAAACAGACTGAATTCAAGGGAATTCAAGCCTTTGAGAATACTTGATGACAGCAAGGAGCCAATAGTCACAGGAAATGGAGAATTTAACAGAGAATGCTGAGGTCTAATCAACTCACAAACTTGTAGACAACTGGTCTGTGTTCTGTGCCCTCTGAACACGGTTCCTGGCAAATGGGTCCTTCAGTACCAGTGCCACAGCAGCTCTAGGGAGGCCCTGAGTTCAGCCACAGGTCAGCACAACTGCAAGATCAGTAAGATTAATCTTTCTTCTTTGAGGAGCAAATTTTCTGGTCTTTGCTAAGATCAGAGTTTTGTAGGATCTATGATCCAATAACTTCTGTCAGTATGGATAAAATCTTTTTGCCCAAGAAACAGACAATAAGACAAAAGTTTCCATCTCGCTATGAGTGGATACAATAGTTTGGGAGTCACTTCTCTCCGCTGTGTTTGCAGATCCTCAGAGGGCACAGTGGCTAATAGTGAATTCCTACAAATATTGCAAGTGGAAATACCTATCTCAGACTTTAAATATAAAGATTTAASCATTGGCTTTAGACAGAAGTCCTCTTCCCACTTTGCAAAGAAGATAGCTGTGGAGTAAAGACATAGAGTAAATAGCTTTTTATGATATAAGAATTCACTGCAGATAAGTATTAGTCTRAATAATACTTAGATCATGAGAGAAAGGAGGTAAATGTATTTTAAAGGCTTTTGTGGGGCACTTCCATATGGGCATTTACTAAAAAATGTGCATTTACTAAAATTGCAACAACTATGTACACTCAGACAGCCCTGTCTAAACCTATTTAAACACCACCAGCCACACAGTAAAGGCTTTTAAATGTCTAAAGTTATAGATATTTACCAAGGGTGGACCCAGACTTTCCTCAAGAGCACTCCAAATCATTTTCTACTGTATGAGCCTACAAGAATATACTGAGCTATGGGCAGAACACATTAGCATCACTGTGACCACTGTATTGGTTAAATGACAGACACACTCACRCAAATTGCCTCCAGATGTTCAACAAGAGACTGATGGGGTTAGATCTAGACATACTCTGCATGAGGCCTCTGCCAGAGGGACTGTTTCACTGGAGTATAATTACATACTTAATATGGATTGTTCAGTTCATTCTTGTTTAAAGTCCTCAGGTTTTTTAAACTGAACAAACTCTATTCTTTTCTACTTTTTCTTCCTTTGTTGTCAGAGAATATGTCTGTCCTCCCCTTCTTGATCTACTACCAGAAATCRTGGCAGGACTATATACACTTGACTAAATCAATCTGGGACCTCACTGTAGTCTGGGTAGCAAGGGTTAATGGGACTGTGGTTTCCAGGTGACTGAAACACCATCTGGTCTCTAATCCAGTCCTGGACCTGTCAGGTACATTTGGATCACCATGACCTCTTGTAAACAGGACAGCAGCAAGGAGTAATTGCTAAAGAATAATGCAGTTTAACTCTGAAGTAAAGGCCTACTCATAAGACAGCTTTAGTGAATTTAATTTTCATTTTTTTTTTGTACATGGTTCACTGAGACTAATCTGCCTACTATGAAGGTTGTGTTTCTCAGATAAGGAAAGAAGTAAGTCAGAATCCATTGTTTCTTTTGTTTTTTCCTAAAATCTACTATACTCAAATTCTTATAAGAAAAAAGGAACAACTAGTAGATAAAACGTCAAATGGAAAATCTGTGGCCTTACACTAGGAACTGCAAAATTACCATCATCATTAGAAAGTGGTGTCTCAGAAATGTATATAGTGGAACTCCTTTTTCCAGACTTCTGATTATAAAATTCAGTATTGCATTATGTGTTCATATCAAAGAGGAATAAGTTAATATTAGCTTAACCTTAGAAAGAAGTTGTAAAGGAGAAACTGGTTTCTTGCTCTCCTCTTTATCCCAAACAAGGCTGATATCAATATGCTGTGTCATCTGAACTTGTAAGTGTAAATTGAAGAAAAAAGTCCATATATAAAAAAATCCTCCACTTTGCATTTATAATTATTAATTACTTGTATCCTGTTCAGGGAATGTTGTCAGATTATTCAGTAATGCAATAAGGAAGATTAAGATCCGCTTGGAATTGAATGTGGCGAGGAATATCTAGGACAGCAAGAAGAGCTACTTCAAGTACAGCACTAGCAAAAGGAAAACTAGGGAAAAGGCAGGCCTACTGCTGAGTGAGGGAGCTATGTTTCATGACTGAGGAACAAGTTCATTCTATGGTATGGAATAAGGAATTATTTTTTGAAATTGATTATGTCAGCACAGAAGATGTGTGTGTCCTTTTAAATCCTGTCTGGTTTTAATGTTTTCCAARGTGGACACAATCTGAGTTATAAGAAATATTAACTTCAGAATTCAAAGTAATCTCATGGAGAAAGGAGCTGCAATGCAAGTTCAGACAAAGACCCCTGACCAAGCCTGGCACAAAGGAAGTCCTTCCAACCCTGGACTCCAGAGATTGCTTCGGATTATTTCTCATCCAAACATCATGTAGGTATATACAATACCTGCAGCAGGTAGTTCCTGCTCTGAGATTTAATTTTCCTCATTAAGTAGTCTAACTTGCACATGGGCSAATCATGCCAAGTACTAGAGTACTGCAACTCAGACAAGTGCCACTARGTTGCTTTTAAGCTATTCTGTGGTCTTTTATTATGTTTGGTTTTGCTCTACTGCACCTGCTCTCAGAGTCAAGCACAATGATGGGGCATTGAATCTAGTCTGGTTTATTTATATCTGAAAAGATGCAGRTAGCTTCAGAAAAATGTAAGTTTAAAATTTTCAGCAAGGRAGACCATCAAAGCACTTGGTTTGAATCCATCAAAGCACTCAGTTTCCTATCTGCTAACTGGATCCTTGTGAAGATAGCAAAAAACATCCCCATTGTATACCTCTTTTAAAGAATGCATTTCCTTGCATTTCCTATTACAAAGAAGCAAAGATTTTGCACTGACTTAGCATTCTTTTTTTTTTCCCTAAAGCAAGGACTCTGATTTCCATTCCAATCACATTTTCCATTTAATGAAAAATATTTTCACAATGTTCTAACTAATAACTGACTAAACTAGCATCAGAAACATAATTTTTTGTTCATTAGTTTCTTTCCTAACATCCAATGACTATGAAGACATAAGGCACTCTACCTTCTTTTGAAATGTCATTATTCATGAGTATGCACTTCCACTTCTAATTTAAATACCCAAGACTCCTAATATATATTTTTTTCAAATGGCTTCTGTATTACAGATTGTTTTGGGGGCATTTTTCATATCAGTAGAGTTAGATTAGCATTTACATTTGTCATGAACTGCTGAAGAGGGAGCAGGAATGCAGTGTTGAAAGCAGTTTTTGATTTCTGTCATACCAGCCTCAGAGCTCCTGCTGACATTATAACACTAACTCAAATATTARCATAAAATATAAAAAATACTGTAGGGATGCTAGTTGTGAATACTTACAGAGAATGCTGAAGAGATATTTTGCTCACAATAAATATTTAGAACATTGCATGAAATGTCATGAACATTAACTGCAAAAAAGAGCTTTCAACAGACCATTGAAGTTATGGAAAAAGCCCTCCACTTAGAGAAAACAGATTAAAAGGCAGCAATAGTTTTCACTTAAGTGGCCTGATTCTTCACTGCAGTTAACTTTGCACAGTAATTCATACCTTGCCAGTAAAGCTGGCATGTTACAATGGGAAGATTCTCAAAGACATAAACCATCACATGACACAGGGTGAAGGAGAACCAAACAGAAAGACTTTGCAAGGATGGTTTTGTGATAAAGATGCTAGAACAAGACTTGCACTAAATACCACTTTGTTTCTGAACATGGACARGTCTCTTAGGCWTAAATCCCGGTCTCACTGAAGTTTRAAGGAAAACATCCTTTTATATYTGATGGAGAAAAAAGGTCTTTAAAGCACAACTTCTTTTACAAGTGTTGACTACATATGGATCAATAAGAAGGTTAAAAGATGCATGTTTTTTAACTTAATCTATAAAAGAGGCAGTCTGATGAGGATTTATTCTTGCTTCAGTGTTGTCATCTGTTTTAATTTACAGATCTCCTTTTCACAATGAGAAAAACCAAAGAAACTTCCAAAAATTACTTCCTCACAATATTCTTGTAAGCATAAAATTYAAGGTTATCATGGCCCTGGGGCACTATCCATGTGGTAGAAACYCCAGCTGTACCTATGACAGCTGACTCTTTACAACATAGATGTGCACAGATTTGTGAGTATGGTGATGCAAACCTGCACTGCAAAGGTTACAGGTYACCTCAGCCATGCTTCAAAACTTCCTTGATGCCKATCATAAATAGAAAGTTGATGCCAACTTGACCTTTACTTCTGGAAAATTGAGCTAAAGTAACATACAAAAGGACTGGATGCAATGGGTCCAGAATATAAACACTCCTGAATTATGGAAATGCCTGGTCTACTATGCCAGCCATCTTTTAKAAACTTGAAACCCAGCTCCTGAACGAAGGTGTTTATCAAATTCTAAATCTATTTAAAAAAAACACTCTACAGTTCAGAAGTAAAAGTTAGGCTGCAACCCTACTCTTCTTTCCATTCTGTGAATGTTACTGTGTTGTAAATGTGCTGGTTTTGACTTTTCCTCACAACTGTTAGCATGGGGTTGTGTTTTAGATTTATGCTAGAAACAGTGTTGATAACACAGAGATGCTTCTGTTATTGCTGAACAGTGTTWACACAGAGTCAAGCACTTTCTGCTCCACACCCCACCAGTGAGGAGGCTGGGGGWGCACAAGGAGTGGGAGGGGGCACAGCTGGGACACCTGACCCCAAATGATCCAAGACCACATGGCAATACATAAAGCTCAGCAGTGTTACAGGCAGAATGGGAGCTTCAGACGAACTTCACAAGAGAGGGTGAAGCCCTCCAATTACAAAAACCTAAATTGTCAGAAAAAACAAGACTTCCTAATGTTAGTGAGTAAGGCATTACTGTAGTCTTGGCCAAGGGGTGTCTGTGTGGCTGAAAAAGTCCCAGCCGCCACACAGACACTGATGCAGAACTTTTTCACTTATTTATAAACTTTTAGCAAACAAAGAAATTAATGTTCAGGTTACATAATCCTAAATTACATAATCCTCTTCATTAACTAGTATTCTATTCTCTATTGGTTATTGATCTCTCACTCTTGATGCTAATTTGATCCAGATTCTTTAGTCCTTTTGTTACCTTTTTATYAGATGTTAGTCTCCAGCTTTTCAGGCCTTAATCTCCTCTGTRTCTTCTGGTTACTCCAACAGCCTTGAAGAGTCATACATTTAAGATCCTACCTTTGCAATCTTCAAATGCCTTTGGCTTTGTTTATTGAAGCTTGTCAGAGTTAGTTTTAACARACTTAAGGTTTTGATCATTAATTGATCAAAGTAACAAAAAGAGTCCATGAAGAAACTTAATAAAGTGCTGGCTTAAAGTGGGCACTGCTTRCATTTAATTAAAGCAACTAATTAAAAATTAATTAGGAAAGTTATATAATTTTCAACATTCCCATTAAATCACAACATATAGAAAAGACCCACTTGCTTTCTAAACTCCTTCTCAGAGACTTTGTCAACTGTTTATTTCTAAAGGATTGTACAGATATAATGTGTAATTGAACCTGYACATAACTTTKTCCTGCAGGATTAAGAATGGCAAATCAGATCTATTTATATAAATATGTTTGATTTATTATGATAATGTTAAACAAAAAGATTTCAATCAGAAGTATTTACTACACAGTATAGGAGCTGTAACAACTATTATAATATATTTTGAAACAGTATCAAAGTAATTATATTAAAGCAATTGTCTTAAAGCTAGCGAAACAATTATTGACTAGAAATTGATGCTACTCATCCATGACAATGTCCATGGGCTAATCTTTCTCTCAGCTTCCAGGTGTATGAGGAGTCATCATGAGGGATGACCCCACTCAAGGGAGGAATCTCCATACATACACTTCAAGAAGGCTTATGTCAGAAGACCCTGCCTTTAAAATTTGGAACTAGGGTTTTATAGTTCAGTGTAAAGTGACTGAATGTCAGTCATATGTCCCCAGGCCAGCTGTGTCAGCTCAGCAACTTTGGATAAGTTATAAGTAGTATCACGTGTTTGTTCCTTCATGCAGATATGATACCAATGTCAGGATGTTTATCTTTGGGACTGATGAGTCAGACTGATTTCAGCATTATTCAGCACAAAAAACAGCATGATGACCCCTTCTTTAATTTAATTTAATTTAATGCTTTACCTATTAACTGTCTTTATCTCAACTCACAACCTTTCTCACTTTTCCCCATCCCACTGGGGGAGAGGAGTGAGCAGTTTTGTGGGACTAATTCCCAGCTGGGGGTTAAATCATGATTGTTCAGGCTGGCATTTCATCCAGACAGATTTGGGAATATTCTAACATTTCACACATTCATATACATATATACCTTTAATATATACTTTCAAACTCTTCAAAGCATATATGCCACTTTGAATCCTTTTATATAAATAAATATGTATATAAAYCATAGTTGACTTACAGATAAAAATTTGCCTTCATCAATACAGCTTGCTGAGCCCCACMCTGGTGTCAGCCAAGGATGCACTTCTGCATGGGCCTGGGTGCATTGATCAGTCTCACAAGGACTCACACCTGAGGCACTGGTGTCTTTGGACACCTGTTAGCCAGAGGTTGCTCTAGAGAACAGCTTCTGCAGAAATTTATGTTTCTAGTAGAGCAGGGTTCAGATATTTGAGAACAGTAACTTCTCGAAGAAGATGAAGAAAGCACCCACGAACAGACATGTGCCGTGTGGGAATGCAGGGCAATCACAAGAAAACACAAGCACGTCCCCTTCACCATAGCAATTTCCAACAGCCATCTTCCAAGCAGAAGGAGATTATCATTACCTTAGCAGAGATTTTGGTGGAACAAACCTATTTACCTAATTTAAATAGAGCATATTTTTTATTATTATTCAAGCCTCAGCTTATTATAGAAGCATGAAATACCTCAAAAGCATTTTGTAATTTATGTTTAAGCTAAGAGAGGTCTCTTGCCCATTAGCAAAGAAATTGAGATCTATCAGATGAGAAATAGACATAACACCCATTAATAATAACATGAGTTCAGTGCATAAAAGCACAGAACAAAACACTTCTGCCCACCTTTGGCAGTAATTTTTTCTGCATTAAGTGCAAAGCCTCTAAAGCAATAGGCATACCTCAGACCAGCTCTCACAATACAAAATAGTTGTATCAATATGAACATAATTTTATTTTTAAAAGTGCATCTAAGCTGACAAACAGTGAGCTGTGGCTCAGTGATAAACCCCAGGAAATGGGATTTATAATGGAAACACTGACAGATTTCCTGCCCTTACAGCACTATCGTTATCTATTGCTTTGCACATTAAGTGCACATATCACCTGATAAATACATAGCATGTTAAATCTGATAAARCTTTTACTGAATCAAATAGACAAGGAGTTGAACATGATAAACAAGCTCCTGTATCTGATCCATCAGATCAGGGCAGTTTCAGAAATAGATAAGTAAACAACTAAACATGATACAGTACATCACTGTCAGGTGATTAAGGTCACCCATTGGGAATTGCCAGTCTCTGACTAAAAAGTAACTGTTGAAAAATCTGTCCAGAAGGCTTTATTTCTCTATTTTTAATTGGGCCCACAAGCCTTAAAGTAAAATTTGTGAACTTACTAATGCAACAACACTCCTGTACAACAGTACTCAAAAGAGTGTGCAGTTACCTGCTTTAATCTCGTTGTCAATGTGGACACTCCCCTTATGCAGAAAGGTGTGCTCATTTTAGAACATAAGTATATGCTAAGTATTTTTTCAAGAATAACTCAGTGAAATCTTGTAAGATCAAGAAAATATTTAGCCAAAAGAAAAAACAGTAAAAAATATTTGAATAAATTTTTGACAGTAGGAACAACAAGAAGATTTTCCCTGCTGGAAAAGGCTATTTTAGCAGGTCAGTTTTGCAAAACTGTGAAAAGCTGCAGTGAGGAAGAACAGAACTAACAGCAGGCTACAGAAGATGTGTTGTCAAGCATGATCCAGAAAGGTGAGCAGATTAGCTTCTGCAAGAGAGAACAGTGTGCTGATGAGGTGTCATGTGAGGCTGAACAGTTAACTGCAGGAGTTAATATTTTATGGGAACCTTCTRAACCTGTTCAGAATGTAACTGGCTTCATGTATTCCTCTGCTCTCAATTTTTTCTAAATGTGTTTCTCAAGTGCACTTGAATGAGCCATTGCCTTTGGCTGGTAGCTGGATCAAATTAGAATGCTCTACCTAGCTGTGYATATCATTTCTGCACACTGGCTTGTGCTTTAAATACCTATAGTCTAGCCATACTTTTTTMTACCCATCACAATCATGATTTTTCCTGTTCTTCAGTATTCAGAGCCAATAAGTTGTCATTTTGGAACATGTCAGTCAGATAGTAGGACATCCAGGATCTTGCCTTTGACTCTGGTCAGCCACTGGTCCCAGTGCAAGGTGCAAAAGCTCCCAGCATCAATCATTACAGATAGAGCTAACCATGGTGAAGTGGATGCCAAATAATACCCTAAGAGATATACTTTCATAATTCTATTTTGATCATTATCTAATCTAATAASAGTCTTATTGGGTCTCACTAAACTATCACTTCAATTGTCTTGGCAAAATGAGAAAAAATAAGAAAAAAACTCATTTTTTATCAATTTTTTTTTCTGTATGTATGTATATGCTTTTAAACTTTGATGAGAGTCCTCAGGAAAAAAAATGTTGCYTGATTTTTACACATTATTATCTCCCATTTACATTTATCTGATTTAGTTTTCTTCATAAATTTTCAAATTCAAGATCAATCTCTGTTACCTGTAATGTCTAATAAATTTTTCTATGCTGTTTCATGGTAATAAAAAATTAAAAAGAAAGATGGTTTTTATATGCACATTATGATGATTCCTTTTATAAAAGGGGAAGGGAGAGGAARGGARGGGATAGGAAGRRAGGGGAACTGGGAACATTTTAGAAAAGTAAATGGATGTAAAGAGTACAGGAGGAAGAATAATCATTGCATAGTCAGGAAATAGAATTGTTTGATGTGGATTTTCTGGTTTCCAAATCTCAGAAGAAACAGAAAAATCACAAAATAGTAAAAGCTATAAAAACTGGAAAGGAAATTTCATCCTTAAGGTACTTACACAATTTAGATTTTTACATTCTACCATTAAAAAGACAAATTCTCTGTATAAACAGAGGGCAGCATACACGTTATACTTTAGCACATGAAAATTTGTCCTGATTTCTTCCACAGGGAGCCTATTTTAAAATGTTCAGTGCCTGGATAGTGCTGTGCATACACATGTCTTTGATGCATGAGCATGCCTTTTTGTTCATGTATTATTTGTATCTGTATAGCTAAATAAAAAGGTATGCATATTTGGACACACACACACACATATATATGTACATGGCACCACATTGCATGCTAGAAATCATTGTGTGTTGGAAGACTGAAGCTATTCCTTTGATTGCCAAAGTTCTTCATGTCTATCTCTGCCAGCCATCTGTCACTTACAGTGGTCTACTTTATGCCAGACCAAGTYACCTGGCTGGCCACTAGAAAGGACCCTCAGGGACTGGGGGTCCTGGAGCTGGCAGTGCTTGGCAACTTTATCTTAGCTCATGCAATCAGACAATGCCCCAGTCAATTCTCCCTGCTTGCTCCAGTAGCTCAAGTGGTGCTCCCTCTCTTCTGGGAGTTTTGGGATGGCCAGGCCACATCTCTGCAGGTGCAGCTGCATTTACAYTTCAGTCAGGCTTATTCCATTTATGCTGCCTGACAAATGAACATTATACTTCATTTGGAAAGAAGACCTGACAGAAAAACAAATTCTTTTCTGAGATGTCAAATTGCAGTGTTATGGGACGTACCAACACGTACAGCTGAGCAGAAACGTAGGCAGGATGAGCCCCATCAGCTCTAAATACATAGGTGTAGAAATAACCCCTCACATCTGAGAGTGAAATAGGTCAATGGCCATAATTTTTTATGAAACATTTTCAAAATTTTCCATGTCTGCTGTGACTTTCATATTTTTTTGTCTCAACCTCCATAAGTCAATCTAGCTGGTCTCATTGGAATCACAATATGGTGCTAAACAGAGATAAACAAGCCTGTTTCTTGAAATACTATTTTTTCTTATTAGCAAGGAAAACATTTTTAAATAGTATTTGAGAAGCAAAGTCAATAATAAAGCAGATGTTTGGTAATACAAAGGTAAAGCACCCCAAAATTTAGACACASTCAAACATCTGTCTTTACCACTGATCTCAAAAGAGAAAGCAGGAGCACCCACAATAGTTCCATTCTTGTGCATGAAATGCAACACCTAGTGCTTTAAGACTGTTATCTCTTAGAAAGAAAAATATAAAAGCAAGTATTAGTCTAGACTTCTTGGTGAATTTTTGTAATTAAAATTACATTACATTGCATTGCATGAGAACAGTATACAKTACATGAGAACAGTATAACTAGATTAATGTCATTTTAATGAAAGCTTCTAGTGTTATTTTACTGTGAAATAATTCTGGGCTTCCCTGCCTTTTAGTGCTGAACTCAAAAGAAGAAAAAAATACCACTGATGGAACTAAATGAGAGATGAGATAATTTTAAATATTTAGTGAACTGAGACAGACACATTGTTTTTAAAATCTAGATTTAATCTGTATTATTTACTACAGAACCATTACAGTCTATCATGTCATTGTGCTGCCATATAGACACACTAAATCCAAACACTACAATCCTTATGACCTTTTTTAGATGATTATTTACGTATAATAGTTGCTTTTCAGACAAAAAAAATTCATATTATACTTTTTCCCTATGTTTAGAGAACATTACTAAGTCTGAATKACAGGCATCTGAAAATAGAAAGATAATGCTAAGATAGTATTAGGAGCAATGAGATATCAAAGTAATGGAATTGGTTATACAGATTCTTCACTGTATTCCACACCAAAGTCATGTTGATCCATTTAATCTCTATGTTCATTTTCTTTGTTTTTCTTATTGTTTATAGCGCAGCAAGTCCAAACGATGATCTAAGGCTGAACGTGCAGTGTAGAAAATTTTGTCAGGGCTAGAAGTCCATAGTCCATCTCCCATTAGCCCTTGGACAGCTTTACACTTGCCCTTACCTGCCCACAGATGTTTCCAGGATAAGCAGCTGTGTTCTGGTTACAGAAATCATTTGCACTTTCACTGCCACTAACGAGAAAACAAAAATTATGGCACCTGCACGTGCATCTAATAATGACATCAAAATGCATGATGGAGATGAGGGGAGAAAAAGGCAAATTTTTACATGAGAAGTATTTAAGAATGCAGATGAAAAGAATACAAAACATGGTTAATACAACAGCCCCAATGGTCAGAAATGTCTGTGCATCACTCAGATAACCAYTGCAATGCAGACTCTTTACACAACCTGAYGTTCAGGGGGATTTTTCCATTGTATTTTCATCTTCCTCTATGCAGACAGTAAAGGAAAACTTTCATTAGCTTACAGAGGATCTGAGTGGGAATTTGCTTAAATTGTCCAGAAATTTGACTGTGTGAGGAAAAGGACAACTTAGATTGGAGAGACTTGTCTTTCAGTTCAATTCATCAGCTAAAAATTCCTCTGGCACTATGTCCTTAGGCTGAGTCAGTCACCCGTATCAGTCATCTGAATTCCCARGCTGGCTCCCCTGTTTGCCCTTTGTTTCCCAAACCAGAGTCTGCAGCAATTCCTGCTGCTGCAGGGTCTAGCAATTACTGTTACACGTGTTTTCAGCTCATCTCTGAAACAAACCTCTCTAATGAGAAATCTGGACTGTGATAACAAAAAATACAAGCTACWGTTTAGGGTGTTTTTAAACAAGCAAGTAAAAAAAATAACACCAAAACATACATACAAACAAACAGAAATGCCAACCCAACTCTGCATGGCTCAAGGAGACTTTAACTTTTATTGCCTGCTTTCCAGACAATCATCAAACTGCTGTTATGAAAGCAGCATCCTTTGAGAACACAGCAGGGGACAGAAGAGTTGTGGCTGGTTTTAGGCAGACCRAGAGCTTAGGTAGTATCCAAAATCAGACATATTTTTGTTAGATCTGTTTGGTAGATGTGTACCACCTGCATGGTGATTTTGAATGTCACAGTGACACTCGGAAACTCTGTGTGGCTCAGCTTTGACAAGCCAAGGGAGAGTTTTGAAGACATACAAATCCTTCTGATCTTTTAACAGAGCTGGAATTCGACTCACAGAGAACTTCAATGCAACAACACTGAATGATTTTTGTTTTATTTATCTGAGTGTTTGACAATCTATTTTTAGTTTCATTTCCCTCTATTTAATATTTAGTGATGTTTGAGCATTGCTATTATTCCAAATTGRCAGAAAATCCATATCTTTGACATGGCTGGAAATCTTTTCTCTTGCTTGGCCCTCATATACTCTTGTTCACTTTTTTTCCGCAAGTACAATCCTGCAGTGCTCACAGAATATTATCATAATAGTGAAATAATTAAGAAAGTAAATTTATCTTATTCAAAAGGCTATCTTTCTGTTAGAACAAAAGTATCTCAAACCATTAAAAATATTTCTCTTCCTTTTGTAAAAACTAATAAATGGTGTGTGGCAGTGTTGGTCAACTATGTCTTTTTCCAGTGCTCTTTTAAATTGTACTCAATTTAAATAGCAAGGTGAGGAAAAAAAATCCTCTTGTAACTGAAAATATGCTGAAAATATACTGGAAAGGCATAATACAGCAAGGGCTACTCTATATGAAATATGAATTCCTAGAGCTTGAGAATTGATAGCTTTCCCTTTTGTTGGAGCAACCAGCCTGACTGAGCTTGAGCTG
>CADDXX010000219.1:185108-293038 GCA_902810485.1 Alauda arvensis
TGCTTAGAAGCAAAGAACCAGGCAGTCCTGGTAGAGAATAGGTCCAAGAGGAATGAGCAGGGCACCCCTGGAGCAATTCCTGGTCTGCATTTCACCGAGCATTGCTGGGTGGTCAAAGAACAGGATTGTTCTCTGCTCAGCACTGGAGAGACATGTGGAGATGTGCTCAGCACTGGAAAGACATGTTTTTAGTCCTGGGCTTTCCATGGAACAAAGGCAGTATGGATATACTGCTTCAGCAAAGAKCAATGAAAGCTATAAAAGGATTGGAGCATCTGGCATGCAAGGAGAGGTTGACTGTRGAGCTGGGACTGTTTGGCCTGAAAAGGAAAGCATAGGAAGAATCTTATCAATATGAGTTCCTGATAGGGGGAATAAGGAAKACASATCCAAAYTCCTAKMRGTATCAATCTGTGAAAAGACAMGGGGCAACAGGCACAAATAGAAATACAGAAAATCTTGCTTAGGCATCATAAGACAAAATTCTTTATGGTGTATCTGAGCACCCAACATGGGAATAGTTGCYCAGAGTGGTTGTGCAACTTTGATCCTGAGAGATACTCAATACCCAAATGGGCACAATCCCCAGCTGTGTGGTCAAGATGACTGCCTTGAGGAAAGGGGCTGGACTAACCTCAATGCTTCTGTGACTCTACAATTCTCTTTCAACACATTTGCTTTTATGAGTTTACCTGGTATGACATTTTGTGGAGGTTCATTATTCTATTAAATCATTAGCATTTTACAATATTTGAGCTAAATTACAGTAAAGGTATTTCAGTTATAACCTCATAGTGAAATGTGCAGTATGAAATGTTGCCACAGTGACAGCCTCTTTTGAATACCTTGCARAAGGCAGCTTTTATTGATGATCACAGGCATGCCTTAGACTTCACTGCACCTAGCAGATATGATATGCAATAAAATGCTATTAACTGACAAAGTCTCACAAAGAAAAAGCTCTTTTAGAGTAAATTTTCACAAGGCTAATGACTATCTGTTACRAAGCAGAGCAACACAGACTCCCCAGGCAGGTGCAAAAGAGAGCTCCTTTATTGCAAAAACCAGGCCTTTTTAAGCCATTGTCACTTACATTCCATTTAAGCACAATAAATGTAATTTAATCAACCATGATAAACCACAATGTGAACATGTAATGGTTATATAACTTGTTTTTCTACCTCTAATTCAGCTGAGTCACTCTCCCATAGTCCTCTTCTATTTAGCCTAAGAAGCAGGCCTGAGCCATGATTTAACCAGGGTAACAACCTTTGTTTTGTAAGGTTTTACCTATTTGCAACAACTAGCTTTATCTGAAAAATGTAAAACRGAATTTGACATTCTTACATTTGGTTGCTGACTGAAAACTGAAATTTCCAATRTTATTCATTTAAGTAGCATCAGCCCTGAAAGATCAGATCCTAGGTGCTAGATGTTAGGTTGCTCATCCACATAAGGAAACATGCTGGGTAGTTCAGGTATTATTTGTATACCATTTAAAAATCCTTTGGACACTTCAGGCCTGACCYCAAAGGGGACTGGAGATGACATCTTCTTTTGTTAACCATCACAATACAATGAATGCAGAAAAGAGTTAAAAATAATTTTAAAGGCAAAAGAAGAGAAGAAGGGAAGACACTTTGCTAATTTTTACATGATTCAACTTGTTCCCAACATGGATAAATTACAGCTATTAGTATGTCATCCATTTAATGAAATAGTAGCAAAAATTCAGTCCCAGTGTAATCTGTTAGTCAGCAAATAGTTAATCAGCATGTCTTTCTTTCTTCACATCATTTGGGTACTGGTTTCCACCCTATTTTTCAGCTAATTTGTGCTTAATTTCATGTGATGTATTTGACATTCAGGCATTAAAAAAAAAATCCCAAGGACTTTATAAGTTTATCATTTGTTCCCAGAAGAGGATTCCTTCCATTCCACTTTAGTCAGCCTTGAAAGTTGTCTGCCCAGTCTGTTCTCAAAAACTTCCAGTAATGATAATTCCACAGCCTCTCTAGATGGTCCTTTTCTGTGATTTATGGTTGAAAATCTTTTCCTAATACATAATCTAAATTTCCTTTGCTCTAATTTAAGACCATTACTTCTTGTTCTGTCCAAGGTTGACACAGAGAACAGATTATTCCTTTCCTCTTTGTTACTACGTTCTGCATATCAAAGTGTGCTATTTTATATCCCTTACAGTCATTTTTTTTCTTCAAATCCTATCTTTTCTTCAGAGGTCATGTTTTCAAGAACACTGCTCATTCTTCTTGTTCTTTTCTGCAATTTCTCTTATAAGCACCATTTTATAGTAACACAGTGTTAAGATGATAAATTTTAAAAGTTGAAATCCTTTCAGTTTGGAAACCTGACATTGTGTGAATGCCTAGTTTCACAGTATTCTAATTTTGTAAGAAAATTTCAGGGACATAGTATATAATAAATTTCAAAATTGTTTTAAACTGTATGAAGTCAAGTCACTTCTGATTTTAGCTGCAATGGTTTAAGATATGCTTGTCCCAGTTGTCAATACCTCAGCCACTCAAGTTGTCAATCCATACCTGAGCTGTAAAGTTAGCCCTCACCAACCAGCCTGTGAACAGAACTGTTGAAATATGCCTGTAGATTCTCTCCTGTCAGTTTTTTCAATGCTGGCTGTAACCTTCAGCAAGGGGCAGAATGAGCAGCTAGAGGCTGCAATGCCTTACATACACAGCTTTGCTTCAGAATAAGCCTCAGAGCCCCTTAAGAAAAGGTTTCTTGAAGTATTTCAAGTGACTACCTTTGCCAGGGATAGGTGTTTGTCACCTCCCTGAGGCCTGGTCACTTCAGAGGGCASTTGTGGCTACCAGCTATGGTTATCTGTCAAATGCTGGCCCGGAAAATTTATTACACAGGAGTTACAATTATTAATGGAAATATGGCTGCCCAGACCATGTTTCAGCAGCCTCCTTCTGTAACAACAGACCATGAACTTGTGGTGTAGCCATCATGAAAATCTGGGCTACAAGACACATCAGGGGACCTTTACTCCAAAGCAAGGAGAAAACCTCCAATTCCCACTCAAAGGGAAATAAATTTGCAAGAATAGAGGGAGGGAAATGTCTCTTTGATGCATGGGACTAGTAGGGACAAGACATGAAAAAAATATTTTTAACAAAAGTGCTCACTGACATTAGTTAAAACTTTTTGTTGTTSTTGTTATCACTATACAAACRATTTTATGAAAAGGGTCAGGYCTCAAAGAAAAGCAAAAMCTTTCCATCCATCACCTCAATTTTTCCCTGTTCTCCTCTTATCACCTTGTACTCAGATGCTTTCTGTGTAGCAAGTAATTGAGGTCAACAGATAGTTGGATATATATCATTCACATTCTTTTTTAGAATTTATTTTTCATTTTTGCCCTAATTTCACATAAAAGATTTTATGCCCCATAAAAGACCTTGAGTTCACAGCTGAAGACACTTTTTCTCTAGGCGTATCCAAGTTCCCATTATATTAATAAGGGATATGATCAATAAAGTCTTCTTGTAGAGTGAATTCACATGAATTCTCAGACAATTAATTTGCAGTCTTTACTAATTATTTCTTTTCTAGGAATGCAATGATTCTTGATGTATCATGTTTGACAAAGGAATTGTGAATTTTAGTGTCTGAATAAACYTTTTTGATTTTTGCCTTCATGTAGAATAAGTATATTATCTTTATTCTTTTTGCTGCATTTTAAAGTCACTGATCTCCATTTCCACTCATTTCTAACTACTTTATAATATCTCATAAGCAAGGTAGAACAACTCTTATGTCTTATTCATGTACAATTTTCAGTAGTCTATATGCATAAGTTTTCTTAGGGTTTTTTTCATGGACATCAATTTGCATGTCTTTCAGTGTATTTATTTTGGACTTTTTCTAACTTGTGCCTGTTATTTTAAGAGGAAATCAGGACATGGGTCCAGATGCCTTATTCTGAACTTAACCTGCTATTTAATTTGATACAGCCCATTAATGTGGGGAAACACTGAGCCATGTGATTGCTTAGTTAAATTTGCTTTCCCTAAACCAAGACTTTACAAAAATAAATTGCTCAGCCTTTCCCTCAGCTTTGTTTAAAATACAATATTTCCCTTTCATGAAAGYAAATTAAACATTTTCCTTTTACTATTATTGTTTAGTAGTGTATCAGAGTAATATTTATTTACATGAATACTGTAATTTCCATTTTCTTTTTTTGCCTATCCAGTTCTCCTCCATGCTGAATTAATGTATTTTTATATGAAGAACTCTGCATTGTTGTACTGCATTTCATTACTTTCAGCCTACATCATAGACTGCACTTAGTCTYATCTTCCAAAGAGTTTGCAACAATGACCTGATTGAATCATCTCTGAGGTGGATTTAAGAAGTCAATTCAATTACTAAAAAGGAAATTTTAAAATTACATTGTTCAAAACACCATGTGGATAAATGCAYAAGGGTCTTATTCTTAGAGCTGTCTCTTGATCATTACTCAAACAAACTTCCTTTGACACAAAGACTTATTTTCTGTCTTCAAGYAAAAGAACTGTTATTCCAGCATGATATATCTCTTGAAATTATTTCATCAAATATTGCTAGAAAGAATTGAGAGGTACCACTATGAAGAAGAGCARTGATCTTCAAGACATCAAATCTTGTTTTGTCTTCATCAGCAGTATTAAAACTCTAGCTCTTTCAAGGSGGTGTGTGTATATATATATATTTATATACATATAATAAAAAGCCATATGTAAATCTATGTTGGTCCTTTTGCTGCAGTATCTACTTACTGAATGAAGTCTACATAAAATACCTGACAGAGAGGGGAAAGATGGAGATGAAAGTAAACTTTTTTGAGTCACAACCAGTGAAAGGAGCAGCAGCAACGAGCRCAAGCTGAAATCTGTAAAACTAAACATAATGAAAACGTATTTTCTGTGAGAGTGGTCAAACACTGGAATAGCAGCCCAAGGAGTCTACAGAGCTGACAGCTTTGGAGATAATCAGTACCCAACTGAACACAGTCCTGGGCAATATGCTCTTGGTGACTGTTGTCTGTATAGGATGGTGGGATTAGATGATCTATTGATGTGCCTTCCAACCTCAGCCATTCTGTGATTTGGAGAGTCTATGAATGCACAACACTCAGGCATGTTATTAATTTTTAACACTAAATTATGGGACTTGAGTGAAATGCAGCACAACACATTAACAGGGTTTCTTTCAGGTATTTATTCTTCTTTTATACTCAGGGACCACTTCTGCAATCCTCAAAATATGTTGGTCAGARTAGAACTATATAAGGTTCTACAATTCCTTCCCCCCCCCACTTTTTAATAATTAACACATAATTGTAGACATCTGGACACAGATCTTTCATGTCCCCTTAATGCTGTTTTTTAGTGGAGAGGTACTGTGGGTTTTGTGTTTGGTTCACTCTGAGTGTTCAGTTCCCTGGTTTGTTACTTGATTTGCAAATACTGAATTTTAACAGTGACCACTACATCTATGGACAAGTAGCAACAGTTCTCAGTGTCAGATTCTGCTCTTAGAGGACTRGTGAGGACACATGGGCTTTCAAGCATTGCATGAGTAAATTGATGCCAAATCCCTGAAATAGAACAGGAAGTAAAATGAAAATGGCAACAAAAGTCAAATATKATTTCTGTTTTCCCAGCTTCAGGTACAAACTAAAACAAACAACAAATTTAAGAAAGCAGTCTGTCAACAAAAAAGGCATTTAAAGTAATAACAATATGYCATTATATTGATTCACCAGTATGCACCATTGGCATTAAGTTGTTATGAGACCAGTGTAAATCATTATGATAATGAATTTATGAACATTTAAAACAACTGATATATGTGGTCCATGATTTTACAGTTGATAAAGTTAATTTTTGTTGTGGTGTGTTTTATGTTCAGAATGGTTTGTTCCCCTTTCTCCCCTCCCTACAGCACTGGTTTGCTAATCCCTATTGTCAATCTTCCCTGACCCTACCCCGTAGTCTAGAAGTTTCCATGTCAATCCCCAATAGACCTCCTACTCCCGCTGTCAATCCCCTGTATCCCCTTCTTCTAGAAAAGTTCAGAGTTCCTCGATGGATGATTGGTTTGGAAACTTTGTACCCTCCCCTGTAACTCCCTCATTGGTTACTGTGATATCTGTCATTTTACCTGTACCTCCCCTGTTTCCTTCCCATTGGCCAGGGAATTTCTCTCCTCCTCTGAGACCTTCCCTGTCTAAAAGTTCATGTACGCCCCTGTTCAGGGTCTTTGGATGCTGTTCCCCCTGAGAGTAAACCTCTCTTGGACTTAACACTCTGAAGACCCTCTCCTCATTCTTTGCCTCCACTCCCTGCACCTCTACCTCCCACACAGGAGCTTTAGCTCCCAGCCACTCCCGATCATGCTGCTTTTGGGGAATGTCCCCAGCCTGACATGGTGGAGGGCTGAGCCAGGATTTCAAACAGGTACAGGATCAAATTTTGTGATTGCTATCTCTACAACTTATTTGTCATACGTTGAATGGGCAAATACTCTAGAAGACGTTGATTTTTTTTTTCCCCTTCTCAGTGCTCTTTAATCTCTCACAAAAATGCTTTCTACTTCATCCAAAGTAGTACTTTACTCAGACAGAAGATASCACATTTTTCTACTGAWCCTGCTCGTAGGCAGTCCTAAGCTTGACTGTTGTTCATTGTCATTACTGGGAGTCTGACACTATATCACACACACTACAAACAAAAAATGAACCTTTTAAGTCATTAAACTTGTATCACCCACTTGGGAATTATTTCTTCTATTATTGAAATTATGTGAAGTAACACTTTTTCCTTGTTGTCTAAAACTGATTTGAAAATTATGAATGATCAAACAAAATCTTCTGAGATTGCATAACTGCATTCTAAAATGTCTCAACAGAACAGATATATTCTCAACAGTAGGCACTTTTCAGGGAGTTTGGAAGCCATTATATATTTTAGACCAAAATATTCCAAGTGAAGACTGAAAAATGCAATTTTTCTGAAGATAGTGTACAAGTTCTTCCATCAGGAAAGCTGTGGCGAAGCAGAGTATTTCTCTGGTTCTCCTGATGGGCAGGAGCCTGGACAGGGGGGGTGAATCCTCCCTGGCCTGTGCCTGAAACAGTGATGGTTTTTGGTCCCAGCCCATGGAAAAAGCACTGTCAGGGTTGCCAGAGGATTTGGAAATCACAAGGGTTTGATTGGTGTGGTTTTGTTATGTCACTGGGTGTGTAGAAGGGTTTTTAGATTTTGCTACATAGACATAAATGGGGCAAAGATGGAGGCAGATCAGTGTGATAAGAGCACATGTTTCTGTCTTCTCTTCCTCTTCCTTCTTTGCAAAGGGTGATGGGTTTTTAGGATTGGTAAAGGTAAAATTTCACTGCATGACATGGGTTTTAGTTATTGGTGTTTAGAGAAAAACAATGTTAACGTAATTTTGAATATAAAAGCCCAGACACTGTCGTGGGCGGGGGAGAAACCATTTTTCCAGCTGCCTGTGAACTTCATGCTGGACAAAAAGAACTTAGAGATAAGATTTGTAAAATAAACATCTGCAGTCCACAACCAAGACGTTCTCCGATTCCTTCTTTCAAACATGGGCCGGTGAGAAGAAAAATTTACACTGCCGGGGTCAGTCTCAGAAGAGATAACTCCRACAGAAAGCCAATGGGGATTTGTTTTAGAGAGAATATAACAGGGATGAAGAAAAAATTCAAATTTGTCTGTCTTTGTTCCATGATCACTCAACTTTAAATAAGTGAAGCAGTCATAAATCTAGCTTTCTGATAGCTCTCCTAAATAAAGGAACCTGTTTCTTATCTGAGCATCTCAATTTCAAATCAGTTTACAAAACTTGAAGACTGCCTATTTACAGTGTCTCTGATGCTAATGAAGTAAGAGACAAAAAATATCTGTCACAAGTGAGCTAGGGGATACATATTGGTTGATATTAAAAGTGACTTTGCGACTTTTGTAATCGTACCATGTGTATAAAAATTCATTCCCTTTATTCTGCATCTTTCATGCCATAGCTTCATTCTGCTGAAGATGTTCTCTGTGAGTCTGTGGCTGATGAAGTCTTGCCTTTTCCTAAAGGATCTCTACTCACCTTTTCTTTTCCACAGCCTTTTTTTTTTTTTTTTTTTAAGATTTGACCTGAACACAAGAACTTTCAGGACATAGAAACTTGTTAAACCAGTGGGAAACATTATTTCCAAACTTGAAGAATCTTTGAAATTTGAAAAGGTTGTAATTAATATTTAGTTCCTCCTAAATCCCAGAGCAGAACCTACTTCTGCACCATCAGGATATGAATCTAAACCCTTCGCTGAATCCATGCCTAAATCCATGGCTGAATCTAAATCCATGCCTATCTGAAATGGAATTCTCTTTTTTTTCTGACTACATTCTAGATATGATCATGTCTCTATATGATTAAAAGCAAAACAATCTCCATTACAAAACTGAAACCCTTCAAATGAAGTATCTATTAAAGGTGTCTGAAATCACATACCTTATTTTAAGAACTTGACATGGCGGTTAAGTGCATTGTCCTAGGCATTTCCAGGCAGAAATGTAATTTATTTTCTCTGACAAAGAAAAAGGAGTAAAGGAGAGTAAATAAAAAACAGTATTACAACTATATTGATTAGTTAAAGTACACACGTTATAATTAAAAGGTGTGGATTACAATTAAAAGACAGAAAACCAAAAATCTTTTGGTCTTTCAACAAACCATTGCATTAAATAACAGTATAACATTGTAGCAAAGAAAACTGGAAATTAAAAAAATTGCCTAAACTCTCAGCTGCCCCCTCACAATCACTGTCATGTACTACATATGTTTTTGTGGGGTCCTTTTCTTTTGGAGGAATTAMATGCTTGTTTTTATCTAATTTAACTTGCTCTCTTTAACGTAAATCCTTGACAGAAATTCCACCCTCGGGAATGAAATTTGGGAACACATCCTTAAATGTCTCATGAGTATGTTGCTACAAAACAGAATTAATTTTTGACCCATGCCATTGTTAGTATCACACAAAAAATCTCTCCAAAATGGGAGYTATTTAACCCTTACATATTTACTTTCTCRGTCAATACATTGTATGTGTACACAGATGCTGAATTAAAGGGTTTTTTTGGTAAAATATAGTAGAAGGCTGCCCCAAAAACTTAAGGCAACCTGCCACTATTTGCATTTAGCTGAGCACACTGCCATAGTGAAAATTTGATTTCAAAATCAAGTCAAAATATTTTTATTTTAGAACTTATTTTACATAACATATCTGGTCCAGAATTACTTGTTACTGCTCTGGTTCTGACGTTGTGATAAAAAAACAGATTACTTACATGAGTGAACAACAGTGTTCATAGGCATGCTTGCAGTATCTAGCCCTATTTATTCCTGTAGTAAAGTTTTCCCAGCATATTGCACTTGAAATTTAAAAATTTATTTTCTGTTCTCTGCAGTTTTTCTCTAAATATTCCCTATTAGAGGGTTTATCTATATTAACTCTTTAATAACTTCATATTATGGATTGGCTTAATGCACAGTCATAACTTTTAAGGACACTTATGATGAATATATCAAACATGTGCTTGTTGGTGACTCCAGGTGTGGCTCTAGAAAGACTAAAATTTATTTTGTTGACTGATTAATTTTTTATAAGATGTTAGTTTTAATTGTCTCATTGAATATTAAGAAAAAGTGAACAAAACCACTTTATATATTGTCAAAAAATCCAAAGATTCTAACATAAAGAGGTTAGCTTTACTATCATTCAACTTGAGGGCTGCAAGAGAAGAAATAATCTGTAATTTTGTCATCTTGTGTAGGTTTTCAGTATTGGAATGTCAGAAGATGCTTTTCAATAAATTCCAATGGTTGGTAGGAAGATTTTTATTAAATTAAATGATGTTGGATAAGGCTATATATATTAGTTTAAATAAGGAGATATATCATTAAAAAGTACTTAGTAAAAGTAATAATAAAATTCATTTAGATGTGAAAATAAGAAAGAGGGAGAATCAAGGAAACACAAATCAAAATACTGCTGTATACCACTGAATAACTGCTGTATTCCAGCTGTTCAACCATGTACCACTTTACAATGATCTCTCAGTGGAGTTCATCTCACATGACTATGTGTGACTAAAATTTAGAAAGTGGGTTAAACTGGTCATGTAGACTTCCTACATAATCAAGAGAAAGAGAAATGTGCCTTCCCACCTGTGCTAGATGCATGTTTTAAGACGAGTAATCTCTTAGAGGTTCCTATCCCTCCCAAAAGAAGAAACTTAACTCACTAATGTAAATGAAGGACTAAATTTTACCTGCTTAATATCAGTAGAAGTAATAAAGATTATTTTGCCCCAGTTGAAGATGTGCTGTTATATTCAATGAGAAATTTGATAGTTTAGATAAAGTCTTTCTATTTCCTAATGCTTTGCTTTTAACCACTTATACCACAAGCTGTTGACATTTTTTTGTCCTATTTATTTATTTCTGTAGTACTCAGCCTAATCTAAATAAGTAGTAGTTCTTTCAGGGCTAATTAATTTTGTTACTTATACAGAACAAGTAGCTGTAATATTTATAGAAACTTCAATTTAAACTAATAATCATTATTTTAATTAGTCTTCAGAAGATTCACCTTAAATTCCCTTACTGAGTATCAAAAGGGGGCCTACAGTTAAGTGTGCTCTTATGTGAAATTAGAAGAGATACTAAGACTGTTAAGATCAGACTTTGTATTAATGGTAGAAGTGCTTCTCTTCTCCACTGCACTTACCACTTGGCAGAGAAGTTTTGGAGAGATGAAATGAGTGAGAATTGCAGAGTTGGGTTTTTTTTTTTCATTTCAATGAGGGCATGGGTGTTTGGGCAGGGTGAGGCAAATTTAGTATCAATTCATACCCAAACCTGGCATATAATTGAGGTTAGAACAAGTTAGAGAATTGTTTTTCTGGGGAGTGAGAGGGTGGGACAAAACTGGCTGGAATAACCTCATGCTATTTTGAAACAAAAAGGCAGAAAATTATATAGATAAAGATTAATTTCTCACATACAGAAGATTTTCTAATCTTACAATTGTGCAGAAGAGATTTAGTTCTCACATCATGAAATTAAAGCATCTGCTAAGAATAAATTTAAAGACATTTGTTATKGCATAAAATGATAGGCAACTGTAATGGTAGAAAAATCAATAATGCCGTGACATTTATGTATAAATGGTACTCTTTATATTTAATGACTAATCATTAAACAAGAAATTTAAAATAAGACTAATATAATTGCTCTAGTAAAACATGATTTATAAGTAGGAAAGGCTGCCCAAACAACTACTTTAGCTAAATAGCTTTCTCACATTGCAAAATATTCTTTTTCTGRAGAGTGACTTATAGTGAAATCCTCAGTGGAATGCACTGCACTGTTTTCAGATTCTGGTTTGCCTTGCTTACATCCCTTGCTTTTGGCTATGCATTTAAAGTCAGTCTTAGTGTAAACCTTATGTTGAAAAAGAATAACAAAACAGTACCCAGCAGTTTAGAAACAGCAATTCCAYCTATAGGAAGAGTATGATGAAAGGTAGATGTCAGGGTAAAACCTACCATGATTTAATCTAATGGCTAATCTTCTTCTCTTTCCACAACAAAGTAATGGTTTTACCTCTGAAAAATTTTTCCACTGCAGATACTAATTCCAATAGAAAGTGCATTCATACCTCTGAAAGCAGAACTTAATTGCAACACTGAAGTGTAAATGCTTGTGGAAATTATTTAGAAATGACTGCAGATCATAGCAGTATAAAAATCTAGTCCCAATGTTTAAATAATACATTTTGGTAATTTGTTTCATCTTTAGTTCAAAATCAGAAGAATATAAGAGAAAGCAAGSACAAAGAGTTACTTAAATTTGTGCTGAAATCATGTTGACTATCTACAGCCACAGAAACCTTCCTCTGCAAAAGTTAACAGTTGGAATTTAGTGGAGGACACTGGATAGGAAGAGCAGACTAGAAGGTGGGAAGGATCTGTTCAATTTTATCTTGACACACACAAGGAGTCGTACCCAGAAATTTTAATGGAGATTGCAGTCATTGACAGTGGTAGCATAGTTTTATTTCAAATACCACATTTTATGTATTAGAAAAATGCAATTTTGTTATTTTGAGGTTTATTTTAATTTCAGGGTAAAAAGAGCAGGTAATATATGCACATAACTATATTTGCCTACAGAAAAAACTACAACAGTCTTTCAGAAATTTGCTCTGCATAATGATACAGCAATTTTTATTCTACAAATGCCTTGCATTTGGCTATCTGCATTTTAATTAAYGGTTTCAAACCACAAAAAATAAAATCCATTGCTAAATGTTCACATTAAGTGCTTTGTGTGGCAGTAGRCATCTAATACATTGTTTATTCTGATTTCTCTTCATTTCAACCAGTGCCAGAATAACAAGAGAAAATACAAACATTGTATTAAAAGCTATAAAAATRGAGGAAAAATGTAATATCTGATTTATTCTTGTACACTTATACAGCTTTAAGTATTCACTGATTGTTTTGAAGATTTTTAATGCAACTAAGTTCAGACTTTTATACAGAGATGAGAGAAGATATAAAAACTATAAAATAAATACTAAATATAGATAATTTTCAATAGCTACCAGGGAAAAATTATTTACTAAAAATTTACTGCTGATTTGAAAAAGAAAAAAAATTGAATGCTACTTCCTGCATATGTAAAATCCATGAGGTATTTGGAAAATGGATTTTATCACAATAGTTGAGATTACACTGCTCTGAAGCCATACACGAATCAGAAAAAAATTCTTGCATATTTACACCTTTTTCATAGCAAAACATAAGAATATAATACTGAATTTTTGGAAATGTAAATTATAGTAATTTTTTTCTAGTATCTTTATATCTTTAGCATTTGAAAGGAGACAAGCTCCCTAGAAATGCCATGGATAAAGCATATGAAAAAAACATTGTGACTGCTGAGAGAAATACCTCCACACTTCATGTAGAGGGATGGAAAAGCAAGGAACTCTGAAACTGCTCTGCCAGTAGGCAGAGACAGACTCTGTGTCTGKCAGTGRTGCTCAGAGACAGGACCAGAGGCCATGGGCACAACCTGRAATACAGGAAGCTCCATCTGAACACTGCAACTGCCACAGGTTTTCCAGGGAGGCTGAGAGGTCTCTGTYCTTGGAGATAYTCAAAGGTCAGGACTCCCTGCCAGCCTCAGCCATTCAGGGTTTCTCTGAATCTGTGGTTCTGTGGGTGCTGTCTCCTGACRCAAGTGACAGTGTCCTGAAATCATTCTCTGCATTTGAATGGGTGTCTCCAATACTGGAAGATGGCAATTGTTCACGAAGACAAGACTGTACAAAGCCAAAKAACTGGTCTAAATTTTACAAACCTAAAAATAAAAAAGAAAAATGGGATTAAAACCTACAGGTTAACTTGAGAGTATAGAGGGTTTTGCATGAAAGATCATTGCACTTCCTAATCTGTCTGAAAGTTTGGAAGATCTGAGAAAAGCAGAAATGGGTTGTAGAGGTTTCTGTGTTTTTAAGATGGAGAGAGAAGATATAATGCATCATTATGTATTCTTTTCCCCAACAACACATTTAGAGACAATCTAGAGAATTCATTTAAATTTGGAACCTGATACAACTTCAAATGAAGTTTTACCCATCTACAAAACATAAAGATTAGACCCTTCTATGTAAAGGAAGTTTCTGGTGTATTTTKCCACCACAGGACACATTCTGGTAATAAATGATGATAATATTCTGATAATAGGAATAAAGCATTGTGCARTTTCAGCTATTGACTCCTACAGTAYAAGCTTAAGGGGTAAAGTTGGGAAATGGATAATAGACAAAAATCCCACAAAATTCTTGACTGCTTCTGTCCTGAAGCAGCATATTTTCATTTTCCAAATAATTTCTCTCTTTAAGAAAATATTGTTTAAAACTATAAAAAAACCAACCAAACAAAACCACAAAAAATCCAATTAAAAAAAAACCAAAAAAATCCCCCATTACATCTATGATGGACATGGAAAGAAAGAATCCCAGATATTGAAAGACTCAAAAAAAAGGGAAAGGTAAAGAGTATTTAGAAATCTATTTCTATATTTCACAGATTTTTATCTTTTTTATCTTTTTTTTTCCCTCTAAATCTCTAATGTAAAATATTCCATAAGTACAGAGAGAAAAAAATAAACAACAAACAAAAAATTATCAGTTTTRTTCAGTGGCAGATATTGAATGTGATAAAGATGTGAACAACAAAACCTTGCAGCTAGTTATATAGCTTTAGGAAAAGTAGAAATATCAGAGCTAATGGGAAWCTATTTGATTGTTTGTCTCAGTTTATCAATTGCCTCTGCATAAAATTTGTTACATTTTTATGAGTTTAAATTATCATGCAAAACTACTTGGGGTTTAAACAAATTTTCTGAGAGCTTAAAATACAGTGCCTTGAAGACTTCTGTTTTCTTTAATTTCTGTAACTGCTCTTGTTCCAAGAAAGAAAGAAAGGAAGAAAGAAAAGAAAGGAAGAAAGAAAGAAAGAAAAATTGTCCTATACCTTTTAGCTGTTGGAGCAACCTTTAATACTTCTTTGAAAAYGTTCTTTTGATAGATATGATATGATTTGCTTTGCTTGAATCAATTGCCCTAGATTTATTACATATGGGTGTCTCTGCTGATATTAAGCTCAGTTTATTACAGATAATCATATTCATGTCTTCACTAAGATAGAATAGAGTACTTGTTGATTACCCTKACCTTCACAAAATATATCCAACCATTTTCATGATTTGTACCCATGTAACAAAGAAAAGACTGYGTTTCCTTTCWTGACATAAAGGTGGATAATTGGTGAAGTAAATAACTTGCAAAATCCAAGTCCCCCATTTGGGCTCTCCAAGAGTGGCTAGACTGCTAGAATTTACATTATCAGAAAAAAATACTATATTACTGTGATTCATCTCCATTAATTTTTTGTGAAACACAGTTTGTGCCATCAATAAACTCACTATCCATATTTGTGGAGACATTAATATGAAAGGTTGCACCCACCTCCTCTTCTTAATTATATAAAATGAAGTTTTCTCCATTTATCTTATGTGTTTACCACAATGAGAGCTTAGAAATAATGGAAAATACATATTATTTTGCACAAATAAGTTTACTAATTTATTATCATTTTCACCACCTCAATTTATGCACCTTTTATCCTATCTTTAATATGCAAAGCCGAATAATATTTTTATTTTCTGTTTTGTTTTTACCGGTTGTGCATTGTACATTGATGCATACCACAAACGTAGGACCAAAAGCTGTGTTTCTATAGTAAGTCAGTAAATTTATAGTCTGACTTCTGAAAATTTTATTAACRAAACAGTATACCAAAGTCTAATAAGTAGAAGTTGAATATTTTATTCAAATACCCTGGGAGGAGCCCCTCAAGAAGTTTCTTTCCTGTGTTTTCAACCWTTTTTTTCAAATTTTTGGTTAGCAGTTTAACTTATATTTAAAATTCAGAATRTAATTAAAATCTAATAACCCAAGTGTTTATATATTTTCACTGAGGTAACATCACTGATTTTTCTGAATCTTCAGCATCTGTGTAATCCAAATGTCTCATAGGACAACCAGAGACTTATATCAGATCATGCAATYAAAATAAAGAGTTCTAGACCTGTTTAGTTCATTTTCCAGAACAAAACTTAACAATTTGCATGTGTACAAATAATTGATAAGAGAATTATGAGCTAAACAGATGGAATTTTGTTTTCAATTGCTTAGTATTTATGGTATATAGGGGTTTGAAGTTGCCTGAAAAAATAATCATAAATATTTGTTTTGAATAAGACTGTAGACTTGATGTAACTTCACATTCTATGTATTTGAGACAGGAAGAAAAATATGTTTTGTGGCCTGGGGAGGGGAATRAGAAAATCATTCTTGTGAGCTCTTGTTCCCACAGAAAGTAATTTGAAGGATTCTCACTCTGTGAGTTAATCAACAGTCACCAGAACAGACTTTTACAAACCGAGAAACTTTCCTCTTCTTCTTCAGAGATAATAACCAGGATCCTTTACTTGGGGCCCCAAGGTTTTAGGCTAACAGATTTAGTCTACTTGGGTAAAATATGGCATTTAGTTGCATGTAGTATTAGCCCACGGGAAATCCTGGTGATTTCTTCCTYTTTTTTAGAAGGAAAAAAAATAAAATTCTCTCATCAATAATGAAAGAGAGATATAAGGTTACTGCTTAATTGAACAGTGCCTGAGAGAGTGTGAGCTGCAGARCAAAGTCTCCTCTGCTAAATAAACTTGGCCACGTCAACACTTAGCAGTGGGTACAATGGACCCCATTCTGTGTTTGTACAGCTCCAAGCACCAGGCTTGCTGTTTGCACAGCATCAATCATGTAGTGCACTGCAATACGCTTTAGAAACAATTGTAATTCTTTCTTCACATAGCCAATCATTCCAAAGCATTCATGTGAAAACATAGAGAGGAAAATGGGCAGCAGGCTATAGGTAACCAAAATGATGGAAGCTGCTTACAGCTGCAATACCTATATAGAAACACTCTTGTATTTTTGATTCTGCTTTGAAACTCCCTAGGAATTCTGTGATTACTTTCTCTGGGACGAAGATGCTGTCCTCTGCCTCATTTGGAATGTGTCCAGCCTTTCAGTGTTTTATTGCAATCTACACAGTAATGACASTGCATGCATAATACAGAAAGGACGTTAGCCAATGACCTTAGCTATCAGCACAGGTACCACAGCCAGARTCTTATGCACAGGCTTGTGCTTCAGCAGAACTGTCCTGAACAGGAGCCTTGATATTAGAGCATCATTGCTTTTATGTGACTGTGTTACTGAAATTTTAAATTCATATTTGAGGACAGCCATCACTGTTGGTGTACAGTAAATGTGGTTGTCACGGTATGAATGATGGAACACCATTCTGCACACAGAAAACTACTCCTGAGAGATCAAAAGCAGAGCTGAGTGCCTGCTTTGCAGAGGGCTTAACATTCTCTCACAAGAAAGGTGTAAGGAAGCTTTGTAATTGCAACTGTAAAATAAGATTAATGGATACACTCATGGCAAATGAGATTAAATGTGTACATGCAACAGAGGAAARATGTGAAAATAAATTATATGGAAACATGACATCTGCTTAATATCTGTGTAATAAGGCTAGCTTTTAGTGGAGAGGGGAGAGGGTTTTGTTACTRTTTGGGTTGAATTTGTTTAATATCAGTTAAAATACTTTGTAGGGGGAAGAAAAAGAATTTGAACAACTTGTACTTAATACAGGAGAAAATAGGAGGAACATATACACAACAATGTCCTGGACAGATCCTTTGCAATGTCTTTCATTCTTGAGAAGGGCATTAAGGTGTAAGTCTTACAGCTCATGTGTGAGTTAGGTCAGGCCACTGRAATATCACCACCTTTAGGGATGAATACAGCAGCTGCCCAGAGTACTGGACAATATGATACTGAACAGCATATTGAAATATGAAAATACTTAAACTAAACTGAAGGGAAAATTCTGAAAGGCAGAAAGTAATCAGAAGACTAGARACTTTGCTAGGATGTTCAGCATGTCTTTAAAAAATGTCACAAAAATGTACATGGCCAGATTTCAGAATTTTAATTTTTGATAGCTGTACATTTACAGTAGAATTACTGCATTACAGTGGGCTTTCCCTCTAAAAGATATCCAATTATCACACCTATGTTACATCACACCTATGTTCAGCCCAGTGAAGTGTAGTGTCATGCAGCAGTTGCAGGAACACAGCACACATCCCCACAGGTCTCTGATCAACACACTGCTCTCTATCTGTAGTATTTCTTACCTGGAGGGAAGTACAAGTTCCAGTACCATTTGACATCTGTCTGCAGTCAGGGGCTTGTGTTTATATAGGAAAGAATGTCAGACAATGAAATATCAGCCTTGCAGTGACAACCTGTCATTTACACACAGCTGCAGYCCAACTTTGAGACTTGTCAAAACCACAGCACCAAGAGAACAACCAAGATTTTTTTGATCAGACAGAAACCATATGTAACAACTAGACAATATGTATGTCATTTCAAAAAGTCTGTTTGCAGATGAACAGATGTGGCCATTAGGAGAAGGACTGTGCTTTTGCAAAGTGTCTGTGGAAATTGTTTTAAAGAAGACAAGGAATATCTGTTGGTGACTGCAGAACAACATCTGGTTACTTATTGGAAGGGATCAGTGGACAACCTGCTGACTGAAAGAGTTTTTATCAGAATTTCTCATAGACAGAAAACATTTTTAGCTGTACATAGTGACTGGTAAAAGAACACAAATTACTGTTTTTATTAGCATTAAGCATGGTCAGTCCTTCAAAGACATCTATCCTTGCCCCACCATAACAATAACCTCTATAAAGTGAACAAAAAAATGTGTTTAAATGAACAGAATCATTGTGATGACACTACGGACTCTGTTCACAAAACTCTGATGGTTTTCAGGTCTTTGGAATATTATTACTTTTTCCTTTTTTGATCAAACTACACCATGCAGAGCAGAAGATATTCCAACTGTAAGAAAGAAYATGATGTTCGAGAAGTGATTTTATTTTACTTTAAGATGACTTTTCAACTGCCTACCCATAATACTTCCTCAACTGCAGTCATCAAAACAAACYTATCCAAGAAAATCCTTTTTGAAATTGTGCATATGAATATAGAGTACAATCCCTGTGTTGACAGAAACTGTAGACCATTTAGAACACAGTGCAGTGTGTRTTGAACTTCAAGGCAAACAGATTGATGGGCTGGAATTAGAATTTATAATTAATTGAAACCTGTGTTTTTCCTGAACTGATAAATAATTTCTAAGTCATTGTTTTATATCTAAGTATCTCACTTGAAGGATTTTTTTCRTTACAAATTTTCTCTTGCTTAGAGATGCTGTATAAGATCAGCTGTTAAACACCTCTACAACTGCTGCAGCAACAACTCTATAATCTTCCTTGGAGAGATATTTGAAATTTATTATCCTGTCCGTAATTATAAGTAGGATGTCAGTCTTTCTCTTTTACCACAGATAACTCCAAGAATCCTTCRGGTCTCAGATTCCATATTTAGTACTTGTGCTCCCTAATTTGTGAATGTGCAGGAAAGCTGCATATCCTTATTGTGCTTCATCAGGGAACCAGAGGATTAGAACTTTCTAAAAAGTAGATAATTTTTAAAATGGGGCAAGCACTTGAATGATTACAATTTTACTTTATTTTCACACCTAATCCTTCTGTATTTTGTGATCCRGTCATGGAGGTTACTTCTGTCTTCAGTAGAGGGAGATTAATGCCTCCACAATGTTGTTCAGACCATCATAAAATAGGTTCCTGAGATAAGCAGAATTAATTTTTTTATAAAGGGTGTTCTTGTTCTGGTGGTTACTAAACAAACCCAGCTTTGTAAAATTACTGCCACCCATGCAGGCTTACGGTATATTTATTTTCAGACCATATTTTATCATGTTGGACAAATAAATGTATCTTTCCTTCTACTAATGGTTAGTCTGGCCATGATTATTATCCTGCTTCTTTGATAAGTTATTCATTTTAATCTATATATCAACCTTAAGCTTTCTCCCATTTGAAATCTATTCACAAAATTGCACATACATTATCAATTTTTTCTCCTTTACAGCTCACTGGCTCAACCTTGACTCTCATAATATTTTAGCTTTTAGTCAGAAGTTCCACCCCTGTTAATCACCAGTTTTGCCACTTGTAAAACAGTTAGTCTTTATACAATTGTAARCAAATCTTTTATTTTCATCTTTACATTAAAAAAGCTTGAAATACCTATTCCTACCTGTTGTTGCCACTGTCTCATTACAAAGACATGCACAAGTGTTCCATATACAAGGAATCACTGAGGATTTTTAACACATGAGGATATATTTTGGAGATGGAACACTGACCTCTGTCAAAAAGCTTAAGCAATGAGACACAGTTTGGTAACTTTTATCCTTGTCATGGAATAAAAGGCTCACATCTCTGTCATGACACAAGACCCAAAAAACACAGTTTYATGCAAGTTTCTCAGTGTTGACTTGTGGTGGCAGTAGTTACAGTAACCACCTCCAGTCTTACTCTTCTTTCCAGGACTGCRAAGGTACTACTGGAAGTAGAAAAGAACTCAAGCAAAAAAGTGAAAAATTAGAGCTCATCAGAAGAAAATCTTATGATTTGGTGAAGACTCTCTATTGGAGAGAGATATTTGACTTCATGCTTACTTGTCCTATAACTACCCATTGAAAGCAATGGTCTTCCTTAAACTCTTCAGCATCTTAACAGATATAAATATCTAGTCACAATTCTTCATGATCTTTTACAAGGTTAAGAGAAGGGGATCATTCATCATATTTAAATTCACATATAAATTAGAGATAGTGCAAAAAAKTATTACCAGATGTGCAGTGGATATTTTGAACTACATTTCCACAGCTCCCCTGTGTACTTACTAAGCCTTCATAAGTGGCTGTAAGCCATGAGTGTCAATAAGGAGCCTTTCCAATGATCACAGGAACACTATGTAAATATTTATTAGCAGCTTATATTTTATACATTTTATACACTGTYCAAAGGCAAAATTCTAAAATAGCACTTTAGAATGGTAAAAATCTTTCTTTTTTTAACCATAGGGAAAATGAAAATTTAAAATTGAAAAATAGAAACATACACATGTATATATTGAAATGTTGATACAGATCGTGCTTTTAGTCTTGTTATGGATGCAAAAGAATCACAAAGAAGTAAAGGGTTGTTTCACAAAAGTCCACCAGAAGCATGCAGACAGCAGGAAATAAATCCACTTTAAAAATWGTATCTTTGAATATGGATCAAAAAAGTTTAATCAAAACGCTACATAAAAAGAAACTTTAAACTAAAAAATAGAAAAGAAAAGGAAGGGAGAAAGCAATGAACTGCACACAGCTTCTCTTTTGAATCAARTTACTTACATTAAACAAGTCAGCAATTAGCAAAACCAGGATAACTACATATTTATTTACTACCTTAGGAAAACCAAGCAGGGAAAACTCTCTCCTGTCAAGGTAATGAGATTCAGAGGCACTTGACACCAAATTGTTTTGCAGCTAAGTAGAGTTCCACACTTCTGTCCTTTCTATTACAAATGTAAGTCCAACAAAACAAGAAAATGCAGCCTCTTTCTGACCAAGGAAGAATAAGAACTTTTATCTTTGATAGTCCAGTTTCTAAACACATCCTCCTCCAACACTTTCTTGAAAATTCTCTTTCATGATAATCAGTGTTTCAAAAGAACTTAGTCCGCACCTAAAATTTGGAACTTGCAGAGATCTGACAGAATTACTGGTATCAGAGTAGCACACAGGAATTGTATTTAAAGTCTGTGTSAGCACAGTTATTTCATGTGGCTATTATGGAAATGCTTTTCATGAAAGAAATGAAAATTTGACTTCTCGGTATTAAAAATCAAAATGAATAAAATAAAATAAAATAAATAAAATATTAAAATAAAATATTTATTGTGTTCCTGAAATTCATTCCCTTGAGAATGCACACATAAAGACTGATGCTTTTTTCTACCTTGCTGAGCAGATGAATTGCCTATGATAGAYAAAAAATAAGACATGAATCACACCCTCTTGCTTGACAAAGAAGCTTTTGAGCCTTTTGATGTGAAGTAAATAGGCAGAGAAATTTGAGACCAAGTGAAATTGCTGCCTACGTTACATCTGGTATTGTATGTGAGAGCTGGAGTGAATCTGTGCACATGCATTGCACCAATGTTTGTACATGTATCGAAGTTTTCTGTTGGGAAAAAAGTTATAATATTTCATGAAAACAGTCTGATCACATTTAGAGGGACACACTTGTTTGCACCAGAGGAGCACTCCATTATTATTTGCACTGTATTGTTAATTTAATCTTCCGAAGTTATTCATTCTTTTCTGCACTCTTAGGAGATATTTAGGAATTTTCCTTAWATAAGTATATTGTATATCCCATAGTAAAATGTTTAAAAGTCAGCTTTTACACATTCATTTGAAGGGACTCATGGATTTATCCCTACAAAGACAATAAGTTTACAGCATCTCTTAACAGCAACATGAGCTGATAGCTGTGTTGGTGMTGRGTGAGCTGGAGCTCATTTTCCCACAGCAGCCCTGACAGTGCTGTGCTKTGCTCTGGTAKCTGGAAAGGAGCTGATAACCCCCAGTGTTTTGGCTGCTGCTGGGCAGGGCTGGCACAGCATCAGCTCTGTCTCCCAACATCCCATCAGGGGGCTGGGGAAAGGTCCTGGCAGGGGACTGGACCAGGCCAGC
Source organism: Alauda arvensis (assembly GCA_902810485.1). Lineage (NCBI taxonomy): Eukaryota > Metazoa > Chordata > Aves > Passeriformes > Alaudidae > Alauda > Alauda arvensis. The sequence continues at coordinate 207,563 of CADDXX010000219.1, forward strand.
TGACCCAAATTAACCAAAGGGCAGTTCCATATCCTGTGATGTCAGCTCAGGTATAAAAGCTAACAGAGGGAGGAGGAGTGGAGGGGTATTTGTTATCTACAGTGTTTGCCTTCTGGAGCAACTGCTCCCTGTGCTGAAACCCTGCTGCCTGCGAGGGGCACCACTCACTGGTGGGAAGTAGGAAATAAACTTTTTTTTTTCTTTGTTTATGTAAGTGCAAAAGAGTGGCAAGGAGATGCTGAGGAGAAATGAGATATGATTTGTGGCAATTATTTCCCCTCTTTCTGTTTGAAATTATCAAATAAAAGATTCAGAGGAGTACAAAGAATAAAAGAAAAATCCCTAAAGAACATTTAAATGCAGAATCAGCCACTTTCATAAGCCATTTAGACAACTCTACTGAGGGCCTATCCTCCCATCTCTGGATCACAAAGAATTTTAACATCAGTTTCAATGAATGCAACATCAGAACCTTAATCCCATCATCAAAAGCAGACATACATTTTCTTCAATAACTCTATAATAAGGACAATTWTGCCATTACACTGAAAGTGATTCATTATAGATCTAAATGACCAAAACATAAACATTTCCTAAGACCATATTATTGCAAACTACCATGCAGYGTTTGTTAACAAAAAATTAGTTAATGACAGTGATATATTTCTTATSATACATTGAAACATGCCTCATGTATCAGTCCTGCCCAAATTATCACTTCTGCAGCATGACATCACTCATTTCTGCAAATATTTGCATACAAGTAGCAACTTCTCTGGCAACTGTGAAGATAAAAAGGCTTGTCCTAAAAAGATGGACTTTATATTATGCCTAAATATGAATTCAGAAACCTTCTTGTATCTGGATTTGTATATTTATATTTGAGTCTTTGCTGATAAAATGGTCTGATCCAACTGTCACTGCATGATCAAATCCTTAGAATTCGAAACTCCATAATCACTACACTTTTTCAGTGTTCATTATATTAAATTGCTGAGAAGGAGTATCTAGTTAATATTAATAAAAAAATCACAATGACTTAAATATGAGCTTTGAAGATTATTTTTGGCTTTCACATCTGGATTTGCAGTATTGGCTGATTAGACACAATAAAAAAATATTTTAATTCCTTTACAGTAGAAGAGTATTTCCTGTCTTCAAATTCAGTTCTAAATTAACTTGGTTTCTTAATTTAAGAAATTAACTTAAATTTTTTTAGTGTTGTCCACAAAGCTGAAATTAAGGCAAATTTACAGCAGCATTACTTCTGGCTACGCTTTCCCATTATTGATATAAATACAAATTTAAAACCAAAGAAATATACCAAAGCAATTCATTTGTTACAAAGAAAATGGTAACAAATGACTCTCAGGACATTTTCATAGTAACACTTGGGTTTTTATTTTTCTTAGTGAAGAACACTTGGGAAAGAGGTGCAAGCTGGAGAAATTATAAGAACTTAATTTTCTGTGAACTATTTGTCATCGGTTCTATGAASTAACAATTTTRTTTCMATTTAAATGGAAGAAACAACTTTAKATATACAGATATGTTCCAGAAATTAAAGGAAAAAGTATTCCAAGAACTAGCAGAAGAAAAAAAATATTAACAAGCTCTTCCAGATATGGTTACAAATTTTCTTCTGCCTGAGTCAAAATTTACACTAGTTTCACACAGAACAATTCAATTGTTAGATGAAGTTCATAGGAGACTTGGTCCTAACAGTGAATTCTTATTAAAAAATGCACTTTGCAGAATGCTAATAGGAGGCATATAAATAGATCATTAAATTATTTGTTATCTTAAAGTGGAATTCTCTGTAATGATTTTGACATGCCCACAAGTCAAGTAGTGACTGGGGGACTTTTAAGAGAAAATAAAATTCCCATTGAGYAGTGCCTCATGGAATTCCAAATAGTCAGTATTTGTCCTGTGCAAATTAGAGTCCTTTACAGTMTCTCAGGAAACTAGACAGCTTTTAGCCTGCATTTCCCTATCTGCTGGCAGATACATATGCTTTTTCAATGTAATTTAAAGCTCTATGAAATATTGTACAACTGCAGAAACATTTTAAGTAAACCAATATTTTCCTTACTCATTTTCACCCTATTGCCATTTGAATTGCTAACCCTCCAGATTGTCAAATGTTCATATCTGTGGTTAGTGATCATTTMTTTTTCTTTGCTACTACTAGAACAATGCTCATTCAGATGCCAGCTCAGAAGAATAGTTTATTTTTACCTCTATATTTTTTAGWCCATAGAACTGTCATGGATTTTATATAAATAGAGGAATTTATGGGGTGTGAARTACTGTAATCCTCATATTTTTATGATTAGTGGTGTGTAATTTACTGTGTTAGATTTTTGGTGATTCACACCATTTATCTCTGCTAGAACTACCTTGAACTATCTCTGGGAAATTTTAGGTGCTTGATATTTTTATTATTTTGATTAGAAGCAAAATCTCAATTATTAACTTTTATCAAGGAAACAAACTCGGCAGTTCAAGAGTTTATGGGATTGTTTCTATTGTGTCTCCCTTTTCATGTACTTCCACAGGAAAGAAGCCTCTGGGCTAAAACCAGATTWTTGGCAAAGAAAGGGCTCAGAGAGGATTTTATTAAATAAAAAAGAATGGCAATTATGTCTGGGCTGATAATGAAACTACAAGCCACATTTCTCAGACAACTTACCATGTTGGCTTCCAAAGAAGCTGAAAGTCTCTGTGCTTTAGCCTCACCATCCTGTGAGTTTCTGAGAACAGAGCAGTGGTATCTTGGCTACCTGTCTGCAGGTGTCTGGGGAACCTGAGGAGCTGGAAAGACAGTGTGTGCTCTCTGAAATATTGGGTTGCTCTGTCTCTGTAAACCTAGGATGCTGAGAAAGCAAGAATCTGTGTGCAAGCCTGTCCTGCTCCCTCAAGTCCCAGGTTCTTTGTCAGCCTTGATGCAGCTTGCCATGATGGGCCTCCACCTAAAGTTTTGTTGCCTGTTGGAACTTCCCTGAAAGGCTCGACAGCTTTGGCTCCAATGGTTCTCCATTTCCCAGAGCTGCTGAAAAAAAGATCTCAACCTGCTAGGGATGTGGATTTKCTGTAGTTGCCAGTTACTGAATTTGGCTTTTCAGGTCAAGTTGAAAAATTGTACTTCCAGCTCTGTACTTAATTTTGATTACTCATATAAATGTAACCTSATAATTCTTTTCTATATGAATTCTGTTCAACCACATGCCTAGAACAGGTGGCATCTCCAGAGGCCAGTGGCACCTCCTAAAAGAGTGGTGCAGAATGTTGTGAGGGGTACTGTGACTATCTCATAATCATGACAAGAACTCTCCTGTGTGCTGAATGAGGACATGCAGAGCACAGCAAGCCTTTCAAGAGAGTGTACGCCATCAGGCTTAGGAAGAAACTTAACAGGAAAGAAAACATAAGAGCAAGAAAGAACACTAGACTAAAAGTGAATTCCAGTGAACTTTATGGGAATACAAAAGCCAAAGTAGTCTTGTAGRAAAAAAAAAGAATATATGCTGATTAAGAGAGTTCAAAACTTGTTTCACAGTGTAATTCATTCAGAGTGGATGTCATTAATTTGGAAATGAAACTAACAGTAGGATCGATTTGGAAGTAAAAGTAGCACTAGGATTAAGCAGTTTGCTCTTACTGAGTGCATGACTGAGTCATCATTAGACATTCTAACCTTTAAGACAACTTAGGTTGGAAGAATACTTAGGGAAAAGTCTCTCTCATCTTTCTTCCGGAGAAAAATGCAAGCAGCCCTGCAAAAAATCTTATCTAAAGCAGCTGAAAGGTATTGCTCAAATCTAATAACTGACAAAGACTTACACTTATCAATCACTAATTTTCTTTGAAAAATTTACAAAAAATACCCCAGAAAAAACTCAGACTGCCTAGACACTAGGGCAAATGGTCATGCTAACTTTTCCTAATAACCATTTTGCATATGCAACTCTACATAAAATCTGAGTAGATCAGGACAAAGTAAAATTCAAAAAATAAACATCCATTATTATCAGTTCTGTCTGAAGTGTAGTACATTTTGAATAAAGTTATTTAAAGAAGAGCAGAACCTATAGAAAATTATAAAAATACAAACAGAAATTTCTAGAAAATCTTTTCTTAATAATTTTCCACGTATTAGTGTTCATGTGTATAGTTCAGCAAATTAAAATCACATATACTAAAGGTTAAAGTATATGCACTCTGTAAATCGGCATCAAACATGCATGAATACTCTAACATTTAATAAAAATAAAATACCTTTTAATTTCATGTGCATTCAGTGCTGCTACCTTGCCTTGATAATATTCTGCCTCACTAATTGTTTATGAAAGGCCACAGGCCTTATGCTATTGCTGCTACAATACAATGTGGTATGGTTTCTACAAATGTGTGGTAAATTCAAGTCCTGAAAAGTACTGAGAACCTTACACTGACATTCTTAATTATAAAATAATAGTAATCAATAATCTTGAAAGAATGTAGCAGCTGTCTTCCTTAGAATATTCAATTTATTGCCCAAATTTTTCAGTACATTTCTACAACTAAAGCTGATTCCTTTGTTTTGTTTTACAAATCAAGGATTTCTTTTTTATCTTGCAATTTCTTATTWGTTCTATATAATAATCATTTTTAAAAGTACGTCCATTTATATCTATTTCCTCTATTTGTATTGTGGTATTTGCCTTACTCTAAGGTTTGTTATGAATCAGTCCTAAAAGTCTATATCCATACTGCAGGCAAATCTAATGGAGGGAACACAGAAGTGCTTACACTGCAGTGTAGTCAAGGTTTACCCAGATTAGTACCCTGTCTCCAATAGTGGCAGCTATTAGATAATTTAAATGTCTTTAAATACTATCACAACAGTAAAAATAACTGTCCACTTCCCTGTGCCCTACAGTGCAACCAAATGGAGTTCTGATGAGGTAGAGCTGATGCTGCTTTCAATCCCAAAACATACCCAGCTGTATTTTCACGAGTGTCMGCATTCCTAGATTAAAATRTCTTTTATAAAATCATACTTCATTCTAAACAAARTAATAAAAATATTTTTCAATTTTTACCCCCTCTATTTTTATTTAGTAAGTTCTTTAACTTTTCTTCAAGCTTGGAAAGGGGTCACTTTGAACAACTGCAGAGGTATTTCATTAGCTGTTACCATTTTACTTCTCACTCTCTCCTTTGAAGACATGCTTACAAAAACCATGTGCTGCTGCTGCCTGGAAAATAGAGGCTATGACATCAGCTGTGCATGTCTTCTTGTTACTTCTCACCTGTGKGTGACTGTGTGCAGGTGATGCACTTGGGMTTATATTTGAGTTGCAAGTTCTTGACAGTACAGATTCTTTCTTTCTACCTCATGAGTTTGCACAGAATCTAGTACATAATATTCAATTTCAATAACTGTCTCTTAGCTGTCATAATAATATGTAGAATAAACTCCAGTCTCTCACTGATAATCTCTTGATTTGATTRTATCTAAAAATATGTGCCCTCATGAGAAGGTTTGTTGCATTGCCCAAATGTGATTCCCCAAGCTGTGCTTTTAAAATATGTATCCACTCTGCTTTTACGTTATTTCTAGATTTATGGCACTCCYGTGAATGTTCTGCCAATAAATTGCCAGTCCTGCATTATTCATTGAAATAATGCATAATATCATATGAATCCATTTCAAAATAATTAGCACTAGTAAGCCCCTGAAATTTAACAATAGATGAAAAGCCTGCTGCTTTAGATTCGTTAGGTAACCAAGTCAAGATGTTTCAGAAGCTTAACAGAGCCAAATTATTAGAGCCAAAGCTAACAATAATTATACAGTTGTTTAAAATRTTTTCAAGATGTTTGAATCTTAGTGTAACTTCTTTAGACAGACAAGCTAAAARGCAACCCACAAGAGTTTCAATCATTGTGAGTCATAAGAATTTCAGCTACAGTATCACCACTGGCTACAGTGAGAGCTTTATATCTAAAGGYAGATACTCTAAATATTAATTAACTAATGAGAGTATCAGATAAAAAAATTTAAAACCTGATCTTTAAAGATAATCCTCTTTTCAAGCTACACTCATTCAGCTACAATCATTCAGCTACACTTCCACCATTAATACAACCCCAGAGAAGCTGCATAAACCTCCTAATGCATGCAGACAACAGGAAGTGGAAGGATTCCCAGGGGTGGATCAGAGTTCCCATCACACAGGTAAGAACACAAAGAGCTGTCAGTGAGAACACTCAGCACCAAAACAAATCTGAACTTCTGTGTGCATAAGTATTTCTGCCATCTTCAGAAATCTCAACATCTCATAATCTAGGTACCTTTTAAGATAATCCCAGTGTCAATAGATATTGAGATGGAGCTGTTGTTCATCTTTCCATGACCYACCACAGAATGTCAAAGAAATCAAAAATGGCTCAGGTCTATKCCCATTTTGGAGTAGAGAAGTTTAAAGTCACAGATCCCACTTTTCAAGCAGAGGTGATACAATCTCTARAGCAGCCTGTCTGGGAGAAACTCCCAACTTTTCCACTGAAGCTGGATATCTGCATCCTAATTATAAGAGCAATAGGGCAGTTTCAAAGCTGAAGTTTAATCAAGCAGGGGGAATGGGAAACCAAATGGAAAAACACTCAACTTACAACCTGAAATTGTTGTTTCCTTTAAATATTTTCTCCAGGTATTTGGAAAATCGACAGAAATATGGAAGATGTTTAGTCAGGCTGGRTACAGCCAAATTCGAGCCAAATTATTGGATCTTTTTGTGCTGATTTCTCAGAATACCTTCTTTTTAGTCAATGTTTTCCTGGAGATTTTGCATAGGAACGTACATGAAAGTGCTGTTCCAATATTTCACATGCTGCCCAAATTTGACATTGACTCTTTTGCTCATTAGAAATTTAACCCTTCTGTGTAAGTCCTGATCAATAGGAGAATTTCAAATGACCTCAGCAGACTTCAGACAAATCCTATGCTGGCTAGCAACTTTTTTATCAAAGGACCAAAAGTAAATTTTCATATTGACTTCTGGAGTTGAATATTTGAACATTACCCAGCATGAAGTAATATGAAAAAAGAAGTATTACATAAAAAAATTTCTGCATCTATGTCAGAAAAGAGTATCTTAGGTCTCAGTTATTTTTCTGCAAGTTGTGTTGAGTGCAAACATCACCAAGCTGAACAAAAGGGATGTTAGATATTACATTCCTGATGTAAGATACTTCCCATTATGCATTTAATAATATTGTTAATTTGTCAATTTTTAAAGCATCTGATGTCATCTGCCTTCACATCACATTCCATAAATTTTACCACTCTTTAAAGTACCTTCTTTTTTCTATTTTAAGTTGATCTCTCTGCTTCTCACATAGGTTATATGTATGYTTGGTGGTAGCTTGCTACCACTGAGGCTTGCAGGTTCTTGAAAGCCTACAGAAGRATGGAGAACTCCTAGGGGATCACCACTGGCAATGTCTCCTTTTCCTTCACAGGCTATTCTTTTCAACACTTAAACATCTTGAAATGGGAAAAAGTATCACAATTTCTGTTCTGTGATGAGTTATAAACAATTTTAGGTTTTCAATTATAATTTTGGCAATGGAAATTCGTGCAGAAGGTTTGACTGTTGACTAATTTCTGAATGAAGTATAACTTCAGATGCTTGTCAAGCTGAAATGTGTACTTCCAAATTTGTTGTTATTTCCARTTCAAACCAGAAACTGCAGCATAACAGCTGTAGACTTCCCAGAACACATGCAACCCCAAACTATYTTTAGAATGCATGCTTCCTTAATCTTCAGGACTTCACAGTAGYCCYTTGCTTACAAACAAGCAGAGATTTGAATAAGTGTGAATTCCCCCATCAGCACTGGCAGCCATAAATAAGGAGTGAAACTGTTTATCACCACCATTTGACACAGCTGACAGTGTTTACTCAGCTCAGGCTCTTCACAGAGACAGCTACTTCTCATTAATGCAGAAAATTACATTCATGCAGGTCAGGGTTAAGGTAATTGGTAAAGTATGAGAAGGGAAGTATATGCAACAATTGTCAGCCCCAAAATGAAGTGTGAATAAAYATATAACATATCAGTTTCAGTACATCATCCACAACAGATAAAATGTGAAGTATACAAACACTTTGCAGAATACATAGTGCTGTTATGAAAGCAATACTGCTGTAAAAATAGTAGTGTTTCTTAGARTGAAATGCTGCTGCTACACTTCATTTCAAGAATGTTTTGGAAAAGATTTTCAATTACAATTTCACATTTAAAAATCTATCTATAGTTAATCTACAAAAACTAATTGGGTTTYGATGTAATTATGAAAGGGTCATCCACTGTTATTAGAGGAAAATACTCAAACAGTTGGGCTTTCTGTAAAAGTTAAGAATGTGTGACCAATATRATTTATGAAGCATGAACTGTGTAATCTATTTAAAGTTTGATGCTTCTATGTATTGCTAAATCAATTGTTCTCATAAATAAACTATGACCTGAAAAAGCAGAAATGTCATTCATTAATAGTCTTTGACAAAAGGATATAGGGAAACCAATGATAAGTTTGTGGCTTTTAAATTAGCCTTCTCAGTGATGTTCAATAATAATGCAGTAAGACAGTGATTTAGGTATTGTTAAGTGTAGGTCATGAGGAGGTGGGACAAGGTCCTTACCRTATTTGTGAGTTCAAGTAAGTATCAAATGCCTGGGTACAAAAAAACTTTTGGTTCAAGATATGACTGTTGTGATGTGTAGGAATTTGTTAGTGCAGTGTCCTGCCCTGTGGGATAAGACAATACTCCCAAAACACACATTATATATAACTTATTATWTAAATATTCCTAGACATGAAGTGTTGACACCACACAATTAAGTGAGATAATAATGTGTGAGCCATCATGATAGCAGAGCTGCAAGCCCTTATTAGCCATGGAAGTTATGTCTCACGATACTGTGATCCATCTAAGAAGCATCACACAGAACCATAACTAACTCCTTTCACCACTGCTGAGACACTGTCTGGTGTTCTGTTAGATGTTTCAGTCATGAAGTAAAAGAAATGCTGCAGCTTTTGGGAAATCAAAATACTGAGACTGATAAATCACAATCGTATAATGTGTTAAGTTTTCAGGTTCTCCACTTACACCTACAGAAGTACTTTTGTGTCTGTTCAAGAGAATTTCTKCAATTAGATTCAACAGCCTTCAAACTACATAGCTATAATTGAAATTCTCATGCAAAAATGTCACAGTGAGAGGTGAGTGGCCTCTTTTTCCAGAACCTAATTTGTGCCAAAATTAGCAGTTTAGCTGTAATAAGTAATTATTTTAATTTATATTATCAAGTAAGTTTCATTCCAGGTTTCTCCACAAAGATTCCAAGTGAGGAACTGAGACTGTCAGAAAGTCTRTTGGAAGAAAATCCTTTGATTTGCAATTCCTTATTCTCTTGGGTAGGAATTACATGAATACACATAAATGCAGGCTCACTGGACCTATTGTTTTTAGAACTGGTTATTGCTCTCTCTAGGGGAGATTAGAGAACACATCATTCCTGAGAAAACCAACTATAAACACAATGAGTCTTTACTTTAAAATCTCCATTTTTAACCTCAATTTTTTTAATATTTAAAAGGTTTAAAATATTTATTTTATCAAAAAAACAAAAAATTTTTGCAGCTCTTTTAATATTTCAAAGTGTTASAAATTTGAAAAGAAGCTATGTGTGAAAATAATGTCTAATTATTTTAGGGCAGATGTCTAAACTTTTTCAGTTTTGTTGCACTAAAATTCTGTTTCCTTKGCATGTAGGTGGAGACTTGGTTACTACCAAATTTATAAACTGCAAAACTAAGAAACACTATTGAAAGAATCAAGAATTAAAGAGTGAGTTAGAGACTTTGGAATCCAYGAGGTGAAACTATCTGTCTCTGCTCTTCCTGTCAAGCTCTGAGACTTGGCACCAGTGGAACTTAAATCTTTTCCAYGGAAGTAGTTTCTTATCTGGTGTTACTGACCCATCCTTAACGTCTGATATTTTTTATCTGATATCATGTCTGGRTATTTTTTCCACCTCCTTACCTAATTCTCTGAAAATCCCAAACTGAGCTTGTACACAGGATGAGATTTACAATTTATGTTTCATGACAAAACCTGATGAATAAAACCATTSCAAGATAGTCATAACACTGTCCATAAAACATTATTTTAACACCACACTATTAAAGCACACTAAAGAAATTATTTCTTTAAATTATAGTTTATCTAAGGTTCATGCACACAACTATCTCATGTAAGCCAGCGGTTTTAGTCTGAACTATAAATATTAAATTAAATTTGGCAAATTTATGTGGAACAAATCAATACCTACAGGAATTTTACTTAAAGGAAACTAATGCAAAATTTCAGCCTTTGTGTTTGCAATACAATGTACAAATTTGCTTTCAGCATACTCTCACCAGTACATAAAGTGATAGAAACAYTTCATTTACATGCCCTTAATGAACAAAAATTGCTCGTGACTATGAAAATAATAAATTCATTGTGTTTCTTTTTTTTCTTGGTGTCAAGAACTGTTTCTTTCTCTGTAATTGTTACCAGGCTTCCAGGGAAMAGCAGGGAGGCAGGGCAGAGAGGCAATCCAGAGCCAGGAAGCTTGTGGCCACAGGGCACACTCTGCAAGGTCCCAGAGCCATTTGCCAAGGTTTACTGATATCCACCTGACACAGCTGTGCAGGTAAACTGAGGCACAGCAAGTGATGATGCWGACCCAAGGGATTTGCTGACACAGAGTGACATGAAATTAAATTAAGTTGGAACTGAAAATARGGGGATGAAGKAAGGSTTTCACACTAATTTTAGAGGTGAAYGTTAAAAGATAAACCAGAAGACATTATTATGTGAGACTGTTGAGTGGAGTTAGCCAAACCTGAGTTAGGTATTGTGTTTCTGCTGTTAGGAGCATCTTGTTGCAAACTTGACTCACAAAACACCTGCTGAACTACCACAGTTTATAAACTGGCATATAAAGGGAAGCCAAGACTGGAGACTGTCCTTTCTGATGACTTGTGGGAAAGAACTTCATCCTTTAGTTGTTGAACAGTAGGGAAGAAAAATGCCTCCAACTAMTAACAGCCATTATTAAATGTTTACTGAAAAGAACAATCCTCCTTGACCAACAGARCTATGGATATGAACCACTTGACTGTAGACATTTAAAAACAAAATTATCAGAGAGGTTCTCTGGAAGCTTGCACTGTAATGAAATACATGACTGTTTCAGAGGCAAAACTTCTTTTTCCACAGCCACTGCTTAGGACTGTCTCTGGGAAAAACAGCTCCCACCAGAACCATACAAATTCTCCTGTAAATGATACATACAGAATGTAAGCCTAACTCTTGCTACACCATGAGGACCTTTAGTCCTTTCCAAGGACCTGAGTTTCACTTTTCCTTCCTCTTCTTCCCCTTTCTCTTTCAACTACTACCTCCAAAATAGAGGAAATCAAATAAAGGTTGGTTAAGTGCTGCAATTCACACAACTATTGCAATATATTCTTTTAGTTTTATTTGAAGATGATGATGGATTAGCAGAACATCAGCAAAGAATAAAAGAAAAATTAAGGTATTATTTGTGTAACTTCATTGCACAAAAATCAGTTTTTTAATTTTAAGTCTATCCATTTCAAAAATTTCTCCTGTCAGCGTCCTCCTTCAGGAGAGAAATAATTTTAAACAAGATACAGAGGAGAGATACAAGCTCTACACATACTTCTTTTTTTGCTAAGTCTTGTAAAAAGTTAGCACGCATATATCCTTCCATCTCAAGCAAAATGTTTGCATCTAATGAGACATTTGCAAATGTGTTATTCTCTTCCACAGCCATACAGTGTTAATTTTTTGTAAGCTTCTGCTCTTACAGAAATAATGTCTTAATCACCACTAAAATTTTTAATTGTGTACTTTACATTTTGCAGAACTTATTCTCAATTAAACATTTCTCATTTACCTTGGTCCTTTGACTTTTTACCTCTTCTTCAGCTTCCTTTTTTGTAGATGCCATGCTGCTATAAAACGTTGGAGTCTTTAATGRTCATTTTCTTCCTGTGCTCTCTGTTTACAGTAAGTTTGCCTTTAAATACTTTTCGGAGGTTGGTTTGAGGCACTAGAAACCTAATATATCCTATTCAACTGCCAAAGAATTTATTTCAAATACATTGTGTCTATTGAACCCTAGTATTGAGAGTTTTGTTCATTAGAATGTTTGTGTACTGTTTTCTTCACTAACAATTGATTAATAGATTGATGACATTACTAAGAGTTGAGTCCTGCCAGGGTAGAGGGTGAGCTTCATCAAATTTGTATTTTGGAAGGACATTTTTTAAGGAGGAATGTGGAGGAGGAGTGATGAGGGGTCACATCAATGTCTATGAACATCTGAAGGGAGGCTGACAAGAGGATGCAGCCGGGCTCTGCCCAGTGGTGCCCAGCAATAGGACAAGACACAATGGGCAGAAACTGAAGCATCAGAAGTTCCACCTGAACATGAGGAAAAACTTCTTTCCTATGCAGTGACCCAGCACTGGAACACAYTGCCCAGAGAGGTTGTGGAGTCTCCCTCACTGAAGATATTCCAGAACTGTCTGAATGCTACCCTGTGCAATGTGATGTGACCCTGCCTGAGCAGGGAGGTTAGACCAGATGAYCYACTGTGGTCCCTTCCAACCTGATCCTTTCTGTGATTCTGTGCTTAAATCATTTTCAAGAACTGCATTCTGAGCTGTACTTCAAAGAAATTTCTGTTATTAAGGTATCTTCATCACTGAATATGAATAAAGGACTTGTTTTATAAACAGGAAAAACAAAACTACCCCAAGTGTTTTTTTAATAATAAGAAGAAAAACTACATTTCTAAAAGGGATTCATGTCTCCTATTTTAGAAGCTTAATGAAACATCATCAAGAATTTGCTTTGGCAAAGACCAGATTAAATCTGTTTATGTAACAGGGAAAGTGTYTGGCACATGCCAAGAAAGAAGATGTAGCCTAACTGACTTCTAGGTGCTTAATTTAGAGGTCTAAGAATGAAGTGACATTGGGTCAATGGAAAGAGATTCCCATTTACTCAGAGAACAGGTAGATTGATTCACATATTCTCTTTTCCTTCTCTCTCTCTCAGCTGTGGGGAAAGACTTCTAGTTAATCTCAAATTAAATCCCTAACTCTGAAAACTCCTACTCATTTCAGATGCATTTCTAAAACTAAATAGAGAATAACAAACCTGTGCACCATAATTTGATGTTTAACACATTAATGGATGCTTTCAGATGTCTTTTGATCATTTCTTTTACCTTCTTTCTTGTGACTTCAAAAGGTCCAACCAAATTAATGTGATAAAACCTAGAGAACAATTAATCTCTCGCAAGTGGGAAATTCAGAAAAATGCACTCAATCAAGCCTTATCAAGCATTACTAAGCACTATGCTGAATATAATCTAATTATTATAGCTGTGAATTMCCGAAGAATGTTCCTGTAAGACAAATTGTTTACAGGTATTTTTAATAGCTCAGAAAACTCAAACAGGACCTTGAAAACTGGAAATTTGTACCTGGAATGGATTTCTGCCAGCGTTACCTAAGGTACTGGCAATCTTCCCTAAGTGCAATATGGGCAGAGCTGCATTTCCCCAGACACAACACAGGGGTGTCYTTATGGCTTGAAGACACCATCCTGCTCCACATCACAGCTGAATTTACCTTTGTCTAAACTTAGAAAAGTGTTCAGGTTTCTGTGGTGAATAGTCTGCTAGGGGTATAGGAGAAAATGTTGTTTAGAAGATGAATTCTCCTGTCCTCAGGGATTTTAAATTCCCAGCTCACACCAGTAAGAGTTACTGAACTAAACAGCTTGTAGATGTGCAGCTTTCTTACTGGAAAGAGATACTTGTCRAAAGAGATTAAAAAGGTCTTCCGAAATTCACTAAGGCAACTGAATTCCCTTTCAACTGAATTCCACAGGCCTGAAAAATATAAATCTCAAATCAAGTATTTCAGATTATAAATCAGTCTTGGCTTAATGCACTTCACGAAAAAATCCTACAGCATGTTACTTCAGAGTAATCAACATATGAAGCTAAATACATCTAACACTTSCTCTGTACACAGATAGTTGCTGGAAACAGGACACAAATTATGTGGACTACTGGCCCATTAAAGCATGGTGATATATCTGTTTATAAGCAGTTTATAACCTGTTTCAAAAACACTTTATTATGTCCATAAATTACCAATGAAAAAGATATGTGGCTAAACTGCAGTGTTGGTAGCTTTAAGTCATAATAAAGACACAACATAATTTTCCAGTGATTTGCATAAAGTATGTCTCCTTCACAAGAGTGGTAAACTCTTCTGTGTAAACACTGAATCTTCAAACTTTTATTAAGTTTCTGCCAAATGCAAACAATGACAGAGTGTGATGTAGACAGACATGCCAGTCTAACTGGAACTAAGGAATCTCATCCATTTGTTACTGCTTTATCTGGAAGTTACCTCTTCACAACTATTTTCTTACAGTGCAATGCAAATAGATGTGGCTGCAGCACAGCCAGGGGGTCTTACTTACAAGAGAGAAAACTTAACTAAGTTCAGCGTATGCTTTGATTTCCATAACATTGAATAACATTGAATAAATTAAGGATCTTTGTTAATGGCAAGTTGTAAATAACTGATGCTGTAGCCTAATTTTGCTTCTCTTTTTCAACAAGTCCTGTAAGCTCCCTTCATTCTGGTAGAGCTCTGTATAAATGTGGTATCTAAACCATGTCTTTTCTACAGTGTTTTATGGCTCTTTAGTTGCAGGCTGGAGAGCATCTCAGCCASAGCACCATCACTTTGTCATTCCAGTATCTGAGTAGCTACTTGTTTTGGATATCTCAAAGTTGTGATACTGTCTACTATAATTTTTGAATAATGATGGAAATATACTCAGGAAAGCAGTCTTACTCCACCTYTTACATAAACACTTCCAAAATTAAAGAAATATTGCTATGGTTTAAGAGGCCAAAGCTCCAAAGAAAGTGACTCACTTCTTTAAAGCCACTTACAAAATAAATAGCACAAAAGTACTGAATAAAGATRGGGGAAGAGACAAAGATGTATGTGTAGAGAATACTAATTTGTCCCTTTTGGACATGGTTATGAAATGGAACAGAAACTGGGATAAACACCTCTTTTTAATGCCTTCTTTGCAAAATTATTTTTACCTACCAAGTCATAAAATAAGAAATAGGGCAACAGTTTTCAGTCTTATTGGAAAGAGTTTCTCATTTCCCCTTTTCTCATATTGACAAAAGATGTTAAAAAGGAGCACTGACAACACAACCTGCTGAAGACATAATGGTAGATACAAGACATGGAAGGTTGCACAGCAAATTTTATCTTGTTTGGAGGACATTTGCATAATACCAGGAGAACATTCTGCATTCCAGAAATTAACTGCTATTTGGGCAGGTTTATTTATTACTGCATGTTCAGTAATGAGAGAAATGGAGTTATTCATCGAATTGAGAGACTATATAATATAAATGAGGCTTTAGTTAGAGGAATCTGAAAATCTAAGATGGAAGGGATGAAATGATGAGCAAATATTAAGGCTAAGCCTGTCACCAAAAGGTTAGAGCAGAATCTAAACATATGTTTAGATATTCACCTACTGTGACATGCTGAACACCCTATTCTTGTCAATGTCTGTGGCAACTGCCCAGAAGTATCTAGTAATCTAGGACCTAGATTAATTTCTAGGGTCAAAAGACCCTTTATATCTAGTAAATTTTATAAATAGTCTTTTTMTTTCTTTAGCAGCCTTTTCTATAGACTTTCCTTTGACATATGTCTTGAAAAAATTGTTAATCAGTCTCTCTCAGAAAAATAGAACTAAACCACAACTTCCMATTTGTTAAGGTTGTCTRGAATAATCTACATAATGATCTAAARTMATCTTTAAGATATATATKAACAGGTAAAGGAAGAAAAAAGAAAAAGGTGATTTAAGGACAGCAAGAGTTTTGCAAGGCTGCAAATGGTACATTTGTTCYTAAATGTTAACTCATTGCAAGCTACAGAATGTTCAAGTACATTAAAAATTCATTTCAAGGTGTACAGAGCTGAGGAATTTTCACCAAAAAAATTCTTGGTGAGATTTTAGTTAAGCTAGGTGCTTAAGCTAGGTGGAAATACCAAAAAACAATAAATTCCATGGATCAGTAGAGACTAACAATTCCTGTGTACACTCACAGCATCTGCAYGTAGACCAGACAATTCCTTTGTCATCATCATCTGAAACTGTGTTCTCACCATACATTATCTGTCCAAATAGCAGGCAATGTGTTTCTTCTGTTGTACCTATGATTCACCAATCATTGATTTAAACTACAGTGATTATTGACACATCTGGCTATGAACGAGCTATACCTTTGAAGCTGTCATAGTGAATTCAAAAAAAATGCCTTTTGAATTAGGAAATGCATCTGATTAACTAGCTGAGGGACAGGTAAAATTAATTCTTAACATTAGCAAACTGTGTACATTTGGAAAGCGAAACAGTTACATAGATATTTCATCCTCTCCCAAAGACAACACATTTAGAAATAAAGATAACACWTCCAAGTTTTCTGGTAGGCATTAAATTTAGAAAATGTATGTGATTTTCCAAACACATTTCTCTCTTTGAGCTGGGCGTATGACCTGATCTGTACCACTTCCAAATGCAAAGTTCTAGTCTACAGATGTCCTCCAAATTAACACTACCCACCCTAGCCTTGCTTGCTGTATCTTTGTCCTTCTAGTGGTGATCAAGTTTTATTAGTTTAAGGTTCTGCTGTTCACTTTAGGTGAAACAGCTTTCTTATAATATAACTCTTCTGGTGTCAGTAGATTTCMGCTGGAAGAGGCCTGGAGGGGAGCACAGAGCAAACTTAAAAAGTCTGTGGAAATCTGTAACATCAAATCTTTGTTTCATGTCTACAATGCATCACTTCTGTAGCAGAATAATTTACCATAGAAATTCTTAAGTAGTGTTAGCCTATCCGCACTTCTTCTTTTTTTTTTTTTAATGAAGATACTTTAGGCATCCTAACAATGATTACATTGTGGTTTGAGAGGTTTCCAAAGCACACGCATTCTGAAACATAAAAGCTTTTTTTTTTTTTTCTATTCCTGATTTTGCAAGTGTTTGTTCTTATCGTTTTCTGACCATTTTTTTTAATTTCATAGCAGAAGACATGATACATTAACTGTCGCTTGCAATAGAAAACACAAAGTAAATCACAGATGGAAATAGTTTATAACAATTACTCAAGTGTCAGGTAGGGAACAAGCCATGAGTAGGTGGTAGCAAATGTGAAGAGAACTTTGTTCTTTGAAAGAAATATAAAAACTGACACAATGAACATTTTTAATATTCCGCCCATTCTTAGGTATAAAATAAAACTATGCAAGTGCAGTGAAAGTGTTCTGTAACTGACAAAAATTACCAGCTGTTCCTGGCTTTTAAGTTTTGTTTTATTCATTTATTTGACAGATACTTTGCCTGTTTTGCACAATACCATACAGAGACAGTTCAACTTTCCAACTGGAAAACCTGATTAGACTAATCAGGAAATATAAGAGATCAAGACCCCTATAACCATTAAATTTGGCAGAAGTTCACAGTGCATAGAAGTCATTGCTTATATATTACTGATGAATATTCTAATCCTATCTTAATATAATGTTAATCTGAATGTTTATTTTAAAGGATTTTATTGCACAGTAGTGACACTACAGCACAGATTGCTACTAAATGCATCCTTGACTAAATCATCAGGCAGCAACCWAGACTGCAAAACTGTGAAAAAAAGRATCATGGTTTGTTTCAGTCTAGTGTCACATTTGATATAATAAATATTTAACAATGGGAGAGGTCCATTGTGCATATGTGTATAGTGCTCTGTGCACTCTATAATCAACATGGGAAAAAATCTAGTCAGTAAAATTCCCATGGTGAGGTAACAAAAGTGTTTTCTAGGTATTTTTGAAAGGTTACAGGGAACGGCAGAGAATGGCACAAACAATGCAGTCACATTGTGATGGGTTCAGAGAGTTATTTTGTGTACCACCAGCTTCATTGCCTCATACAGAACAYTCTTCCTCAGAAAGGGGCAGAAGCTTCCTGCTACAGAACTGCAATCCAACCACACCAACCATCTCTCAGAATTATAGAAAATAATATAATAGCCAACTTTTTCACCTTTAGCCAATTTTCTAACCTGACTGTGCAGAGCTGTGCCTGAAGTTAGTTCAGGACTTTTCCTCCAACTATGCAAGAACCACCCATTAAGCAGACGAAGAATTCAGGTTTCCASCTGTGTCTCTGCCACAATTTCTAAGCAGTGGCTGGTAGCACAGATTGGTTCAGTGGAAGCATTCACTACAAGACCACAGAGCTGAAGCCAGCCTGGCCTGGGGGCACARAAGTTGTATAGGTCCTCTCTGGTGCTATAGCCTCCTGGTCCTAAAGTGCTGCAACAGGAGACATGACAAGGGCTATTAATCAAGTCAGTCCAAACTTCTCATGGGTATTCTTGCTTCCTTTAATTCTTCCAACGYACTGGAGGGTGAGATGGACATAAGGCAAGCCTGGCACATACTTTGCTAAGTTTAAATTCCTATCTCAATTTACCAAGAGTCATCCTTCCTGTAGGYTTTACCTTTCCTGTACACTTGAAATTATCTCAAAGCAAGGTCACATTGCAAGCTACCTGCAAGCTTTTGCTGACTTGTGAATCACAACTACTCCTGGCTAAGCAGTGTTAAGGGAAATTATACTGTAATGCAGGAAAGTGGTTAGAATTTGCAASAAAAAGAATGTTGAGCTTGCCGTAGGAAAAGAGATTGTTTTTCATTGTATTCATAGCAAGATGAAAGTCTCAASTGGCTCATTAGTCATTTTTTGCAAAGCCCTTATTCATAACACTCCTTCAGTATATCAGTTTAATCCATTACAAAAGCTTGATTTAGACTTTCTGCAGGAAAGACAGTAAATATAAACAAACCCAATTTTRCTCTATCCCAGTGCTATGGTGCAGCCAGCTGTGCTAATGCTTATCACATTAAAACTGTTAACTGAAAGATAGTCTAATCCATTCTGGTAACTGATGCATGTAAATTCTTGAATTAAGGGAAAACATGTTGGAGAAAATTCCTTCCAACATGTTCAGCCGATATGAACATTTTCTTCCATCTTTTCCCCTTGTTGACTAAAGGCCTGTTCCATATTAAAACACATTCTGTTATTAGAGTTCTTGTCTTTAAGTCTGGACCAGAACTCTCAGTGCTAATGGTAATCTCTGAATCTATGCAAGCCTAATTCAAAGATTCAGAAAAGCTACTTTTCTAACACAGAACTTCTGTATCTGTAACTATGCTAATGCTGGTTTGTTATACCAAACTGCCCCCTTGTGTTTTTTGACTTGAAGCAAACACTCTGTTCCTGTGTGCAAAGTGAAGGGGTTCATGACAGAGAAGTATTTTTTTTAAGTATGTTAGCACCTTTTAAAAACAGCACTAAATCTTGGTCTGTGAACAAAAGCAGTTATTCTATATGGGCTTTTCTGTAAATATTTTTATACCAGCAAGAAGCAATGCTTAGGAACRACAAAGTTTATTGTGAAGCTTAATAATGCAAAAATTATCATGATAATGTACTGTCCCTTAAAGTAGGAGWGAAATTGGTCAACAGTATGATAGGATGAGAGTCATAATCAATTTAAATGAAATAAACAAATTTCCATCAAAAGACATGAGTTTCTCCTTCTGCAGATCAATATCAGATAATTTAGAAGACTAAATGTGTTGAACCAATCTCAAAGTCAAACTTTTAGWAACATTTCTGCWAGATAACAGGATACACTTGAATAGAAAGTAAAACCAGAACTATCACAGTAGATCCCCTATCAATGAGAAAACACATAAACTTAAATTGATGAATCAATTCAAATGAAATCAGAATAACTTCTCTGAACCCTCATTTTTAGAATATGAACCAAAAGAAAATGCCCTTTACCTTCCTGGATGGGTTGTCATTGAGAAGTTCTAACAAACTGTTTGAAAACCAGTTCCCTTATTGTTCAGTACCAAAAATTAACACTGAACAACACAGAAGTTTGCTCGTGTGCACCAAAAGTGAAGGGAAGATAAAAATGGCAGTCATTGACTTCCTATTCAGTCAAGGGAGAATTTTTAACTTCTACTGTGAAACTTTATGAATGAACTCTGAAAAGCCTTCTTATAACAAATATTCCCCTGTATTTCCCTTAAAAGAGCAAATAGGTCAAACAGGAGTGGAGTTTTTAAGGGATGGATGGATGGATGGATGGATGGATGGATGGATGGATGGATGGATGGATGGATTCTCATCTGCAACCTTCAGTACGAAATACTTCCAGTGGGATAAACTAGGTAATAACAGCATTTACTTGTAATAGGTTTTGGTTTCATTCCAAACCAAATTCAAAACATACCACTCATTCCAGGTATACTTAAAAAAAAAAAAAAAAAGGAATTGTCTTTCTTAGGTGATAAGATTTCACGAATGTCCCTGTGCCACAATATAATGCAAAGACTTAAACTTGATGGTGAGAGAGCACAGCAGGTTTGGGTGCAATGAGTGAAGAATGCTACTCTCCTATCTTCAGCACTTTCCTCTCAATTATATTCCATGTGGTATCATGTTTGGAAGAGAAAGAAATTTTTCTTTTCTTTTTACTGGTACCAATGAAGCTGCTCACATGAATGAATAACTATTCATCAGGATGAATGAGAAATTAAGGTTCACAGTCAACCAGAACTAGCAGTGAGATAAGCAAACATGTATTTGGAAAAAAGATTTCAATTCAAGAAATTATGGTAAATACAGTCAAATGTTAAGCTAACACTGGAATACATATTGTGCCACAGAGCATGAGCTATGAAAATGTGATTACCTAGGAAAAAACTACTCTCTTACCAGTGAAAGACATTAAATAYGTAGTTCTGTAAGAATAACAGCATCCTAAAATAATTCTGATGATGAGACTTTGTCTTTCTAACAGAACTGGAAAGCTTCTAAGTTTTAATTCGGAAGAATTAATATTATATTTTTTAAAATCATTTGGGCCAATTTTTAAAAAAATAACTACCTTGCAGAATAAAAATTTTTTTTTTACTTTCTTGATAAGAAAAGAGTATAAATCTAAAACCTACATTTTGAGTTACATTTGCCCATATTTTGATTGCTCATCTATATTTTTTAATGCAATGATAAAATATTKGCTTTGCATCATGCCCCAGACTTTGCATTTGCATACCCCTCAAGGACATTGTAAGGAGAAGAAAAGGCAAGAAAAGGCATAAATKATAAATGCAGTCTTTGCCACAAGCTGAGCTTATTTAGTTCAGCAGATGAAAAAAATTAGACTATTTTATATGTTCCCCAGCAATTAAATGGAAGGACTGAGCCCAGTGGAAGGAGCAAGGGTKGTTCAGCAATATTGAAACCCTGCCAGGGCAGATGCACTACAAACACAAGGCAATGTGATTGATGTGCAATAACCTGAAGGATCAGCAATGGATTTGGTGTGATTTTACCAGACAAATCTCAGAACATTTCAGTGCTTCCATGCATTTTTGCCAGATATGTAGAGTGTGACAGGGAGATGTTTTCCATAGAACTTCATTAATCCCAGAGAAGCTGAATACTGAGTTTCCTGCAAGTTGCAGTCTTTTCCAGGTTGTTTCTGCTGTTTCTGACCTTGCAATAAATACAGTGACAATGAGTTAAGAAGGGAGTGTAACCCGAGGCAAAGAAGAGATTTTCAGCCTCCTCCAGGAAAGCCAGATAGATGGCTGGCTGACACAGGCAGGTCACAGAGTATTGTGCAGTGTAGTGCAGCAGGAAAGGTTTCATGGAAGGAATAAAGCATCTTTCAAAGCTGGGTATGCAAATGAAAGTCTCCAGACTTAAGATGGGCATGGGTTAGATTCAGGAGAAAMTTTCAGTGAAAGAAAAATGTGGTTTATTGGCACATCTAAAGGCTCAAGGCTATTGCAGGTGACTAGTGAGTAAGGGCCAGGTGGAACAGTGGTGGAATGATTCTGGTAGATGGGGGACTGAAAGAGACAGCCAAGAACAGAGAGCTGGGTCTACCAGAAGCTAGTCTGCCTCTCATCTTAAAATGTTAAGACACTTTCTAATTCTGTATGAGAAGATACGGCAGAATCCAGCACATAGATATAGTTTCTCTTCATAATTATTATCACTCAAGCTTTTCACATTGCACTTATCATTCTGCTTTCCCACTTCAATCACTGTCATTCACATATTAAGCAAAAGTAGTGAGATATGAAAAGACAGGAATGGGTGCATAAAGAACAGTCTGTGAACTGAAGGCCTAAAGGGGTATTTTGGGAGCCAGCTATTTGCAGTGCACTGTGCACACACTACTGGATGTTTCATTTTTATGACAGATCAATTCCATACACCTTTTGCCAGTCTGACTCATCTGAGCCTTCTGAAGATTGTATTTGTAAAACTCACTTTAGCACAGTGAACATTAAATAAATACTGGAGTGGATTGTCTCCAGCCAAGTTGTTCCAACAGATCTTTTGAGATTTAGCTACATTTATAGGGAACAATCTAATCCTTATACCACAGTAAGGAGTGAAAAATGACAGCATTATGCAGTCACCCTWGTGCTGAATTTTATCTCTAACATCTAGACTTGATTAGATATTCTTTGGCATGTAATTTGACAGAAAAATATTTTGGTGCTACTACAGGGAGAAAAGAAAAAAAAGTGTTCGTAAGAAATTGTAATACAGTTAATCAAGAATCTTTTTTTCTTTCTGTCAATCATGAAGAAAAAAAAGAAGACAGAAGTACTAGCTGTGCTGACACATAAAGAGCTTTAGAAACTASAATATTATATAACAATCATTCTAACTCAGATAAAATAGGAATGGCAGTAACAAACCTTGAGAGAAGAAAGATATAATACTGTAAAAAAAAACCAGAGCTCACAATTAGAACATGAAAATCATTGGATAAATAACAGGGAAGACAATTCAAAATTAATCTCATTCCAAGAGTCATACCACAAACCACTTTGGCATTTTTTTCCTTACTTAAACAGTAAACAGAAAAAATTAACTTACARTCACAGGTATGATCTACATTTTAAGTAGGATGAGAAACATATGTCTGTAGAATGAGGAATTACAGGAGAATCTCATTTGTGATTTGATTGACTTGATTAAAACTTCTACCCCCTCCAGTCTGTATTCCTCCCCTTTCAGAGCCAAAAAAGATCTTGTACAGAACCACTCTATAAATCGTCTTTTTCCAATGTGCATTTTCAGAGTCCTATATCTAATTTGCWGTCTGAATTTGCAACTTTGTAGCTGAAAATTAACTCAATATTAGAAAGTAATTTTTCCCCTCTAAAATAATTCCCAGAACACAGCTGTTGCTGCACTTTTTTCCCTCATCTTTAATCCACCTTTTGCAATAGCACTAGGAGTAGCTATCTATTATCAACAGCTCCTTATCTACATTAGGGGCTACTATACAATGGTAAAGAGCTCTGATTTGATAATATTGTCCATAAACCTTAACTCCCTTTTAATGCTATCACTGTTCTGGTAGTCAGGGTCAGTGCTGGAAATTTTCTTCAGTTTATGCTCCAGCCTATCCAAAAAGATTTGTCATTGTGAATGCATTTGTGTTCCTTTATTATCTGCTGAAACCACAAGACAATCCCCCAAGTTCATCCTGTCAAGAGAAAAGCACAGAACTAAGCTGATGAACCATCTTATCACAGGGAGACTCCTAGTAAATTTAGTGGTACTCTGGCTCTGAAGGAGAATCTACAAGACCCTTCTACAAAATCACAGTGACTTCCTTAAAATCACCATCCATATGTATTTTCACTCTGCAGTAAGTAAGGGGTGGCCACCCTTTCAGGCAGCATATGCCAGAGGGACAAAGACAGTAAGTAGGTAGCCAGTAGGAAGATGGATCAGGTWTAGGATCTCCATGGGCAGAAGCCTATCAGGGTTGGGATAGCTTAGCAGCATAGGCAAGGATTAGATGATCTGCACAAGAAGGGGAAAGTGAGACCTTGTGCTGACTTCATGGGAGGATCTTTCTGCTTCTGAGGGAGGGGACTGTGGGAATGGGTGAGGGGACCCAAAGCTGGGATATGGTGGCACGGGTATGCAAATTTCCTCTGTTACAGAATGCTTCCTTCCCTTCCCCACCCATCAGGAGCAATCTGRCAGGAGGAGCCATCTCCCAAGGAGATAATATCTGTGCACAAACGTGTACACCAGGCACTGAGATGGAGTGCTCCTTTGTCTTGTTAAATAGTCCTGTCTCAATATCCTCATCTAGAAAATTATAGTTCTTTTCTCTGATTATACCTTTCTTGTATCTTTTCACTGTGCTCAAAGCTGTCTTGATGGCAGTAGCTTAGCTACTCATGTCATTCCTTTCTGCAAGCAAAATATCCTCTCTTCTTTGTCAGCCACTTTTCCTGCCTGTGCTGTGCAAGATTTCCAYCACTGGATTATTAAATTTCAGCTATTTTCCAGCTAAATTTTAATCTATGCTTACAAAGAATGCATATTCTTATCACACACCGATTACAAAATTTGCTAACAGCCTTACATAGTTATAGTGAAGGAAATGCCAGAGTGGTAATGCAATTATATGTGAKACACTGGACTGGAAAACATGTAAATTCATTAAAGTCAATTTTCTACATTTGAACCACTTTTGCTTAATCATAAGTTGAGCATTACTAGGCCAGAATACTTTGCATTTGTGAACTGATATTTAAGTGTGCCCAGTCAGTACTACAGTTATATTTGTATTTTTTATTTTGATTTCTACCTGTATGTAGTATGACTGTCCTTTAGTGAATTCAAAAGATGACTATAAATAGARGCACTCAGAGACATTTCTTTCTCCTGCACAAGTAAACTCTAGCCATGGGCCAGTTGTTGGGAAATTCTCTCTTCCATTTTCTTCCCTTTATAATCCATTGCTCTTGAACACAGAAACAATTTCAAAATATTATAGTCACTGTTCACTTCTTGATAAAGGACTCTATGTAGGTGCTGTCATACAATTGTATCCATTGAAAGAAGACTTTACATTTTCAAGTAGCAGTAAGACAAGCTACCAGAAGGACAGTTCATTTGAGAGAAGTCAGAAAGCAGAATTCTCTTGTTATTAATAAACTAATGGCATAAAGGTCATTGAATCCATTAGAAATGCTGTAGCCTCAGTGGAGCAGCTCTGCTAATTGGGTTGTTGATGTAAGGTCCCAGATTCCCCAGACCTCTCTGCACAGGAGACCATGTGCTGTGTTGAGAATCTCACTGAAAGCACTTCTCCCTCCTGCAAGGAGAATGGACTTTAACAGCAGGTTAGGGTGAGGATTAAAACAGCTCAGTAGTGTAAAAGACAGCTACTGAAACAGAGTATGCTTTTGGGTAGCATAATAATGATAGACCAAAGAAACAGGGATTCCAACGAGCTGCAGTGAYGGCTGCAGATCAAGCTCTGGGGGGGAAACCTGAGGCAAGAGGTCATGAACTGCCCTTAGCGTGACAAAGGGCCCTGGGCACAGGATTGGTGGCCCAGCCARGTGACWCTCAGAGACACGGCAGGAGCYAAGGACTYCAGAATTTCACATCTTTAGACTGTGAGGGTATAAAAGCCCAGGCTTTCCTTTGYTCGGGGGTCCCTCCTTGGACCCAGCTCAAGCTGTGATTTTGTTAYTGGCACATGACTAAATTATTAAAGGATCAGGATATCTGAGACAGTCCAAAGGCAATCTGGGTTTGAGGTGGTTGGGAAGGTGTGGCTGTGCGAGTGCAAAAGAGCCTCGATCCCCAGRGAGGGTGGGTGTGAGTGCTGGAGTCAGTCTGCTAACCAGCCAGGTGGGCAAGTCTCCTCAACACAAATACAGATGAGGAGGTTGCAAATGGGYAATCTTTAAGGTCCCTGCCAACAYAGAACATTCTACAATGTTCARGGATGGCTCTATAACTGACCTTATTCAAAGGCTAGCCTTGCTGAAACAAGACTGAAATTATTAGCAGAGCAACCTCTTCCCTGGGTAGTCATTTCAGAGGGTTCTGCTGTCTTATGAAGTGCTTTGTAACCAGAAGGACTGCGATTTACCTCTCCTGACAGAARAAGTCAATGTACCAAGACTGAAGAGGCAGAGCAGCCTGCTTTCCAGCTGTAATTGTGATGCTGGGTTTGGAGCAGTTCCTTCAAATTCTCTGCATTTCRTTTTCACTGCTCCTAAAGGATAATACTTAGTAAATGTTCTGTTCTCTTTCTTTCCATTTCAAGCACTACTTATTTACAGGTTGAGAATGCTTCATATTAYTAAACATAAAGAGAGCAGGGGAGCATATCCTTCACTCTTTGAATAGTATTTGAGAGTACAGTATTTAATACTGGAGATGTTATTTAGACAGAATGTAGATTACTTCAGTTGCAAAGAAATGTATTCAGTTAATTACAAATCATTATGCTGATATTTGATACAAATGACATTAATACATTTTGAATTACATGAAACATTGCATTTTTATAGATTTTTAGAATACTGCAAAAAAAAGGCTTTTGAATTCAAAGTAAACAAATACTGCAGCATAAACCAAAGGAAGATAAAATTTTATTTCACRGTTCAAAGCACTGTATCCAGTAACTGTTTCCAAAAAAAAAACTTTTGCATAGATGAAAATATAAAAAAAAACCAAGAGGATTGGAAAAGAGGAAGATGTCAATAAAAAAGGCACAAATATATTGTGGCGTGTGAATTTTTATGTTGTTGATTGGACTGAAATAAGCCACTGAAGAAAAAAACAGTATGATAGTAAGGAGATATTACTTTACTGCACTTCCTGAAATCCAAAAGCCATTAAAATTTTATTGCAGATTCTATCCTCAGTAATAGCCTTATYCAAAATTTGGTGTATAGTAAACTACAATAAATAAATTCAGGGACCTATTAATGACAGCATATTTCAGAATCTTTTAAATCACATCCTCTTTCTGTCACACTCTTTAATGTCAGGAACATCTCTCATATTTTAATTCTGTATTTCACAGTCAGGAATACAGGGTGTAGGAAAAAGAGACTTGTTGCTTTTAGGTTGGTACAATAGACTAGACTAGACTAGACTAGACTAGAATAGAATAGCTCACTTTAAAAGTACCTACAATGATCATCTAGTCCAATTGCTTGATCACTCAGGACTGAAAATTTAAAGCATAATAAGGGCATGGTCGAAATGACTCTTGAACAAAGACAGGCTTAGGGCATCAATCACCTGCCCAGGAAGCCTGTTTGAGTGCTTTATCACCCTCTCARTAAAGAAATATTTCCTAWTGTCCAGCCTAAGCCTTCCCTGTGTTGTTGGMGATCTAAATTTCCCTGAATYATTATGACTGAATCTTTGACAGGAGATGACAGCCAGTTTATAGGGCCTAGTATGAATTTCTGAGACCTTAGAAACCCATTTTTTTATTTAACTGTTGCCATTAGCAATGCCAAATACATCCCAATATTGAGGAAGGTAAAGGTAAACAAYACTTACCATCATTATTCTGATTCAAATGGTATAGCAGTCACATTACATAAATTAAAACATCTGAGTGTGAAAACTTGTTTAAAAWGTTCTTAATGGAGTTGAGTAACGTTTGCCTGGGGAATAATAATATCCTTCAATTACTTATTGGCTAAAGGGGAGTTTAAATCTAAACACTCTAATACTTTTAAAATTCATGTGAAAAAAAATGCCTCATTTTCAGGTGTCTGTGTTTCATCAATTAATCCAAAACCCAGAGTTCAATGTCCATCCTAAAATCCATGTTCAGTGTCCTGAGAAGAGCAGGAATAGCTATTTGAAGTAGCTATTGGCWAGTGCAACAACCAAGAAGCCATTTAGAGCAAGTTGTGAGGAAACAAGGAACACACAAGTACATATGAAATGGTGTTACCTTTCACACTTTAGATATTGGGTCAGGGCTTCTCAAAAACATCTTTTTCCCAGGTATACTCCWCCCACAATCTTTTCGTGGAAGAAGTGTCCACATTTTTAATTTATTTTTTTTTAAGATGCAATAAAGATCATTCTTTTATTTTATAGGGAGGAAATTGCTACACATCTTTAAGCAACAGCTTGACTGATAGAAAGTTTATCCATATTCTGGAGTTGTTAAATTCAATTCCTTTTCAGCTTAAGGGAATTCAAACTAGTGTGATATTTCCTCAAAGAATTACAAAAACCGCTGAAATATTCAATAATCTTGTCAGTGAATCATGTGCAAAACTCTTGCAAGGCAAAGCTTATAGCAGTACCACTGTCCAAACCTGACGTGAATATGAATGTAGTTTCAAAATCACARCAGGACCAACAAAGACCAAACAATATACTGCCACTGTGCTTTACTTCAGAGCAGAGAGAAAGCCTTGTCTGTAACCAGAAGACATACATAAGAGAATTAAACCCTTCCCAGCAGCATGAAAATTTYTGAAGGCTACCATACAGCAAACACAGAAACAGTGCATATCATATGCTAAAAAAAAATTTGGAAAAGACAAAGCCAGGATGGCTATTCAGCAAACCAAAAGACACTTCTAGAAATCAGAAAGTATTTTTTTAAATTTTATACAGACATAAAGAAAATGAAAAGCCTGACAATTTTGACAGTGTAGATGTAAAAAAAAAGTACTATTAAGGTCAAGCAAGAGTTTGAGAAACAAATGGTGAAAAGAATAAAAACTAATAATAAAGTTTTCATCTAAAGTCATAGCAGCAAAATCCCCTCCAGAAATCCTTTGATGATTGTAGAATCACCAAGAAGAGTTGTCTCCTGGATCAGCAAGGGCCAGCAGCTCCCTGGGGCTGGGCATGTGCACAAACAGGGGATCCATCAGAGCAGGAGCCTCACCAGCTATGTCTGTTCTGCTCCCAGCCAGGGAGCAGGGCAGGTTTAAGCAGTTGGAGTGGCCAGGAGGGTGATTGGCAGCCTGTGTCATCCCACTGAGAACAAGGCCAGTGAGAGGAGCTCCTCATAAATGCTGAGACAGAATTGGTGGGGAAGATCAGACATAAAGAATATTTCAGGTACTGGGAGGATGAAGAAATCAATAGCAGTAGCTAGCATGGATTCACCAATGGGAAGTAAAGCTTAACCATCTTGATAAATGTCTGTGACAAAAGGATTGGCTCAGTAGATGTGAAGAGAGCAAAGGATACTGTCTACCTTAACTTCACTGAGGCCTTTGACAGTGTCCTGTAAGATCCTCATAGAGAAGCTGTTGAAGAACCTTAAGAGGCTGAACGAGCAGACAGCAAGGTGGTTTGAAAATTGTCTGAACAGGCCACAGATYATGCCACCAGGCACAGGGTGGGGTGATAAGCAACACAAAACCTAGCTGGAATCCAACAGCTATCAATACTTTGGGTCTATACATGAGCCAGTCCAGTTTAACACCATTAATGATTTGGATGCTGGGGCAGGGAGCCCTTAGAAAGTTTATTAATGACACAAACTGTGAAGAGTAGTGATTCACCTGAGGATTTTGCTGCCATGAAGAGGGACCTGAATGGGCTGGAGATGTGGGCTAATAGGAAACTCATGAAGTTAAACAAGGAGAAATCACTGTAGAGGAACAAACCCCTGCACAAATATGTGTCGGTGTCCAGCAAATTGGAAATATCTTGGCAGAGAAGGACCTCAGGATCCTGGTGGACMCGTGGTTGAACATGAACCAGATGTGCTGCAACAAAAGCCAACAGTATCCTGAGATTCATAAAGAAGAACCTTTCAGCAGACTGAGAGGATATTCTGCCCCTCTGTGCACTGCTGCTGAGGCCAGCAATACTGCAGCATTGTCCAGTTCTGGGCTCACCAGAACAAGAGAGGCATGGACATAATGGAAAGAGTCCAAGCCACAAAGATGGTGAAGGGATTGGAGCACCCTTTCTCTGTTTAGCCCAGAGGAAAAAATATTCAGAGAGGATCTTACCAACATATATAAGTATCTGAAGGGAAAGTGGAAAAAAGGTAGAACTCTTGCCAGAGGTGCCCAGTAACAGGACAAGGGACAGTGGAAACACRGAAGGTTTCCTCTGAACATCAGGAAACACTTTTTCACTATGACGGTGGTAATCACTAGCACAGGTTGCCCTCAGATATTGCAGAGTCTTCATTCTAGGAGATTTTTTAAAATGTCAGGGCATGATCCTGGTTAAGCATCTGAGTGACTCTGCTTGAGCAGGACAACTGAACCAGATGACCAGAGGTCCCTGCCAACATCAACCATTCTGTGATGCTGCAATTCTRTGAGCAAATACAAAATATCATTATGCTGTTGCACAAATCTATGGTATAGTTCACATGCAGAATTTTGTGTGCATTCTGACCTGCTCCTCTCAGAGCAATATGCAGTCATTCCCAAGATGTTTATGAAGAAGGTGGAAGTTAGTAAGTCAATAGATGGAAAATCGCTTTTTATAGTAGGATTTCATGCAGAAGAGGGGGATGTTTGCAAAGACTAGAGAAATGAACACAGCTTAATAATACTGCCTGGAAATGCAATGTGTAGGACTTAGAGAGCAGCAGAATAATCAGGATTGTCAGCCTGAGGTGATGTTCCTTTTGTGACAGATTATTCATCTATTAAATTGAACACTTACCATCATTGTATTCTCTGTCTAAAGGGGCAGAGATCTTCTAGAACAGTAACTACTTCTGAAAGCAGTGATCAGCAGTGATCTTGCCTCTGTCACACCATCCTSCACATCATGTATATATACCTATATATATATACACCTATACCTAAGCATTTAGGCTTGTATTCCAGTCCCTGTATTTGCTGCCCCTCAAATACATTAATTCTTATGAAAAAATATGCCTCATTATCTACTATCATCCCTTTCAAATWGGAGASTAAATRCTCCATGGAAATYWTTCAGTGTGAGCATACTYGATACAGCCTTTTAAACCATCACAWTTTCATTGYTGCCACCTGCTTTTTCACATAAATCAAGACTGATTAAATCGAGCAAGGTTGAAGGRTGGCAAACCTATGTAATGTAAACATTAACAATTGACAACAAAACTCTGAAAGTATGGATTAGGAATTATGGAACAGAGTGATGATRTTATTTTAGAACTGGAAACAATTCAGGTAAAGGCAGAAAGGATTATCAAAAGAATGTCCAACACCCATATGACCAGACAATTCCATATGGAAAATGGGTAAGAATGAGCCCCTTCAATGTGGGCAAGAGGTGGCTTACGTAGATGTAATAAAGATCTACAAATTTAGGAGTGCCATAAAGAAAGTGGATAGAGATTAAAAAACTCATTGTTTCTTCCAACAAAAGAATTATAGGTCATTATATGAAGACAGCAGGAATCAAATTCAAGCCAAAGTAAGTGTCTGATCTCTGAATTGGTATCCAACCAGTAGAACAGTGAGCCAAAATCTATGCTAAGTGCAAGATATGTCCATAGATCCAAAGAGAAACTAACAAGAACTTGAGAGGAAAATCAGCTGAAGTGAGTAAACAAAAAAACACTGCATCAGGCTACTGAATTACTCTGACCTGAACATAGTGAAAGACTGAGAAGCATTTCAAGGAAATAACACATGTTCTTTTCCAATTATTTTTCCTTAGGCATCCTCTCCTGAAAGGAATGAAATCCTTTGTTTTACAGGTAGTCTGAAAACAATGCAACTACAGGACAGAGTTAAGCAAAAATTTGGTATTTCTTCTCCAAATCTCAAAGGAAAATGCTGCCTGGTGAATAACTGGAGTTCCTGATTTACTCCTATTTAAAAGTCTTTTTTGAAAGCCTATTGGAAGCTTAAAAAACCTACAGTGCATCATTCGTACCACTGAAAAAGCCTTCTCGACAGAAGAGGGAAAGATGAACAAATAAAGCAATTAACACTTATGCAAATGAATTATATTGCTTAAAAAAATATAATTTTTTTATTACAGTTACTAATGTTTTAATCTAAAACAGTGGTTAAGGCCAGAGTCCTCTAACTATAGATGCCAGTAGACATGAAGAAGCATTAGAGACATTTCACAAGCCATGTTCTGAGGTATCACGTTTCAGCCTCCAAGACACCACAGACTCACTAGACATAAAAGTTAAATAGTTCAGGCTTATTAAATCTGATTAAGGGAACAAAACCAAGAAGAGAAAGTTAAAAAAAAAAAAACAAAAAAAACCCAGAAAAATGTTATTATAGTATCATCTCTAAAGAACATTTCTCATATAATCAATATAGAAGTAAACTCCAAAAAAACACAATAGTAAAAGAAATGGYATCTCTTTCAACATGACTAGCACATCCCCACTCCCTGAGTAAATTTACTTACTTTCCTTATGGAGGGTGACAGAAAACATTTTAATTATGAGTAACCAAGTTGATCATGTTAAATCTAAAGATCACTYACATTTATTCAATAAGAGAGGGAAAATATCACATTAACTAAATGGAGAAAGACTAAAAAGTCACATTTTTGGAATTGTGATAAAAGTATCTCAGATTCTAGAAACCTTTTCAGCTTTCAGACACCARAAGTATGTACTTGTGCAGGTCACACTTCTGTGAAGGTCTCCCCTCATTTTCTTCTTTGCTTTTGCTTGCAGAAGTTTAAACTCCAGCAATATTTGCATAGAGAAAAACATTCTCCTGGATCAGATATTATCATAGATGATTTCTCCCAGGAGACTTTTAAAATATTAATTTTAATTCTGAAAAGTGCATTTCTGGCCACAAAAAGGAAAAAAGAAAGAACTATACACCAAACCAATCCAGGACAGCTTCCTAAATGGCACATATGCTGAGGGGCAGTGCAGCATGTGGCATTCTCTCACCAAAGCTGCAGCCAAGGGGCTTCCTGAAGTGTGTAACCGGTCCTTTGCAAACTGCCCAGGCAGCACCATCACAGCTGCAGCCTCAGGGCACTGAAAGCTGCTGCCCACATTTGCAGGCTCCTGAAGGGTCAGCCCGGCATTGCCCACCCAGCCAGGAGCTGGGCAACAGAGGCACAGGGACAGCCCCAGCCCTGGGCACCTTCCTGAGGATGGGCACAGGCTGAGGCCAGGCCAGGATGCCAGCCCACATCAGGACACATGGCTGGGGGGTGGCAGGAGCTGGAGCTCAGTCGGGCCCAGCCAAGAGCCACAGCTGGGAATGTTTCCAACGGGCCAGGGGCTGGCCCTGCCCATGGCTGCCACACAGAACCTGGAGCCTCTCCCCTCTTCACCAACTGTGCTCACCTGGCTCTGGGGGCCAAACCATACAGGCAAAGGTGCTCTCAGATCCCTCAAAACCTGCTACTGGATAAAATTCCCAGATTTTAAAGGAGATAACAAACACATATTTTAAAAAGCATTTATATTTCAATATGGTCTGTGTTTTTCATGTTTTTCACCTGCAAAGTAGGAGCAGATTTAGTTTAGTGCTGGGGTTTTCCTGTAGCCTTTCTGAGCCAAGAAGAGTTGTCAGAGCAAAACTGCTAAGATATGAAGCATCGGTTTGGTTTCTCCAAGGTATTAATAAAGTGACAGCCTGGACTCTCAGAGCACTTTCTCYTGGACTGACTGCTCCCTCTAGTCTGGTCAGATCCTTCCTGAGCTGTGTCTCAGTTCATTGTACTCCCTTGAGGCTCAACATCATTTTCTTCCCTGACAATGTCTATCTTCCCTGAAAATCCTTGCAGTTACAATTCAGAGTGAAATGAAGTCAAGTGTACTTGAAAAGAAAGATATAAAAATCCCAAGCAGCACATGTATATTGCTGCCAAAATTGCTAGGCAGSCTTCTGAGCCTGATGTGTGATAGCACCATGATGCAATGTTTGTGCTCTAGCTTGGAATGAAGCTGGGATCAGAGACCTTCCCAAGYAAACAAAGCAGTTCCAGAGCCTAGGCACAACCCCACAATTAYCTCAAACATTAGCAAAGCCTTTATATCACTTGTGTCAACTAGCACTCTCCCAAGAGCTCCTGGCAACCATTGTGTTCCAACAGGCAGTTCAGCTTTGGAGAACACAGCAATGGAACAACCACAGCTTTTTTCATCRGGTTCAGTGCCAGAAGTCAAGCAGTGGAGACACTGTCTGCAACTCTGACTTATGAAAGGATCTGATTTATTATGATTCAAGATGTCCTACTGGACAGCTATCTTAAATTCTACATATGAGCACCTTTACTATGCATCACAATTTCTTTTCTGGATGTATATGGTATATGGCAATTAAATCATTCACAGATACCCAAGTTCAGAGTATTAAATTCATCCACTAGCCTGTGCTTCACATTTTCCTGTCATGGCACTCCTGTCTCACATACTGCCATGGGAGGGCTGCAGCCACCTCCCTGGTCTGACTCCATATGCCAGTCATGGCCTGGCATGTGAGGCCCAAGAGAAGCTGCTGCTTCGCCCCTTAAGTGTTCTCTAACCCCTTCACACAGCCCAGTCTGACATGAAGCAGAATGCATCCTTAAGCTATGCTCCTCTGAAACACTTCAGGATGTCTGCTTGTCATATACCTCAGTATCACTGTACTTCTGCATTTTTATTGCATTTTTAATTGCATGCCATCATATTTTTGTCTTTTCTCTACTGCCTTTCCATTTGCTTCCCTTGTAATGAATACTYGTTCAACCCTTAGTAGCTGTACCCTCATTTCTCTTTCTTTTCTCATTTTTAGGCTCTTTTACTCTCCCACTTGTGACATCACACTYAGACCAAGCTTTAGTTCTTCAGACCCTCCACTTSTGCTTATTMCTGTAAGATTCACATTAAACAACTGTCTTACACTTTCCAAATAAGTACACAAAGCTGTTCCTTATAGAAATATAAGCAGACCTCAGACTGTTCATACCATCTTAAGATGTTTCTTATTGAACTACTGAAAATATCTTTTCCCCACTCATTTGTGGGACACTGTACTTTGTATTATAAAACATTTTTCTCTTTGTTACTTGGACTCTGCCCAATTCCAAATGAAATTATAAAAATATCATTAACTCTTTACCACAAAGGCATTGTTCTGAGAAGCTCAGAGCTCACTTTTCTCCCAGTAACTAAACACTTGCATGGAATTTAGTTCTAAAGACACTGATTTCAGTAAAATAATAATAGAGAATAATATAAAAGTGTAACACTGTAGAATAATCTTTAGTTCYTGCTGGTCATCATCTTTATCATCCCCATTAATTGGTTAGCATATCTTTCTAGTTTTTATTTCATTTCTTTCATCTTTCCCAATGAATTAATACCATCTGAGAAATCAGAGCACAGGAAATAAGCACACTTGGTATATACAAAGTTTTAAAAAGTTCCCCTGTTTCAAAGAAGAAGAAAAAGATAAGATGCCCACTCTGGTACTCTTCAGACAGTGTATCTTTTCCAGCTTATTTTCCAACTATATAAATAATATCTTCTAAGCCTGAGCCAACAAACCTYTTTTAACAGCACAACAGATAATGTTAGGAAGTCTAAGGATCATCTGAGATGTTCTAGTATGTTGTCTGTTTTGCTATATTACTTTTTAGAATATGTTTGGCAATGAAAATTAATATATAGATCCAAAAACCTGTTATTGAACATGCTAACCAATTTGTTCACATTATTTGTTTAAGTAATTTTTCTTATGTGGATGGCATTTGAAGGTTTTAGTCTGAGGAATTTTAAACTCTTGTATAGAACCCTACTCCCTTCCATCACAAGTTATGTACCAGCAATAGAAAAGTTAAGTCACATAGTTCAATGAAACCATGCATTACACAATCATTCTGAGATATATTTTGTAGCAAGTGRTGACAAAGGCAAAATACCACCTTTATTTAAAACTCATGACAGACAAGAGAAAAAGACAAAAGACATACTTTGCTTCATTTTGATCCMCACAAGACTGACAATTTTTTAAGGGGTCTAAATTTGTCATGGAATAGGGAGGAGATTTAGAAGAACATATGAGTTTCTCTCGATAAAACGTTGTTAAATGCTGTGTTCTTGTAGTGGTTTTAGTGTTTTTCCGCTGTGAGATAGGATTGAGAGAAAAAGCAAAGCAGGCTCAAACTTACAARATATAAAGATAGTTTTATTCACACACACTAAAAGGAAAGAAAAAAAACCAAAGAATCAAAATGAAACTTTCAAAACATTCCCTCCCTCTCCCACCAGCTTCTTGCTTCTTTTCTTTCTCACAGACAYTGTATAAGACAAAAGCTCAGAACTCAAGGTCTGTACTTCTTATAAAATAATCTTTCATCAGTTCTCTTCAGAGAGAAGCTTCTTCTGGTTATGGTAACTCTCTACAAGAAAGAAAAGTCTACTTGTGACTCTTAGTTCCCACAGAAGACAGCCACCCAGAAAAATCTTTCTGTGGTTCTCCCGTGTCATGCAGCTTTTCTCATCAGCTGCACTTGGGTCATGGACTTTAKGCATTCTGGGGTGTTATTTTAAAATGAACAGTTCAGGAGCAAAGGATGTTCTTCATCCCATTCAAGGGMAGAAATATCTCTCACTTCACTGGCACAGAGGCTTTTTTCCCTTTAGCGCATCKCAACATCTGTTCAAATATCCCAGGGGACAACGAGGTCCCTGCTTCACTTAATCCATTACAAACACTTTTGCTCAAAGCCACCAATCTGAACAATCATTTCCSCAGTTCATATTTTCCATGGTTTAAAGATACATTCTAGCATATTATAGTCTGTTATCACAATTCACAAAAGATGTTCAGCCTAAGGCATCTTCTCATCTCTTCTTCTTTAAGATACAATGTCTCTTTCACAGACCTCAGTATTTTCATGTGGCCTAAATAGAAATGTCCCCACCATGACTTTCTTTTCACTCTAGAGAGGATCAATGTTCTTCAAGCTTCACTTTGGCAAAGAAARAGTTCTTTTTAGCTCGGGTCTGCAGATGGTCACATGATCTCAGCCAGGCACCAGGGGCAGCTYGAAAAGTTCCAAGGCTGCATGGGGAGAGCAGGACCAGCAGCCAGGACTTCGGTRKCTGAGCTAKGAGATGTTTCCTCTCCCCCTCCACCCCTCGGTCTCATTCAGGGTGGCTCAATTTGGGCTYGGGGCTCCTCCAAGATGGAGRTGGAGGGGGAACTCAGGAGATTAGCCGTAGTTTCTCCGGTATTTTCCTCCCCCCTCCCTGTCCAAGAGTCACTGAGCCTGGCGGGCATCCCAGGAAAAGCTTAGGCAGGGCCCAAGCCCCGGCTCCCCCCTCCCCTGGGAAGGAGGKAGCCAGGCTGCCTCTTAGCTATTCAGAAGCAAAAAGCAAAAAGACTCAGCTCCCAAAATCCTCAGCTTTGATAATGGGTCGTTCACGAAACTGAACTAACTTTCTCCCTGGCTGAACCAGGTTTCAATCTCAGGTCTTTGCAGGTAACTATTTCCTCTTGAACTACAAGCTGTGCTAAACCATGACAGTTCTGAAATCAAGCAAGTTCTAGATCTCTGTAATAAGAATAAATAAAATCTAGGGGGAAATTTCAAAAATTGCAAATTTAAAATTGCAAATTGGATAACCTATTGTTGTCCATCCAGAAAACTCTTCCTTATGCTGCTAACTGAAATTTTCTACTAAAGAGTGTTCCAGAAGAATGTCCTATGGTCTCTAAAGAATGACCAATACAAAGATTGTTGACACTAAAATGTTACTATATGTGTCAAGAAAAGAGCTAACTATTGACACAAATAAATAAACAAACAGAAATAAGAAATCAAATGCCTACTGTGGACACTATGCTGTATTGWAGCTGTAAGACTGGAAAAATGGTTATAAAAATAATATTGCATCCAATTTTTTAAACCACTAATTGCATCCCTAAGTGGAATCCTCTCAGGCTAAKGATTTTGACCACAAGCCATGATCAAGAATAAAATTGGAACATAATGTTTTCACTGATGAATTACRGGAAGTACTTCAAAGAAATACTGTAGGAAAAGCCACTTTCCAGTCTAACACTGACTTTTGGTTTTTTCCCCTAGAAAATAATCTCTAATTTCACAAAAGAAATGAAACTTTCACAGTGTGTGAATAGGGCTTTCTATTTCTTTTTACAATCTTACAGCCATTCTGTTCCAAGACCACGGAAAATTAAATTTGGACTCTGACGATCCCATCATTTTATAAAAGTAGTCAGCTCTGACAGCAATAACCATCAACCCCAAAAAAGCTAGGCTACTCAGTTTGGTATCTAATACCTACAGTAGATTAAGTGCAACAAGCATCTGTCCTTTAGTGTGTGCTTAGGATATAAACAAGGGATTTTTTTTTTTTTACAAATTCTGTGCCTGTTTTCATTCCTTTTCTTGTACTTGCAGATGTTCCAAACTTCCCAACATAASTTCTATTACCAAAGGGTATAGTGATTTCCAGTTAAAGGAGCTGATCTGGACCACTGAAGTCTTGTGAAATAAGGTCAATTACTGCTTTAAATGTTCAAAATATTTTTTAAACCAAACAAAAATAATAATTGACAAATCAAAAATTTACCTGAAAGAAATATAAAATTTTGAGTAGAAATTACATAAGGCAATTACTATTAGATCAATGCAAAATAAAATGTGGAAAACTTGTTTGGTACTGTTACCTGGTTGCTCTGTTAGAGGAGGCTTACTGAAACTGTATCTTCTTTTTAAATATCTGGTGGTAAAATGCCTGTGTTGCATTTAGTGAATGTTGCAACATTCACTAAAACATGAATGTCTAATGCACATTAATAAAAATTAAACTGAGCTAAAATATACACCACAGAAACAAATGTATCTGGTGGATGACTTATCAGATGTCTCGATTATAAGAGCAGTTTTGAATCTGTGTCTAAATCTATCTACTAATCTATCTACTAATCTGTGTCTAAATCTATCTAAATCTATCTACTAATACTATGTATTAGTAACTCCATTTCTGACTGGCAGATTTTCAGAATTTAATTACTTTATTTATGCTTACTGACATGTTGTAAATAGTTGAAAGAACTTAAGACACTTCAGTGTCATTTCTGACAACTCCATGAAAGCAAAGCTCCATATGAAGTAGTGATTAGCTGGCTATGCAAGTTAAGCTCATCTCCCCACATTCAAAGGGAAGGGTGGGGGAACCCAAACACCCTGCACCAYCTACAAAGCTTAGAGCTCAGAAGAGAAGAGCACAGGGGCACAAAGGTAAGGGGAACMCCAATGCCCCATGCAGAGAAACCTACCCAGCTTTTCCCTAGAACTGTCCCAGGAAAGMTTCAGCCCCAYRGGCCATCAGAGCCCATGAGCCAGAGGAAGGTAGTTTCACACAGTATGGCATGGCAGGGAAAAAAACATTTTGAGATTGTACAGAACTTATTGTGAGATGTTTCAGGGACAACCAAAGGTGCAGAAGGAGAGGAATATTGGTGGTTTTGGTATGAACAAGCACAGGAATTCAGAAAGATGAAGGTTAATACAGGCTATCCCTCATCAGCGTTGATACACTACATCAGTGGTCTTACATGTCTTTTCATTAAATTTCTTTTCTAWATGTTTTCCTGAGTGAAGGGGCTCTTTCTGCTGGTGCTTGTTGTGTTTAGGTCTGAGTGCCAGGGCTGGAGTGACACGAGCCATCACAGGGCCTGTGTGTTTGGGGTGCCAACAGCTGGAGACGTCAGGGTGTGTGCAACACAGGGAGCTGACCCAGAGGCCAGGAGGGTGAGAGTGTCACTCACAATGAGATAGCAGGAGTTTCAGCACTAGAAAGASCTGGGCTTGTTCAGGAAAGTTGCTGAGGACACTGGGGCTTGGGGAATTTGCTGAGACTCCTTTGTACATGAGCATTTGCATTGAGAGTGAGACAGTTGAGAAGAGTAAGGATCCAGGTAATCATTGTGCATGTTGTGCATATACATTTTACTTTTAGATATACTTATATTTCTTGCTAATAAAYCTTTATTCTAATTAGCCAGAGAGGGGACCAGGATGAGGTTTTTAACTGTTATTGAATTCTTGTTGAGTGCTTGGTGTTTTCTGTCTGGGTTGGCCTCTGTGGCCAGTCAGATGTACCCATGTAGGTGTACTGGGTATGCCTGCATGTCAGTCATTGGGAAAACATGCTCAGCATCACTCCTGGCTGGATCTGAAGGAACAGAGATGCAGCAGCCTTGGCTCTTTCAGACTGTAGGATTCATCATCCCCAACCAGTGATAAAGACAAAAAGTTGGGAAACACAAAGATGGGAGGACATCTAATCTTTAAAATTTTATAGTACTGCAGAATAAATCAGAGAACATCCACTTGTAAAAAATTCAGTTCTAATGTTGGGATTCTGGAAAAAAAGTGACAGACACAGAAAAGGTAAGACACAGTGAAACTGGCTATCTGATGGAAAGACTTAATTAGAAGAAAAGTTAAAATTTACTGCATTCAGACATGGCTACAAAATAATTAGAGGGAACTTCATAAGGTAGAAAAGTAARGTTGGTTTGCCTATGTAATTTCTTAATTTAAGTAAAGGGGATATTCATTCAAACTACAGCCATTTCTAAAAGCAATAAATGTGAGTGCTTTGTTACCATGTGCATGATTCAGCAATGGTACTCATTATCAAAAGTTAATAGTCAACACAAGGCAGATGGGTGAAGATGCATATTAACTCAGTAAAATACTAGAAAGATTCAATTTGATATGAAGATGGAGAATAATCACAACCGTGAATATTAAGTAGGATAAAATAATTGGAATTCAAGCCTTTCTACCTCAGGGCATAAACCAATGACTAATTAAATATGATACAAAGAGAATGTCCTTCTAAGCACATTTTTCTGTAATTGTCTATAGCATTTCTTGCAAGTGGTACTCTCTGCTACTGCAGGCAGAACACTATAACTCCGTGGTCCAGAGAGCATAATCAATATGATTTTTTAGGAGCTATTTTAACTTATCCAGTGTATATTTATTTATTTAAATAACTTTAGCACAAGATAGCAGTCACAACTCTCTCACCTATACAAAAAAAGCAGGCTACCCAGCTTTTCCAAAGTGTAGAATGGTTTTAATTTTTTTGCCAGTTTTGTCAATGCTGATRTTTCAAGCAGTGGGCAGTTTACAGTTAACCTTTTTTTCCACTAATATATGTTTTGCCATTGTAGAGAACATTACAAGAGCTGATAGTTGTAGATAATTATGCAACTTCTTTGCATAATTATAKTTCTCATCAGCAGACTAAACTCAGTAAATAACAAATAGGAGTTCTTTAAAGTGTGAGATRGATCATATATCAAAGGTAGACAATTTATAATTTTGTTTGCCTCTTAAAGATAATACTAATCATAGTTTAAAGGCTGTGAATTCTGTTTTGCTGCCTTTTGACAGATATCAACAATTTACCTCTATGGTTTAATCTTCGTTACAAATGCACTTCCTGAAAAATGATTTCTAACTACAGAGCTGTCTATTCTTCCAAATTCTAGTTATGGCTGACAAAACTAAAAGGTATGCAGGGCCTGAATTTCCTACTCAGCCTTGGAGAATGGGAGGTGTCCCCATGGGGGTCAAGAAATTACACAAAAATCCCAAGGTTTGCCTTGTTCTCTTTGTAGATTTATTCTTCATTGTACCAGTTCCACGTGCACAGATTTATTGTCWGTGTAAATTGCTGTAATTATATCTCTGGAGACTGAATTCCTTTTACATAGTCACAAAGAAAATAAAGTTCAAGTGGCAAATACTTTTTCCTTTTGGCACACTCCAACCTTGACCTTACAATACACAAATCCAGARGAGATAARATGCCATTCCCTATTCTCCTCTGAGGTGTTGCTGCTTGACTGAAATTTATAGGAAGGATGCAAATCAGATCACATTAGCAGAAGACATAATCCTACAAGTWTAACAAAGAGRAAAAGGAAATATTTTGAGAAAGGAAATATTATGTCCGGATAGGAATTGCAGACAGTCCAGTACACAAAAGAGTCCTAACAAATTCTTTTTACTCAAATACATRGTGTAAATAATCTATGTCCTAATGTTCTSTGAAGTACTTATATGGCTTAAAAAYATTTTACWTGTCTGCAATTGAAATATTCAGAAAGATTCCTTGAAACTCCCTGACACTGCATCTCAAACCAAAAAGCACATTTAACTTATAGAATGATAACTGTGTTACCCCCAGAGCAGGGCAGCAATGCAAATGGTCCAAAAACGTCCTCCCACAGCATCCAGATCTGGATAAGATGCAGCAAGTGCAAGCAAATATCCCCCTGAAATGGCAATAGTTCCTTAATAAAAATAATTATTCCACTCCTATTCATGGTGTTCTGACAAATTTACTGTATGAAGAAGTATCCCTTTTCAGAACTGCAAACAGAAATATTTCCAACTCAAATTAAATGAAGAAAAAATTCTATTTTAAAATCAGAATTTTACAATCAAAAAGAGCAATTTCTCTGATTTTTTTCAGTAATTCTGAGTATGCATATATTCATTATGTTTATATTTTCATTCACTGAGAGATTCATTCTATCCAGCAGCATCTTTMAAATTTGAGAACTCTCTTATATTTTGCAGCTAACAAGTAATTTMTATTTTGAATTTTCCACTTGTCAAAAAATATTGTAAATACTGAAAAAAAATACGCATTTTTAGTTCTCATTTGCAGTTTTGGGGATCTTCAATGATTTACCAAAGTTCTCAGAATACAAGAATTTATTAAGAAGAATTGAGAGCATTTAAATGTTTAAGAATATACAACTGTTTATCCTCAAATATTTTAGTATAGAGTAATATTGCATTCCATTCGCATTTTGTTTATATGGCTGCAACTATAAGAAGAGATAGCTGAGCAGTGGATTTTAGAGGTACATGATGCTTTCATCAGTGGATTTCCTGAGGATGTTGTTTGGATTGTAYATCTCTGTAGAGACAGAAAAAGATCAACCCAAACTCTAAAGTTTGAGAYTGAACTGTTTTCATGTTACTTTTCCCTCATGACAGTTTTCTACAGAAGGCAARGTTTGAGTAAACATCAAATATGCTGCTTATACAGGCCAGCATAAATATCCTACTTTGTTCCTRTAACACAGTGAACATTATATTTAAGGTATGATGCACTTTGAACAATACACCATGTTCAAAGTTCACACTTCAGATTTTGCCTCAATAAAACTGGTGTTGTAATACATACAAACTGGATGAGCAGTTGGAGCTAATCTATCATGGCTTTGATCTGCAGTGAGAAAAATAAATCTACACGTTTAGGGTGAAGAATCAGTATTGCATTAGCTTGTACAACCCATGAGGATATTGAATTGGACAGGACATCACAGCTCAGCAAATACTGTTCCCTATCACGGCACAAAAACCTGTGYAGAAATAGAGCAAATTTCATCATAAAATCCATTGCCTCTAAGCCTTACTACTTCTTTTTACAGTGGCAATTAAATACAGTAATACTTCTACCATGTATTTATTGTTGATCAGTTTGTGTCATTTGTATTCATACAAGTGTGACTCTTATTTGTCTCTCCTCACACTGTCCARATATATGGACCTTAAAATTCTTATGAGAAAAGAATTTTGATGATCATGTTTTATTTCAGCCTTCACTGAAGTTTCTTTTAACGTGTTCTAACAGGAGGGATGCTTTCAGCTGCATCAGTCAAACTATCTGTTTTATATATATACTTGTTGTATGTATATAATATACTTTAATTATTCTTTCTTCAACTTTGTGAAGACAGAATAATTAAAGTATATTATATATACTGATATATATCATGATATATATATCATGATATATATATTTATATATATTATATATATATATATTATATATATCAAATTTGTGTACAGTAGTTTGATAAGGTATGTCTATCTCCTGTAAATTATTCTTCATATATAATAAAAATACTTGGAAAAGTATTCTTTGAAACATTTGAAATACTCTRAAGACCACTTTTGTGGTTTTTGATAGCTGTATCAAACTGCTACATTCTTTTTCATACTGTTTATATTGTTTAATAGAATGCTATATTGAAAAAATCACTAATAAAAATAATTGCTAGTATAACAGGCCTAATATCCAATTCCTTTTTGTTATCACTAACAAGGCATTCTA
This sequence comes from Alauda arvensis, assembly GCA_902810485.1. Taxonomy (NCBI): domain Eukaryota; kingdom Metazoa; phylum Chordata; class Aves; order Passeriformes; family Alaudidae; genus Alauda; species Alauda arvensis. Next base: position 251,825 of record CADDXX010000219.1, read on the forward strand.
ATATTCCTGTTCCCACTTCAGCCGATTTTTTCCCTCCTCTTTTGTTTTATCTGTCCTCTCCACCTTTACTGCTCATTCCCTCAAGTAACTCAATGTCTCTCCCTTCCTTGTGTTCCACATGGATGAGACTGACCATATTTCCATTTTCTAGTCAATTCACTTGTGCCATAAAACTGCCCAATTGGTTAATAAATATAGCTCACATTTCTCTTTTTACTCTAATTAGTAATTTTTTTTTAAGTGTTGAAGTTTCTATAACACTTCCATCTGACACTGTCCTTTTTTAAAGTTGAGAAAAGAATGCTAATTGCAACAATGTACAGGATAGAACCCTATGATTTACGAAACGTGCCAAAAAGGGAGTTCTCTTGGGTTTCTGATTTTTTTCTTTTTTTTTTTTAAACTTTTAGCACCATTTTGGTAGCTTATTTTTGCATGTAAGGAGCTACTGGGCTGAATCTCAGAATGTGTACAAAAAAAAAAATGAAGGCAATGGCAGGAAGGTAAGAGTCTTTACGCTGACAGTGGCAGAAAGAGATAAGCTTCATGAGAACATGACTAGATGAGCAAATGTGAAATAGTCTGTGGGTATATCAGCAGCAAAGACGATGTGATAAATATAAAGAGCAGAAGAAAGAAGAAAAAAAATGAAGGAAGAAGGTAAAAGGCTAGAGAAATAGAAAACTCAGAACCTGGAAAAAAAACCCCAAAAYTTGGTTTTTTAATGAATAAACACATGGAACAAGGAATTTTAAAAAACAGGAAAATATTTTAATATGAGACAGACAACAAAAAAATTACAATGTAAAATAGCAGGAAAAGAAGACTAAAATAGAGATATACATAGGAAATTATAAACACCCCAGAACTGAGAAGTTTGCTTACTGAAATGTAACATTTAGCAAGATAAATGAACACAGTTTGGATAACATACAAATGAGAAATTTTGAGCAACTCACAAAAGTCAGTTACTTTTCAATGTGTGTTAAATAAGATTAGCAGGGTGTCCAAGCAGTTGTGGTAAATTAGGARAATTGTTGACCACTCAGAAAGACTTTTCCCAAGTGACTCGTGGCTGCAGGCACAGCCAAGGACATGTTCAATGTGCCTARAAGATAATGAATTCAGCAGCAAAGGAAGACACTTGGCAGCTCAGTGGACGGAGCTTTATAGCCTGTAGCACTGGCCATTTTTTAGAGCCATTTCTTAATCAGCAAAGGAAACTATAGACCCCTGAAAGCAACACAATATTAACCATTTGCTTGTTTCGAAGAGACTACAATTTCTGGCAGCCAGAATGGTAACATGTGTATTCCACCAAGATACGGTGGGAAAGCAGAGCTTGTATTGCCCTTCCATACTGAAAGGTTCACATTTTTATGGGTAAGTGCTTTGGGTCTCCTACTACAGAATAGCAAGGAAACTAAAGTAAATTTCATCAAGCACATGCTGCTACCATTGCTGTTTGTTATTTGGGTTCAGGATTCTCTCTGGCACTGACACATGCTCTAATTCAGAGAGAAGTTAAAATGATCTGCAGAGACTGGCATTGACTCTTCCAGGACTTGAAGCTGTATACCATTTTAGAAGTGTAAGTCCTGAAAGTGCAAATTCRCTAGAATAGAAGCAGAGGAGGAAGGAGCAAAAGATGGCATCAAAATAAAACGTATTCAGTATTTATGAGCCGCTCAGAAATGCAGACATTTCAAGAGAAAAAAGCCTTCAGCTGTTGCATATAGCTTTGATATCTTGTAATATAAGTATGCTGTGACAATAACTTCTAGCCAGGAATATATATGCATATARCCTGAACAATAGCATTTAAAGAAACACATTTATGGAGAAAAAAATAGATAGGAAATCCTACATTTATATAACTTAGATAAGATACCAGCATTTTACTTATTTTAAAGAAAGGTAAAGTCATAATACTATACAAAAGCAATCTTAGGGTATTGGTCCTGCTTCAAGATCACATGGGAAAAAATAAATAATTCATGGTTAATATAGCCCATCATTCAGCCTAAATTTCACTTYTGTTTTGAGATAGGACAATTCATTACATAACAAGTCAGAGGAAACCTTTTGATTATTACAGTTCATTGAAAATACGTTCTGGGAAAATATTTTAAGTATTTTCAACTTGCTGAAGTTTACACACTGAGAAATATTCATTTCTGCAGACTAAAGGTCACATTCAAAGCTGACTGCAATCAAAGGGGATTTTTTAACTTAAGAGGTTTGGGTTGCATAATATGAACTTCCTACTTTAATCAAGTTTGATATTTGTAATCATTGTTCATATATTTCTCTTATAATTTAACAAATTATACAATGGATTGTACAATAAAAAACTGCATTATGCAATAAAAAACTGCATTACAGTGTTAACAGTTTTATTACTTTTATGATGGACTTAAATTTCATAGTTTTGAAAACTGTGTTCTAATTCTATTTTTCTAATGTAAACCTTTGCATTAACAGAACAATTTATAGAAGTGTCAAGACAAATATTTGATGGTTGATTATAAAGCAAGATTGATGACATCCCTCTAAAATGTTAACATTTCTGGTAATAAACTCACTTTTTTCTATTAAATAAAACTTTTTTCCTACATYTAAGAGGTCAAGAAAAGTACTGTAAAAATATGACTGTGCTTTGCTACTTTAGTAGTGTCTTTAATCATTCATTCATTAACTTGTCCAGAGTGTTCACTTTTATACAGCAGGAGTATAAAATGTGATCTCTGACAGAATTCTGCTTCATAAAATATTGCTGATTTCCATGTAGAAATCCTTTGGTATATGTTTCCATAAAGTTTGTCCTTGGATCTGGATCAACAAATCATACTGTTAGAAGCAGAGGAGATATTTTTATTATCATATTTAATTCAGTTTATTAATACAAGTATTTCCCCATGTTCTTGTGGAACCTTCACACTAACTTCTTCATTGACAGCAGTGGAGTCATATCACATTTTATTGGATTAAGTCACATCAGAAACTGGTCCTGTGATTAAATGAATTGTGACTACATTTCAGCACCTTTCCTACCCTCTGGTTCTTGCCAAGAATGCCCATGCCAACATTCTCAAAAGCAATCTCTTCCTTACAACTTGTAAACCTATGTAYAATCCTGAAGTGTTAGCTGAGAACTTCTGCTGAAGCATTTGCACTTACAYATGCAGGTTAATAGCCTAAACAGTTAGCTGGCCATTCTTCCTAGAGAATTACAGCTACAATTAACTTTTGGGCAGTGGTTTGTAAGCCAGCAATCACAGTCTGTCATCAAGATCCACTTCTACACATGGTTTATTATCTACTTTAATTTATGTTAACGGAACTAAATTTGGTTTGGCACTCATGAAAGTCACAACCCTTGAAAACAGTACTTCTGTCATCATCACCCACAGGATCTCTGCAGAAAAAACTCTGCAGCTTCAGGTKTTTTCTTAAATATTTTAGAAGCAATAATAAGCTTTTTAAAAAACGTCCAAGTTTTTAGCTAATGTAATTCCATGAGATAATCAACTTTTCTAGTTAAATTGCATTATTTTTTRCTACCAGTAGCTTATTGTAATTCATAAATCCTGTAATCTTAGCCTGAAATTTAGTAATAGCCTTATATTTTCAATACCTTCCACCTTCTGTCTTGTTTTGGTATGAAGTCTTTACTTTCACATCCCTACTTACACATATATCCCTGAGCTGAAATCAGTTTTACTGTAGAAACCAAAATCTAGYATCTGTTTGGTTACCTATAGCTATACTTCTTGATTTTTTCAAGAAACTGAGTTCAGAGGTATTACAGAGAAGCTTACTGGAACCCTTTTAATTTGAATTAATTTGAATTTGGAATTTGATTTATAAGTTATGGTTTTCCCTTTTRATTTAATTTTTTATTAGACAATTTTTCTTAATATTTCAAGGCACCAGCTCTGGTCTGAGCAAGGACACCTTGCTGAAGTCCTGGAGTTGCATCTATTACTGGTAGCATGTGGCATTTTATGATGCACTTCATTGCTTCTGATGACAGCACATTTCATTCTAATGTGACCTGGAGAGAAATAAACAGTGTAGTAAGTACCATGGCAGAGTAGGGAAATAGGAAATGCTGAAAGGAATGCATTATTTCAGCAGAAGTCAAAGTCTTACTTACMCTAACTCAGAACTGAATCAGCCTTATTTCCAAGAGTAAGTTGAAACACAAGTCAGAGGACACATTATGTGGACATCTRGAAGGTCAGTAGCACAAAGACACAATAATTCTAATACAATAGTGGGAGAATTTTAAAGAAATTTTTCCTCAGAAAACCTGTTAGTTGAGTTTCTTCTCAGTTGATTCTGATGGGTACAAGGCATCTCCTGCTGAATAACTAATTCACCCAGTACAAACAGTACCTGCTGTGTGGGCACTGCCTCAGCATGTCTGGAATTTTCAGAAGGGGATCCAGCTTCCCAGAGCTTCACAAAGCATCCACATAGAGCTGATAATGATTGTGTGACAACAAGAATTACCATTTCACTCCATTATTTTTGTTGTTCTGAGCACTGGGCATTGTCAGATTTTCACTGCTCACTTTGTACAATATTTTACTTTCAGACCCCACAAAATTCCTTGTTTTTCTCATGCTTTTCAATCATGTTCATTAAACACATGTGAGCAATAAAATACTTCAGGTTGGCTCATGTTGGTATTTTCTCATTAAAAAGACAGCTGAACTAAGGATAAACATACTCTGGTAGAGGTCATCCACAGGCCACAAGGAAAGCCTGTCCTCCCATGGAGTACTGCCTCCTCCTTTGACTTTTGTGTTTCCTCACTGGTTTTGTTTCCTCTGCCCATGTAGTGGTTTCTGCCTTTGCTTAAATACATTTTCCCAGAGGCACCACTATCATTGCTGGTAAGCCCAGCTGTGCCCTGCGTTGGGTTTGTTGAAGSCAGGTGGAACTGGATGTGTCCAGCAAGGGGGCAGACTCAGCCTCTTCTCACAGAGGCCAGAAAAATGGCTATATCTGGAAAAAAAACACTGGAAAGAGGATGTATTATGTGAACAAGTACTTGTTAGAGGCAGTATTATTCTTTTCAGCCTTCTCTAGATGAAATTCTTGATAGAATTTCTTGATAAGAAGGAACCAGATTTAAAATTTATATTCAATGTCTTCTCTTCAAAAGCAAAGGAAATAGGTGGCTTCCTTCCCCGACTGCTATTCATTCTGGAATAAAACCTTTCTGAAAGACACTGAAGAAACAGAATCTCCATATTGGTGCTGTGCTCAAGAAAGGGAGAAGCAGAATCTGTAACACCTAACTTTGCTGCATGCCTAACAGCCTAACAAGCAAGCCATAAAGTGTAAGTGAAGGAGGTAAGGATAGGAGAAGAATAAAGTTATAATTGATGTGATATGTGTTTTCTCACTCTTGCTCTAAAAARCAAAGAAATACAGCAAAATCTATATCTGGTTATAGCACAGTGTAAAAGCTATTCCTCAGCACAAGGAAGCAATTCCACTCATAATTGTRAAAGCCATAGCCAAGCTGGCGAGGTTTGGCATTAGGGAGCACTATAAATGGCTATTAAAATATGGGTCTCATTCAAATTGCCATGAAAGGGCAGAGAGATAGAACATTACAAGGTCAGGTCATGCCAATTTTCAGGGCAGACTTCAGTCCAGCAACTCAATCAATCATCAAATACACTTCAGATTTTAACTAAACTAAGCTTGAAATAGAGATACACAGCTATATCAGAGAAAAATTCATGAACAAGTGTGGAAACAGATTTAGAAACAAACAAAAAAAGATTACCTATTTTGGCCCCAAAACATAACCAATGTACTACAATAATAGCAGCCTTTGGAAATTCATGTCTAAATACCTTTTCACTGCATAAATGATAAATAACAAACTCTTTCTAAAGGAATATTTAGTTTATTCTACATTTCTCATTTGTTCTGTGTTATATTGGATAAGAAGTACTTTGGGTACACACTTTCTCTGATTAAGTGTTTAAAAAGACAGAACTTTGTAGAGGTGAAATTATCAAAAAAGAAAGAAAATCATGAAAAATCAGCAATAACATCTTGGTCTTTCATTTGTTTTTAAATTACGTTTTGAACTATATAATAAAATAGTAATTGTTACTAAAGATCACATTTGCAGGCTTTACTAATGTGATTTGCACTCATTTTACTGCACAAAAATATGAAAAAATATTTTAAGATTTTGTTTCTGCTTTAATCTTATCTTTTTTTATTTAATGTTGCCAGAGGTTGTTATCATGCACAAAAAGAACATCCAAAAAACAAAAAYYCTCCCCAATCTTTCTACTCATAACATTTCGTTATTTTAGGCTCAAAAGTACTAGCAGCAATAAAGACAAAGGAATTTCTCAAATTGCTAAGAAWTTTGCACAGCTGMATAGCTGAATGAAAATACATGGTTRAATGTAAATGYAAGGTCTGTAGAGTTATGGTAGGGGTTGCTTYTTCTCTGGCATATTTCCTAAATGAAGAATGTCAGCAGTTAACAGAAGAACTTAAAAGTCAATAGTTCACAAAAGATCTTCAAAGTAGAGTTCATCTTTTGAGAAACAGCAAATTGAAGCATGACTACTATGAGAAAATATCATGGGTTTTCTCCAGTTCTAAAGAAATCTAGTCAAGTAAGTAAAAATAGGTCCAGGAAATTATGTCCAGAGAAATTCAAAAGGCATAAAATACTTCTGAATGTGCTAAAAGGCATGTTTTCAAAGCCTTGGATACTTCCAGATCTGAAAATACGTGGTTTCAGATGCCTCTCTCAAAGGAAAACCATGATCTTATGTATTTGCAAKGCAGTTCATCTTCTTTGCTTTTCCATTAAGCGTGTATGAATTGAGTCAGTCATGAGGAAGCCAGCACCTGTGTCATTTTCCTGAATTTTGTTATTAATATTATTATGAATATTATTTTTGTATCCACTTCTATTGCCAAAATCCATTATAAGCAGATAAATAACCTTTTTATCTTGTATTTATTCCTAACTCTAAGGTATTACTTATGTCTGTACACGTATTCAGAAACCTAAGTTAGAAAAGTCAAAATACTCAAGTTATTACTGTGTAAATAATAGAAATAATCTCTTGTTCAATACTAGTATGGGGTATTAATACAATTTTCTGTTTGTAATAAAATCTGTTCTTTTTCCACAGAATGAACAGAGAATATTCTAGGAGCCCTGGAAAAAAATAATGTGAATGTAGTTTGTTATCATGAGCTTTAATATTATGCACAGACTAGCACTTAAAATGAAAGAGATATTGTTATCATTGACACTTTCAGAGAAGAAAGTTACAGCACAYAGTGTACTTTAGAAAGAAGAAAATCTTCTTTTTAAAAAGTCTGCATATATTCAAAGAGTAATCTACAGTTGAATATCCCAATTTTCTGTGTAGTGGCATAGAGGAAGCTGCCAAAARTTCTAGCCAGAATTAAAAAGATATATGGAAATATTCACAGCATTAGAATTAAGAAGGAAACAAACACATAATCATCAATTCAATATAGAATGCTAATATATCAACACGTATTATTTGACCTGAATATTACACAAAAATTTGTGTGTGTTGGAGGAAAAATCTTTGAATTGTATCTTTTTTGCTTCGTGTTTTGGCAGTTCTTTTGAAACATTGCCAGATTGCAAGAGTGAACAAAGTATTTCAAGAAGAATGAAGAAATGCATTCTCTGAAAATTATGTTAGAGAACATAAAACATATCTATCCTATTAATCCAGATGTTCAAGCTGTTCAGTTTGTCTTTTGCTTAAAGGAATCTAATGAGATCAATGAGAACAAAGACAGAACCAAGGACTTCTTGTGAGAAAGACTAAGGAAACATCATCCAGACTCAGATATTAATTAATTTATTACCATTTGAACTTTTAAAATTTTTTATACACAAACAAATGAGTGGATCTCTAGCCCTCGTTATATAGTTCTTTAATAAATTCTTTAATTACACACGGGGAAAGACATTATTTGACCACATGTTGAAGTCAAACAAGCAGCTCACAAACAAGCATACTTACAGTGAAAAAGTGTATTACAATATTTTCCTTTTGTTCTAACATGTATAATCTATMAATAACAAGGTGTTTGTTTAATCTYAGTTCTTAACTAGAAAAGTTGTGGATCACAAAGTTCAAGTCAGATTAGAATTTAATARAAWGCAAGTTAGAGCACTGYTTTCAGAYTTCAGGATTCTACTGTATCATTCWGTCATTGACTGAAAATATTTTGATCTAGGTAGCATTTTATTCATTGAAACGTAATTATTAATATCCTTGCCTAATAATTTGCARCTATGTATTTGAACTATATATACCACCARCAAACACAGAGGCATAACACATTCTGTAGGTATCACACCATCGGGTGTTTGCAATTCACTTCTTAGCCTAGGCTCCATTTACTGTCAACTGAAGGAAATAAACATTTCAAGTCACAGTTTCTCAAAGGACCAAAGTTTTTTCCTAACATTTTAAAAATATTTTCTTCATTTTGTCCTAGCATTTGGCAWCTAGGTCATACTAAGATGCCAACGAATGACTTCATAAAAACCATCCTCATTAGACAAAATACATGACTGATTCAGGCATTATTAATGTTTTGAAGGAATTGCATTAAAGGCTTTCCACTGGGTATCTCTACTGAAATGAGTTAGGTTTCTCCTTCAAAAGACAAAGGAAAGAAGAAAGTCTTGTTGATCTCCTCCCTCCAAGTCCTGCTCTCCTGATGAAGACTGCTTTCAGGTTCTAGGATCTTTTTCTGTGTATGCTGTAACAAATGTGTTCCAGGGTATTTTTGGAAGAGGGATTTCCTGTCAAACACAAGAATTTTTCTTCATCTGTTAGCAGTAATAACTACATGTCAGAATATTGCCATTGACTGTGAATCATTATTCTTTCCTTGATTATAGCAAAATCATTATAAATGAGGAAGATTCTAAAGAGGTGGGTTTTTTTTTTTTCCCAAGACAAATGTTATTGTTTTGGTCTTCTACCTGATTACTGGTTGTTATATTAACAAAGCTTCTGCTGCAGAATGCCTAATTAGGTAATTTGCAGGATTTTTATCATATGTTGTTCTTTATCAAATGACAACAGCTTCAGAGATTAATAAAGCTGTCAGCTGTGCATAAATTCATAAGTGATTATTTAGCAGAATCACAGAATCACTAGGTTGGARGAGACCTTCAAGATCATCGAGTCCAACTCAGCCCTAGCACTGTGGCAGGCCGAGAGGCTGCCCCAAATCTGAATGCTTTGCCTTGAGAGGCGGGACCGAGCCTCTGTAGGCTCTGAGCGCCAGCAGCTTCAAGATGCCCGCGCTGTGTCTCACCTCCCTCCTTGAGCTCGTTGCTAGGCAACCGGCCCTGGTGAGCTGAACCCCCGATGGTTCAGGAAAGTTCGCTCCCGGAGACCTGGTCAGCTACTGTATGTTAAYATTCCACCCCCAGCTGGTTGCCCCAGTTGTCAGTTATGCTGTAAGCCCCCATTACGGGTCCAAGTTGAAAATCCCTCCCCTGGTAAAACACATATAAGTCCCTGTTCTCCCAGTCTCAGGGTTCCTTTAGACCCAGAGATCTTCCGAGCCAACAAAGAAGACCTCTGCCAAAGGAAATCACCTCGCTTTTCTCTCCCGCGCAGCCTGTTATTCCACCCACCTGTTCCTCCCTGGGACCCTGCAGCTGAGGCTGCTCACAAAGACAGCTGAGATCCACCCCTGAGCGCCGGTGTACCCGGACCCAGTGGTGTGCGCTGCAAGTCTCCTCAGGGACCGCTGCGGCTCTGCCCGGCATTACCCGAACCGGGTCAGAGCCGGGGCATATCACCTCAACTAAACCATAGCACTGAGTGCCACATCCAGTCTTTTTTAAACATATCCAGTGATGGTGACTCTACCACCTCCCCAGACAGGCCATCCCACTGTTTYATCACCCTTTCTGTAAAAAACTTTTTCCTGATATCCAACCTATCCAAGCTTTCCCTTGGTGCAGCTTGAGAATGTGTCCTCTCATTCTGTCAGTTTCTGCCTGGAGAAAGAGACCAACTCCCAGCTGGCTACAGCCACCTTTCAGGGAGTTGGAGAGAGTGATAAGGTCACCTCTGAGCCTCCTTTTCTCCAGGCTAAACAACCCCAGTTCCCTCAGTTGTTCCACACAGGGTTTAGGTTCCCAGCCCCTCACCAGCCTCACTGCCTTCTCTGGAAGTGCTCAAGCATCTCGACGTCCTTTCTACACTGAGGGGCACAGAACTGGATGCAGCACTCGAGGTGTGGCCTCACCAGTGCCAGGTACAGGGGAAWTTCAATTTCTATTCTCAAGTGTTACATATTAGCATATTGTCATTTTATTGAGGAAGGGAACGGAATTGGATAGATTGGGTAGAATTATCTCCTTAACAGGAGGTAGCTTCAGATTTTGTTGAATAGTGTCCTCCCTAGAGGAAGGTCCAGCAGCAGTAGAATTTTAACTAGCAGGTTGACAAATTTCTGTTATTAGTTATTATAGCTGGCAATAAGAAGCATCATGAAGTATTAAGAAAAGGGAAGGAGAATTCACTATCAATTTTAAGCATATTTAAGCTAAATATTTGACAAATTTGCATCCTTACATTCTTGAATGATGTAATTTAAAAAGCAACAGAATTAATTTAGTTATTATTTTAATGGCAATGGATTTTTGATCAATGTAGTAAGTATTACTACATTGGTTTTGTCTTTCTTTTTGTCTACTACTACATGGTTTTGTCTTTCTTTTAAAAAGCTGGAAAAATACAAATTTCTCATAAGATACAGTCAAGATCAAAAATGTCTTGACCATAAACTCACTCTTCACTGCATCTTAGTCACACTTTTTATAAATATCTGTATTCGTGCATGGGTGTTYGTAGATCAATAGGGGCAGGAGCTGAGTAGCAAATGCACAACTTGCTTGGCTTCCAATGCAGATAGAGCTTCCTTCTTTCTGTGCACCAACAGAGTTTCTTAGTCATTAAAAAAATATACCTGGTATTAAAAATGAAATCTGAAATTTACCATTTACATCCAGAATCTTTCCTTCAGTTCACTGGTCAGATTATTAAGTGATTTAAATCATCCATATTAACTTTGTAATAAATGAACAGATCAAGTCTAACTGATGGAAATAGAAAACTCACTTTAATTTCATTCACTTTTCTTGGGACTAAATAAGTTTGTACACATATTTTAAACTGGAACAAAAAATGTGACATAGMCACAGATGTTTTTAAAGCAAAAAGGAGAATTTATATTCAGTAAATGAGCTGTTCTTTGTCCACAGTGAAGCAGGGTGGAATTACACTGTTCCTGTGCAAGGTCATGAAAATGGTGTGCAGAACATCATTTATGTCTGGAGAAATACAAAGACAAGTTTTGTTTCAGGACTTACTCAAACTGAAGGGATTTCTCCAATTCACTCTGGAACTTTTCAATGATCATACTCTTTTTGCTTTACTATTCAACAGTCCAGCTTTCTCTTAGATTGTGGTCATCTCTCTATTACACCCATTCCTTTCAAACACACTAGCTTTATTTAGGTTGCCATAAAGAGGAGTCTGAAAGTCAGGTTTTCCATGTCTACCCAGAACTGGACATTGGGCAAACTGCATAGTACACCTGAAAAGGGAGCAAAAGGTGGACACCTCAAGGACTTATTCACTTTACAGAGGTTTCACACACAGTCTTCAGTATAATCTAACCTGTCCTATTGTGTTCATGTATCCCATTTGCTCTTATGAYTTGATAACAGATAAGTGCAATGAGTGGAAATGCTTCTTAAAAATRTTCCCAGTGCTGCCTGTTAGAGTCACCAAGGATGTGGAAAAAATAAATAATTCTCTTGTTCTCTCTGAAAGTAGAAAATATTCTTTGCAAAGAGCTATTCAGCATCTGTATGTAATGTATTTGAACTCATATGTTGTGGATTTAAGATTCTTATGCTATTGTTTCCCACTTTCCTTCCAGGTGATAGATGACAAAAATGGATCCTAAATTTGGGCCATCTGTTGAATTGATTTCATTAMGTTCTTAAAGCACTCATATTGACTAGAACCAACAATTACTGTCTTCCCTAGATATATGTTGTGGGGATGGAAACGTGGAACATTTAAAAATAAATTTAAATGCATTGTTGCAAATTATTAGGCAAAGATGTTAATCATTAAGTTGCAATGAATAAGATCCTACCTATATCAAAATATTTTCAGTCATTGACCTTAATGATGATACAGTAGAATCCTAAAATCTGAAAGCAGTGTTCTAACATGCATTTTATTAAATTCTARTCTGACTTGGACTTTGTGATCAGCAACTCATACTGAGTACTGTAATTAAGAATTGAGATTAAACACCTTGTTWTTTTGAGATTATATATATTAAAACAAAAGGAAAATAGTCTAACTTTTGTTTTACAGCAGACAAATTATGTAGCAATTTTTATACCAATCTTATACTTTCTGTGTAAGACATAATRTACCTCTTTAAATGCCATCCAGTGTTGATTTAAAGACAGAGAATATACCACATTCTTAATTTCTACCACTGGTTAGTTATCCTCCTTATTAAAAGGTGTGTTATTAAGAATCTGAATTTAACTAGTACAAGCCTCCAAACCCCAGCTCTCATAAGATAGCATGCTTTGCAGATAAAATGTATTTTGCAATTGATAATTAGTAGTATCAGTGGATAATTAAAATAGACCTTCTTATCACTGTGTTCAAACAAGAGGTTTAGACTTTTGGCAGTCATATTCTTTTTTCTTTTAAGTTAACATCAACACCAGTATTTTTCTACAGAATTTTGTTTAAAAGAAAAAATAGAAAACATTTATGTTTGAAACAAGCTGGAAGTTATGCTCCAAGTAGGTGCTTCCCTTCCTCCCACCCCCTCTGGTGAGAAAGGGACAAAAAGGCAGAGGTTATGGGTTGAGATAATAATTTACTAGAAAAACTGAAATAAGTAAAAACAAACAGTAATAGCAACAATGCTAATAAAAACAGTATATAAAAAACAATTACGGTTTCAGAGTCTTTTGATAATTGTAAGGAAATCRTTCTTCTAATCTCTCTCTATATTCAGATGTCACAGACAATATGTTAGATGTACTTAGCATGTGACAGGACAATCACACTGTCTTTAAACAGAACYCCTTAGTTTAAAGTTTATAAATGTTGTCATTTACACTTAAAGTAGCATRCATTTGTATAATAACCATTATGGTACATGCTAGGTGCTTAGGGATTAAACGAAGATCCAACATAGAAGAGGGAAGAAGTGGTTTTGTTTGCCAATGCCCTTAAAGCTTTTCTCCCTCCCGTCCCTCTCTTTTTATAAAGGCAACCATAACTTGCCTTTACATGAACCTCATTAAWATTCAAAAACTTGCACTTTTACAAAGTTTTTGCTGACGTGCCTGGGGTAATTAATGAAATGAAAGAAAAAAGTTGGTAATGTAAACATYAATTTTAATAAATATTGCTACACTTTAAAAATTACTACAGTTGCGATAAATATGCAAATATAACTATTCTTCTATTCTTCACCAATGCTGACAGCAAAGATCTCCATTTTGCTGCCCCAGCTAGTGGAAAATACAAAGCCAAAGATCAGTGGGTTGATGTGAGTGAAGATCCTGAGTGAGCAGACACCAAGGAATGCTTGGTGTAMCTTACTGATTCTCTTGCAAGATTTGCTTTGTTACTTGCTTTTGTCAATATTAGAAAGTTAGAAAATTCAAGTTTAAAAGCTTAGGTCTAAGGTGTGAGAAATGTCATTCTGTCAAGCTCTGGAAAATGTAGCAGCTTGATTGTAATGCARTTCCTTTTATAGCTTTGAAAACCAGGTGCTCAAAATATCAATATACACTAACTATTAACTCAGGCTCACAGCTCAAGCAAACAATTTTYGTGAAAGAGACCTCTAAAGGAAACAAGATTCTAAGCAGCAGAGTGGAGAGGGAGCTCACTTATTTCTTCAGTACTAGAAAGAAGATGTCTTTTCTATCCATACACAAAGACACTTTCACCATGTTCTAACTTAATGTAGGCTTTTGAAAATATACCTTTTTCTAAGCATGTTAAAAAAAAAAGAAACCAAACTTTCTTGAATCAGTAAACTGCAAATTTTCAGAAGAGTGTCTAAGCTACCATGATTTATCAACTAAAAGAGTTGTTGCTGCATCCTCTTTACTTCTTACAAGAAAAAATCTTGAGGTTTTAACAGCCCAGAGTCTTAGTGCACGTGTTCAGACAGTCTTGGCGTTCACACTCAAGTACATGAGAGGGAACATTTATTTACTCTACCACAAACCTCACCTTGGCAGATCTTGGAAGAGAAATGTGGTTTGTAGGCTAGATTTATTATCATTTGCCTCCAATAATAAGCTAATGAAAGAGCTCAATTACCCCTAGAGCTGCAGAGAACTCACTTCAATTTTTCTACTCCTACAGCTACAAATAGGGCTGGACAGTATCAGTATAGACAAGAATTTCAGAGTTCTGGGCTGCCTGTTAAGAGATCTTTCTGTTAGCTTAGGCAGGAGGTCAGTAGGGTCACTCAAGAAAGATATTTGACCTGATGTATATTTGTGTTTAACATGCTTCAATTTATTTTTTGATCCTGTTTTCTTTTGGGATATCAATTTAGGAGAGAATAGAAGATTTATAATGACAAGAATCACTTAATTATAGTCTAAATTTCTACCTTATTTTTACTCAGTTGTATTTAGGAGGTTCCATTATGGCCCCRTGTCTCTGCAATATTGATCTGTGGTTATGTTTTATACCCTCCTGTTAAATAAGCTGAAGGTTTGAAATGAACAAAGGAAGCAAACTTCTCCACATAGGTCATAAACCTGTGATCCTCATTGTCATGAAGTGCTGTGCATGTCAAAAGTATAAATGCTTACAAAGACAGTAACACAAATCATGGATGAAAAGTGTGCTGAGGACTGTTCTTCAAAAGATGCAGCAACAGCTTTCACCTCAGGAAATACTTGCACTACAGTTTCCCCAAAGCAAGGGCATTTATCAAGGGAAGCACCACTGTGTATGAAGCCTTTTCTTATCACCTTTTTCTAGAGATGGCTCCTAGCAAAGACATGATTCTGGGCTGAAGGGTCATTTAGTCTGTTCCAGACACAGCATTTTTTCTTGTTSTTCCTAAAATGCCTATGTGATCTAGCACTACAGCCCCATTTGAATGACTCAAGGKAATTGCTCTTCCAGAGTGACTAAAGCAGCTGCCTTACCCAAGAACCCTCCTCAGYAATCAACAAAATGAGATCTCTGACCAAGACATCCTATGCTTATCTTTGATTATGCTTCATATCTCCTATTAAATAAGCATCACATATAGCAGCAATGTAAAGAACAATAACAAGATATCTTTTGACACACAGACACTAAAACTGTAATTGTGCTCTTTCCTAGTTCATTGCAAAGGTTATATCTTAAGATGTGCTACAGAGATGTGTAAGTTGTGCTTCTCACATGGTTTTGGAAACTGTTTTAAGTAGAACAGATTTGATCCTGTAGAAACACATGTGATTTCAGTGAGTCTCTGTGTGATTGCAATCACTATCTCAGAGGATGCCTGGGAGAGGCACTGAAAAAGCTCTTTTCTTGCAGTGAGTCATTTRGACTCAGCAACCATGCCTCTTCCTGCATTTCACCATGGAAAAGCCCTTTCCTTTGAGGCAGTGAAGAGGAAGGAGTTGCAGTTGCTGCTGGACTTTCCCAGAAAAATCAGCTATTAAATTAAAACACCATACTTCTCAGTGGCAAACCAGTCTTCAAAACAGAATTACCAGTTTTCAACAYGTAATAGCATAACAGATAAAATAAATTTCTGTGGTTCCTGTTACATACAGGTAGAGAAATTATAAAAGAAAGGCCTTACAAAATCAGGCYTTGCTCTGCTGAATTRCCAKCTATCCTGTGAGTTCTYAGAAGAAACAATCAAAGGAGTGAAAAGTCAGTTAACACAACAAACCATTCTGGTAACAGAACCGTTTGCACCTGTAATAACAAAAGATCTGTCCCAGGAGAATCCACAAAGGGAAAATGTAAACACCTGASTAAAAGAGAGTCTTAGCAGGTTCACACAAAACACCTTTTAACCAATGAATTAAGTGGCCAGAAAACTTAGTAGCCAATTAGAGATAAACACGAGGTTTGTGAAAACTGCATAAAAATGAGTTATGTTAATAAAGATTTGGCTYATCCTGCATGAAAAAACTTAGTCCTGGCTGCTTTATTGCAACAGGATCTCAGTTTCAGAAACCATTTTTTTTGACATCTTCCTTACATTATTATTAGGAGTCTGAATTTTCTGGCACTGATCCCTTTTCAAAACACTCAAAAAACTTCATGCTGCACAGCTCTTCTTTTTGTATTACTCATTTTTCCATATTAATTTTTATAACATGTCAGTTCTCTAACAATTAATATTTTTCACCTCCACATTTTATTTGATAATTTTAACGTATTCCTCTCACACTCTTTCTTCTCTCAGSGAAATTTAGGTTACAAGAAATTGACAGGAAAGAAAAAAATCTCTTAATAAATTCAGCAAGACTTGTAAGAAACAAAATRTATTTTGTATCAGAATAAAATAAACAGTGTATTTTGAATCAATCATTGTCAGTGAAACAGCTATGAAAACTGTTATTTCTTACAGGCCTGAAACCTGGGTTTAAATGTTTTATTACCTAAATGCTTAGTATAAATTCAAAGCTTTCTTCCTTTTGCAGCAATCCTCCATTTAAGAACCTTATGTATTTTATTACCATCTCATACCCTTTATCTTTGTTCAGATGTTTTCTTGGTCAGAACACTTGCCTAAATATTACATAGAAATTCTACCAAAAGCAGTATTAATAAAAGATGTTTAAGGCTTTTAACATTGTAAACAGTTACAATGAATCTTTGAAGACAGAAAACTCAGTCTAGGCAGAACACAGTAAATTATCTTTGTGTCATTATAGTGCTATTTGTGGAAAATATTGCCTAATTTAAAACAGTGTTGGTTCGGATATGGAACTGCTGCATGTMTTAGCTGCATCCTCAGCTRGACTTTGGAATTTAATATGAAGTTTTTATCAGCTCCCAAAGTGACAACATCATCTACATACTATTATTATTTCTAAATGTTCATCAGAAATAAGTAAATATTTAGTAGGTAACAAAATTGGTCAACTTGCTTAGTTCTGGCTGATTCCATGACAGTTCATTTTTGAATAAACTACATTAAGTGAGGTACTGGCCTTTAAGAGTGACTRTGTACCTTTAAAGCTATCTCTAAAACACAATCCTCCCAGTAGCCAAAGGAACAGGAACATAATTTAATTTTCTCTGTTCTAATCTTGAGGCTCTTTCTCATACTGCAAAATGGTAAATAAATGTCAACTCAAGAAGCTGCAGCAATTTATATTCTTGAAGACTAGAAAGTCAGTTCCAAGCTCTTAGATTTATTTTGCTTTTACAACTCTTAGATCACACCACCTTGTTGGTATTTTTAGGGTTGAAAAATAGTTCCCCAGGGTCTAAGTTCTTTGTATCATATTAACAGTGTACCATTCAGTCCTCAAATTTGTTCTTTTTTCTTGTTAAARATCCCATATTTATTCTGAACATTAAAAATAGAAGTATATTTCAGTTTTGAACCATAAATTATCGACAAGAAAGAGGTATTCAAACCTTGTTCAAGTAATTTTTTTTCCATGTGACACTAAAATCACTGCCATTAAATTCAACTTAATTTTGAAAGTTTAAAATAGATCAATATTTCCCTTTTAAAGCACAGGGACAACTTTAAATGAGTTTCCAGAACTCCTACTTGTACAAGAATATAACACGTATTTGTTTCCACAGAGATAACAGCTATTGTGCATCAAAYAAGTAAAAGCATATCTCTTGGGCAGTAGCATTGTGAAGGGAATCTTGCCAGCTTCCCTCGTCTTACTCTGCATGAAGCCCAATTACCCTTGCTTGAAATAAGAACAAACAGGCTAACTTTCACTGAACATGAGTTTGTCTATAGTTACCATCAACTGAAGTTAGAAACCAGTTTAGGCTGGTTTCTTGGAAATCTTGTTTTCATTTTGTTTCACATTAAGAGATTGTATGAAATGCTCTTGGATACACTCTCTCCTATTTTAATAAAACTATTAGTAAGAAAAGAAAGGAAAATGCCAGTTCTGTATGTCTTAATTGACATCTGCTGTACATCCTAGGAACCCTTGTTTTGTTAAACTACCATCTACAGTTTGGAAGCAGTGAGCTCCAGAGGGTGATCTTTGAACCACAGCTGATTTTCAGGGCCTGATGGGCAGTTTGTAGCTCATGCATTGTCAAATTTGTGTTTCAATTAAAATTCTGAGGATAATGCATGGAGGTCTTTGGTCCAAGACCAAACTTGGATTTTATTTAATGTTTGGGTATCTCTCTTAAGGACATCTAGGTACTAATGAAAGTCTTCTTTTCTTTGTCACCAGTATTTGTCAAATTCCCTCAGGTCAGTTTGCAGGAAAAAGATTTAAAGCTTCATTTTCTCCTCCAATAATCAGCTGATAAAGATTTACAATTAATGAGGGAGTTAGCTGCAATACCAGATCACAGTACTGTACTCTTAGCACCTGGAGGCCACCAAGAGTCCTGACTGTCCTTGCCCAGCTCTGTTCGTGGCTCTGCCCATCCTACCCCTGCTCCAGGACCACATTCCATCCCCCTGGAATCTCTCCCTGCCCAGAAATGCTGCAGCAGGGCCAGTCTCCACAGCTGTGCCCAGCCTATGAGCACATGTCCCACTCCTACCTCAGCCCATGCCTGATTGCTGAGGCTGCATTGCCCTGGTGTCCCACATGTTTCCTGCTCCTGGCTGGGTGGGACAGGCCCTGCATGGTGAAGCCCCTGAGSCTGCATGAGCCACCCCTGTGGTCCCTGCCCCCCTCCCCAGGGCTTTATCTTTCAAGGACACCCTGGCAGTACAACTAAATCACTGGAATACAATCAGATGTTTCAGTTCTTTGTTTTTTTATTCACCTTCTTTTTCAAGATATTCATGTTTTTTGCAGAATGCAACAACCTGTAAGTGCTTGGCAGACCTGACCATCAAAAGTGCATCACTCRCATCCCTGCTCTCAGTGCTGGCTCCCAGCTGAATGCAATGAACACTTGAGGCTCAGTGTTTCAGTCCTGCTCTTTAAAGGCCAGCATGTGACTGGCCTTGGCAACCTGATGGATGCTCCCAGTTTCCCTGATCMTGACCTCTCATGACAATTGCATTCCTTTGGGGAACTGGAAATGTCAGGCATCAAAGAAAGACTCATGAGAGTGTCAGACAGTCTTTTCAGCAGCTGGCTTATGACTAAGAGATTCACCGTGACAGAAATCAGAGTGACCAAAACCAAAATGTAAGGCTCAGACGTTTGACCAAGCTTTCCCAACATCACGATAAAAGGAAAAGCATTCACTAACAAGAGAATGAAGAGGAACATTAGGACAGATCCTCGGCTGCCCTAAAGGTGTATTTGTTGTATAAAGACAAAGTAGATGAGGCTTATTAACCTAACAGTCCTCACATGTATTTCACTGTTGCTAGAGAAGGTTTTGCTGCATCATTAGGAAATGGTGATTTGATGGAATTGAAGGCTTTTTCCTGAGTAATTTTTAAATTACTAAATTAATTAAAGGTATAAGAAATAACAGAAGCAGCATATTCTATTAGTGTTRACATATTTTATTTTGACCTTTTGAAACACTCGTATTTTAATAAAGTCAAAATGTGAAAATTTTGAGGTTAATTTAATGTATTGTAATGGTTAAACCACATCAACTGTGCATTACTGTCAAGTCAAAGTAATATAATGAAATAAAATGTGACACTTTGTGTCAACATAATATTATCTGGCATTTTTTTGCATAGTCTATTATTTACATCACATTCCTTAAAWAAATTGAATTATTTTGTTCTTTTAAATTTAAATATTAAATTATATTGTTCTTTTATAATGTAAATATTTCAATTTCTAATCCAATTACTAATATAACTATTTCATCAATTAGTTACTGTCACAATAAAACTTCAGCATTTTAGAATAGAATTTTCAAATTTTCCAGCTTTTCTCACATGTTATAATAATGTTTCGATGACCAAATTCTTCCAAGGTAAGTATAATACAATATGATAGAAAAATCAAACAACATTCCCCATCTCCTTGTTTGTATTGTAAATAGGCTTATCTATTTAGAATTACTGTCAATGTCTAACCCTTCAAAGATGTTCAGGTGCTAACAAATATTTTTAAAAGCAAACAAACCATGAAAATATTCTGCACACACAGGAAATCAGCAGTGTTCCCTCTGTACTTTAAAGGCATATGTCTCTCTATTTTCTCCCTTTACAACATGCAGAGGATGAAAAATAGTCTTTTCGTCCTAAGTGATTTTGGATATTCATCATTAAGTCTGTATTTATTATGCATAGCATCCATTAAGGAGAATGGTGGTCTCTGTGGTAAAGGCCTGGGTTTTGCAGGGGTTGCAGGAACATCTGTGCAGTTATCCTGATGCTCCCTTTACTGTGTCACACAAGGCTGCATGGTAGAACGTTGTTAAGCACTAGGCATTTCAAACAAGGCCTGCAGTAGCAGGTAACTGATGTGTATAGAAGCTTTGTCTGATCCACTGTCATTTAMAGCAGCAGTGCTGTTCTTAATGCTTACCATGAATTGGGGAGCACCAGGGAGACTCACACTCTTAGATTCTGGTTAATCAAAAGGCTCTGTTGAAGTGAATGCTCAAAGCACATAATGAGCTGGATTTGCAGTTGAAATCAATGTAAGCAGTTCAGAAAAGGCATCAAAGGCAGGAGCTTATGGAAGTTAGAGGAAGAAATTTACCTCTTCTCTGAGAATTTATCACCAGTTTCACTCACATGAAAAACTGATGCTGTTCTGTTCTGCATAGTGTAATATTCCAAAGGTGTTACRTATAAATCCATGTTTTACAAGCCCTAGGATCTTTTGAGGGAGCAGAGGACATTCACAGCTTCAGTGCTATGTAACTTTCTACAGACTTAAGCAATATCTCAGGGATAACTTGTTGAGAAATGGAGCTTCTTACAGACCCTGGTTGAAGAACAAATTCCAAACCTCTATTCAGAAAGAGAAATGTCTTTTTGGACCAGAGTATAAGAATCAGGATAGCAACAAAATGTCCTGGCTCAGGAAACAGTAACTTCCCATCATAGAAGCCAATTTCTTTCTCAAATATAACCCCCCTAATAACAAAGATAGAATCACCACCTGACACAGCTGCACAGGAAAAAAAGATAGGAATATTGAGCATAATTTGAAAATTTAATAATTACCTATAATCTGTTATACTCTGAATATCTTGATATTGGTGATAAAATTAAGGTCTTACAGCATCTTTTCAAGAAAGAGTAAGAAGACTCAACGACTACACCTTGGATTGCTCCCAAGCTGAGCCATTACCTGGTAACTTGGTAAAAAGAAAACTTTCTATTTGGTATTACCAGAAGCTGCTAAAATGTCAAACAAGTATTTTCAYGTCTTGCTGATTATAAGAAACAGGTGAAAGTTTTGTAACACATGAAAATATTCTTTACTGCACAAATTACTTCCATGGGAAGGACAGACAGGACAYAATCATGCAAAAAACCTTGTTCACCAACCTGTTCATATCTCGAAAACCTGTGAGAGTATTCAAAGTAGATAGAGCYTCTTCCTGTAGATAGGGGAAAATTTTCTCATTGACTTTATCAGAAGCATGTCAAAAACATAAGTGGTATCTCCAAGCTCTCTTTARTGATAAAGTCTGTTCCTTTCCTATGGCTGCAGCACACGTGATAAGAATAATCTCTACCTTAAGCTATACACTTGAGGGTTTGGGCTGCTTTTGGGTRAGGGTTGAGAGGGTAAGAAAGACACAAGAAGCAGATGCACTGTAACTTAAATTTTTCCCAGAGCCTTGAAGATCAGAGAGCTATGTTTGGTGCTTTGGGCCACATGGGACTTGTTCAGGCTCTGTAGCTTCTTTTCTTCTAGGAATTTCTTTGAATACCTGAAAAATATTCATTTTAACTTGTTTCTCACTTGTTATAGTGACATATGAGATCAATATTTATGAAAACTGAAAATAAAGGTAAGAAAAAAGTGGTAAGTTTTTATATGGACAAAAGACTGTCCACAGTAACCAGAACTGTACTGGAGGGCAAAAGGACTGGTATTACGGTATGTATTTCCTGCTATTCTCACTAAGAGATTTGGGTTGGGGTTTGGATTTTTTGGGTGGGGTTTTCTTGTGGGGAGACTTGGGTGGTTTTGTGGGATTTTTTCTTGTTTTGTTTTGTTCAGCTAACAAAAGTAGCAAAAGCAGGAAGAGAATGAGAATTTTAGTCCTCACAGCTCACTAATTGCTTATTGTCTAACTTCATTGAACATCTTTAACTACTTAACTGATRGAACAACCTTGCAGATTTTCCTAGCCATGAGGCAGTCTTTTGATATGATGGTTTACTCCACAATTCATCTATTCAGTGGGTTTCCCAACAAAATKAAGTTCTTCTATAGAAATATCTATGAATACACTTATCCAGAGACATTATTAGTAGGATTACTCAGAGTGTTTTTATCTATACAAAACTAAAGTAAAAATTGTGCCTTACCACTCTATTCACTGTTTTCTTATGGAAAAACATCTGGTTTACAAAGTGCCTCAGTAATCTAAAATCTAAATTATTTCTATCTAAAAGTAGTCTAAAAGATCACTAATGCCCTGCCATGAAATCTGTAATCAGTAATCTTTCTAATGAGGAATGGAAGAAAAAAACTGAAGTCCATTGTTGCAGAGGGCAATTCTCTCAGGGTYCCTCAGGTGGAGCTAAGAGCAGGCTCAAAAGCTATTAATAGCATCAAAATTCTCTGACACAAGTRTCAGGTGAATTTCTGTGATTTTACTTCTTTATAATAAAAAATCCACTTAATCTTGAAACCATAAAAAATTCTCTGTGAACATAGAAATGGAAAGAAATACCAAGATACTGTCTCATAGTCATAATTCTTCTTTATGGAGAAATAAAGATGAGAAGACTAAATTATGGGAACCAGTAATGTTATTTAATTTACTAGTTTAAGGTACTCACAGTCACGACCAAGATGTCAACAGCATAAGAACTAATAGAGACCAGGAAAGTCATTCCCACTTGATCAGATTTCACAGTTACCTCCCTTGACCTGCAAGTCTTTCTGACAGACTTCTATGTTTGCTATTACTATCTCAGGCAGACTCAAGAATTTTGTCCTGAAAAGTTCATTGTATAATTAGAAAGAAGAAGGAAATATATATATATATATATATATATATATATATGTATGTATGTATGTTGGTATGTATGTATATATAAGTATATATGATTACAGAATTATTATTAATGCATTATATTAGAAAAAGGGAAGAGATCCAGAAGGAGATACAAGAGTTTTAAAGTGAAATTTAAAAATTTAAGTCTGAAAAGTAAAGAGCACTTAAAAATCTGCAGAATAGATATTTTAGAGTTTTTATTATTTGCTTAAATGCTCTATATATACAGAAGCATCTTGGTAAATCTGCAACAACTTAGCCCATCCTTGCTAGGGCTTGTAAGGTTTGTTTTCTCACTGTATATTCTGAAAGAACTAATCCAAGAGATGTGCTTTAAAGATTTTTGTTTCTTGCCCATAAAAACAAATTCTTAAATCTAGAAACCACAATGGTGATTTTCTTCAAAAATCTGTGTTGGTGTCACCACCCCATGAAGGTGAAACTGTAAAGATGGGTGCGGTGATCTCCCTTGGCTCCCACTGCCACCAGCCGTTCTGTGGGTCTCAGGCAATGCCTGCTGTCCAGGATGACCAGCACCAGACCGTTCTGTGGGCCTCAGGCAATGCCTGCTGTTCGGGATGACCAGCACCAGACCATTCTGTGGGCTTCAGGCAATGCCTGCTGTCTGGGATGACCAGCACCAGGCCGGGGAGCTGGGAGCCACAGGGGTCTCAGGGCAGGGCCGAGCAGCCCGGGCCCACCACACCCTCAGGGCCATCAGGGCAGAAGGGGAAAGCTGGGGTGGAACAGGGATGGGCAGAGACCAGGCCAGCCCATGGCTSTGGGGCAGCAGGCCAGAGTCTCAGCTGGAAGGGCCCCCGCTGGGCTGGGGGACAGCCCTGGCCATGGCCACCTCATGGTGTCCAGGAGCCTGTCCCAGGGTCACTGTGGGGAAGGCACCACCCTCAGCAGCACCAGCTCCCAGCAGGTCCCGAGCCCCAGCAGCCAAAACTCCTTCCACCCGTGAGGTAAGGGAGGTCTCCTGGTGYGCCCTGGGCTGGCAGTAGAAGCAATAATAGAGCAATACTTTAATTTTCCCAGTAGTTAAGTGACACTAAATCTGGTATTACACTCCTCAATGCCTCTCCCTGCAGTGTCTGAGAAAGCGCAGATCTCAGCCAAGAACAGTAATGGGAATTCACAGGCAATACAACTGTGCTGTGGAAATGAAGAGATGGGCTGAAAGAGGGTGAGAGACAGTTCAAGGGTATTATTGTACTCGACAGGCAGGTCAGGCTGAGACAGAGGAGTCCCTTAAGTAAAAAAAACAAAAGTATAAAGTGTTTCCTTTCAGTGATAAAGGGCATTTGAATGAGTTGCTTGGGGAYGCTGAGTGAGCCTGCCTAAATACACTTTGGGAGGGTAACTGTGATAAAATTAATTCAAATTCACTGTGCTTTGTACTCAAAGGTCACAGAAGTCAATGCCATGGTGTGGCTGCAGTTTCTGACCAGAGAAACCATTTCAACATGGAGCTTGCTAAGCTACAAAGAGCACCTATATAATATCAAATGTCAAATTGATATGTATAATGTCAAATGGTAGCAGTGGGCTACACTTATCAATTCCAGGCCTAGATGTTTTATTTTTTCCTTTGGAGAATACTAGCTGCAAAAATAAACAGCAACTAACAGATTTATACACATTTGAAGGCAGTTGCATAGCAACATCTTCAGAGCTATTTTCCTCTTTCTTGGAAATGTATTATTGTCAGAAGGACTGGTAGGATTAATTACCTGTTTTGCTACCTTTTTTCTCTCATGTACTTCAGAATTCGTATCTGTAAAAAATGSGATTTTTCAAAAAATATTTTCAATTTCTCTGAAAACTCCAACTCTTATCACACTAAATACAAAGTAAAACATRTCAGAAATGCAGAGGCTACAGCCATCACACTCTGGTTGGTGATTATAACAGTCAAGTGGGAACATACAAGGCTGGTCTCCAGTCCCTGCCATAATCCTGAGCATGGATTTTCCAAATCAGAGGTAATAAATTCAGTGGACTATTGAGTAAAGAAAATTAGTCATAATTTCCCACAAATTATGTGTCTGCTACTCATTATTGATTACATTATTATGCTATTGTATTGCTGAGTAATATGGAACAGATGTCTCTCACTAAGATWTTCATCTGAGAGAGCAGCCTATCAAAACTGGGAAACAGATTCTGTGAATAATTTCAGTTTTAGCAACCTTACAGTTTTTGTAGAAAAATAACATAATGGTTCATTGCAAATTCTTGTCTATTTATTATTAAAGATTTATTCCCAGCCTATGGCTGATATTAAACTTCAGTAAACAGAGTTTACATGTGCTAATCATGGAAAATAAAGAGCTTGTTTCTTAATTGTTCCAGATCAGAACACCAAACAAGTAAAGGATATGGACCTGTTAGAGTCCAGAGAAGAGCCACTAAGGTCAGAAGGCTGGAGCACCTCTCCTGTGAAGACAGGCTGAGAAAGTTGTGGCTGTTCAGCCCAGAGAAGAGAAGGCTCTGCAGAGAGCTTAGAACAGCCTTCCAGCACCTAAAGAGCCCACAAGTGAGAGAGAGAGGGACATTTTACAATGGCATGTGGTGATAAGACATGGAAGAATGGCTTTAAACTAAAAGAGGGTAAGTTTAGATTTTATATTAGGAGGAAATAATTTGCTATGAGGGTGATGAGCTCAGAGCCAGACTGAACCAGGCTGTGAGCAACTTGGTCAAATGAAAAAMCAGGCAGGGGTTTAGAACCAGATGRTCTTTAAGSTCCCTTCCAACCAAACCTCTGATTCTATGATTCCGTGATTGTGTTCCACTGGTTCTGTTGCAAACACCTTCAGCAGATGATCAGTGCTGGAGTTTGGGGACTTTGGATCTCTGTTCATATACTGTTCACATGCAGGCATCAGGTGAAAATATCTTGTTCAYTGGCTATATGAGTAACTGAGAGATCTTGAGCCACCCAAGTTCTTAGGTATTGTGGCAACTCAACTTCATCTTTCTCAGACACTAACATTTGTGTGTGTTTCATTGCAAAATGCAGAGAATCCTGTACTAGGTTAAGACTAACATGCTAAGTTTCTCTGTGAACCATTCTTCATGACATAGGAGTCATGAAGTCAAGAAGTCCTGAGCCCAGTGGGCAGCCATTAATGCACAGAGGATTTGGCCTTTGGTACTATACTTCATTGGTTTTAAAATACAAGAGATACAGAAATTAATTTGGATCTCMATTATTCCTTTWTTTTTTTAATATTTGATTAAATAATCTTAATAATATTGTAATTCATTTATTTTTAAAGATAGAATAAAATCTGAAGAGAAACAAAATCAAAAATTAAGGTTTCAATCATATTTATTAAAATATAGCATTTCATGTCTATCTAAGTAAGTATTTTTATATGAGCCAAAATTTGTTGACAGTTAAAAAAGAGMGCTTTACATACAGAAATTTGTGTCTATCCCATGAAAGTAAAATATTCCTGGTGYAAAGAATCAGGGTRCACTATTAGTCTCTTGCTGCTGTATTTTATGTTTTCTTCTGTGGATTGCTAAAGTGTGAAAGACAAACCAATCTCTAYGATTTACTTGGAATATTTCTTCCTACATTCATAAGATAAACAACATCATCTATCCATGTCCCAGCTGGTCAGYTACTTGATGCCTGGGTTAGTCAAAAGTATATGTTTTTGTCTGAATATTCTTGCTTTTGTAATTTTTTAAACCAACCTCCAACACATAGGTTTGCCTTAACAAGCCTTTCAATTTCATTTCTTAGCCAAGTGTTATCTTCCTTCTGACTCCATTCAACAGATCTCCCGGATATTACTTTGATGTTAAAAAGTTCTTTCTGAAGTAATTTCACAGKTTTTTTCATGTTGTTTTCAGCTAAATACAACTGCTCTCTAAATACAGCAGTACTGTGTATCCATAAATGCACAGAAATAGWTCAAAATCACAAATTCAGTAGACATTTTCTAACATGACTTTCAAGCAGAGAAAAAGTCTAAGTAATTAAAAAAGAACAACATATATCTGGAAAGAACTGGGCAAAGATGTAGTAAGTTCTGCCGTGTTTCAAAAAATAACACAATGAACTGCTAAGCTCCAAATCTCCTTGAAATTGTGTTAAATGAATGCTGACAACTTAAAACACACTTTAGATTTACCAATTCTAAATCAGTTTGCATACAATACGTTTTGTTACCACTTATATCTGTATGGCTATTTCTTCTATTCCTGTAGATCTGCAAGGTTTTATGAGTTAAATAAATTGTATTTGCTCTCCCCACAAATGATCTGGAGAACTCAGATGAGGAATACCAAATTTAAATGCCATGCCTTACATTTAAACTTCAGAATATGAGAAATCTTTCTGATGCATATCAGTGTGCAGGGTCTAGTGGTATTCCTCAGACCAGGCTTTCAGAATGAGGTTAGTTCTATCACCTGCACATTATCTGCATATTTTGATAAAAAGCTTCACAAGTTCTCTATACTGTCACATCAGGCCAGAACACTGTGATTCAAAAATAAATAAACACACAAAAAAAACCCACATAAAAAGAAAAAAAATCAAAAAACAGTAAAAGTGATCTTGGGAAATGAAAACATTAGCGGACAAATTGTAAAAGGGTTCATAAACTTTCAGTCTTTCAACTCTTACAAGTTTAAGTATGGRGAAAAAACCCCAGCAAAACAACTCTTTGCAGGATGAGGTCTAAAATACTCTTCCAACAGGAGATTTGAGCACTCGCATTGCATTGTTCCTTTGTATTCATACTGAGAATGCAGCAGTATGTGAACCAAAAGACACTTTTTAAGGGATAATTAAGATGACATTGTGGGATGTGAATAATGGAATATTATTTCTTGCCTGGCATGCAGTTAAAGACAAATGCCATTGGTGCAATAAGGTATGAAATAATACTTCATATTTCACACACAARAGTGTCTTGTTACAATTACAATTTTGTTGTAAAGTGATTTGAAAGAGTTTGTATATATTAAGAAATAGGGTTCATAAATTACAAACAGCCCTTTTTTGTGATAAGATGACTCAATTTTTACTGTCTATTTTTAATGACAGTTCAGCATRTCTTTGAATAAAATAAGGCATAGGCAGTTATGACATATGCAGTTAYGACTTCTAAAATTCTCTTTCCCTCTCAATGGCCATTATTTCCCTCTCTTAAAGTGTTTCTTTTTTACTTTCTAATATTTTTAAAGAATCTCTGGTAGTTTTATTGAGATAGATCATGTCTCCAAGAGCAAGAGGGCAATCAATGGATTAAGCAGTTACCAGGGAGTTACTCAATGTGGTGCTGAGTGAGTATGAGCTGGGGTAGTAATAACTTTGGTGGACTAGCAATAGGCAGGTATTCATAAATTGGCGTGTATCTGGGATTTTTTTTGTTGTTKTTGACTCTGAATGTATAGTTCTGATTCTCACATAATTACATCATTTATATATGAAATGGCTTTAATCCTCATTTGCCATGACAATGTGAATTTAGTAATTTTTCCCTGCTCCACAAYATACAATTTTTATCCACCTTGAATTCTCTCCAACTAGCCTGGCAGCCATGTGATCTGCACCAGCTAAACGGAGGCTTTCTAAGCAAACTCGTGTAAGACTGTTAAGCACAGCATCTCAGCCTGTGAGGATTAAAGGGAACAGAAATAATCCGTGCTAGAGGGAATACTTGTGAGAATAGGGGCATAYATGTGCCTACAAAGGATTACAGGGTGGAGGAGGAAGAAATAAGATGCGTGAAATGTTGTAACCTTTCAGGAAGTAAAAACAGTGCTATGATAATAATAATTTAAAAAAATTAAAAACTAATTTTTTTTAAAGGGGATAAAGAAGGAGTGCATATCTTTTGTAATGGCTCATYTGTTCCTTGAATTAGGCTTTCATWGAATAGTTCTGGATTTGAGAAAACCAATATATTCAGACTATACGAAGACTGTGCAGATTCAAACCAAATGTCCTGATTCTACGGACAGCTACACATTTGTTTATTTTCTGTTCTTTGAAAGATTCCACAGAAGAGGATCAGCTCTTGTCTTCAGAGAAAACCCCAAGCCTATTGATCCACAGAATCACTGATATTTGGTGATATAAATTGGTATCCGTTTCCTTGATCAAGTGTGAAAATACTTGGCTATGTGATACTTTTCAATGGTGATGAAGCACTGCTAAAGTCACTGGAGTTTTCCTATTTGTGTCATCCCATAGACAAAATGCAGCAGGCAAATTATAAATAATTAATTCTTGGCAGTTTCAACTGTGTAAAATTACACTAAGACAGAAGTTACATTCCAAATTTATGCCAGTAGAGATCTTGCTTCACTTCAGGAAGGATGTGTGTCTTGCTAGATAAAGCCCAGTTTTGTATACAAAAGGGGACTTCTTTGGGAATATTTAATTAGGTTGAATACACCTTGAATTGCAACAAAAATTTGAACAGAATGAATCCATTCAGTTCTATTTCTAGTGTTTTCARGATTCCATTCTGATCTCTGAAGCCTACATTGAAATACCCTGGGGCTTGGGATTTGTGAGTACAGTTTCACTTAATTATAGGTAGAATTTTGTGTTTGAATTAATATAATACACATCCTGCTRGAAAAAGTTCTTTCTGAAACTATGTCTTTATAAGCTTTGCAAGGACTCATGAGGACCATTCAGCTACTTCCTGAGAAGATTAACTTAGAATATTTCTTTACAACTGAAAATTTATGCACCAGCTTGAGCGAAAATGACAAGAGAGACCCCTGGGATATTCTTTGGAATGTATTTTAATAGCACAGTTACATCAAGCTTTGCATTTAGAACAACATAATATCAGAATGATTACTAAACAATGCATTTTTCATGCATGCAACATAGCAAATCCCTTTTACATTGTGTCATGAAAACAAAATTTATTAATCTAAAAACCTGTGTAAATGTTGAATTCCTGCATAAATTACATTTTCTTATATTGTTCCAATTACAAAGGRAAGATAAAGAGGAACTGCTTTGAATAAAACTGATAGGGTAGAAATTAAACAAACTTACACTTAGGCTAAAGCTCTTTTGATTCCCCAGAAATAAGTGATGAAATATTTCACTTRATTCACAATGGATATGACAAGCCTCTGGTGCCTCTCTCTCCYAAGCAGACAGGGTGAATTTGTATTAGTCAGGGGATTTTATTCATTCRCCTTATTTTAAATGCAAAGGTCTGRAAAAACTGTATCTACAAGTCTTGTGAGAAGCTTCCATCTGCCTCCTTATTCTTTAATTCTCATGCAGTTTAAATGGGAGMAGAGATGCTCTTATGTAAACTTCATTTAATTGCATTTCAGTATTTTGAGTCTAATTAGTCATATTCAATTTGTCCAAGGAAATGTTGGCCATTATCAGAAGGGTTAAATGTAATGATAGCTGTTATTTATTTGAATTGTGAAGCTGCAGTAAGTGCCTCATTTCTGCACTGGTCAGGAATTTTTTGAAGTGTATGTACACAGACACACACACACACACACACACACACATATATATGCACATATGCAAATCTTGAGCTCTCCCTAAACACTACAGTTATCTGTCATACAAATACATATTTATTACCAGTAGAAATTAAATCTGTGTACTCAGCTGTTTTAATGGAAATCCCTTTACATATTTGACGTCTAATAATACTTCATTTTGTAGAAAACAGCATTTTCTTGAGAGCCTATGAATAAAACTGTTGCTATCTTAATATTTGCAGTGATATTACCACAGGTAAGTATGTACAGTAAGAAAGTAGCCCTTGYTTTCTTTTCCAATCTCCAGTTTCTTCAATGAGCTATTATTTTTCAATCCAAAACTTATAAGAAAAATGAACATGTTACAACCATTCAGGTAATATTTTTTGCAGTTTGATCCAACGTTTGAAGCAAATGCATCTTGCTAATTAAGTGTGCATTGCATGCAATTACCTTATGGGTAAATGCTTTGCTGCACATCAAAGCTGTATTCCKTTTCACACAGGTAGGATAATCTTACAGATGCACAAGCATTTTAATTGCAGTTAATCAATTTGTCCACAGTCTTATTCACTGCTAATGTCCACGCTCCTATTCACTCACCATATATAATACAACATAATTAAGAGTTGGATTTTGAATCCTGGTATTTGTCCAACTAAATGAACTTCTCTGTCAACATATCTTAATGAAGKGTATGACTAGACTTTACATAAACTTAGCAAGGGTGTATTAAACATTGATCACCTACTATGCTGAAGCAGATCATGTGTTCATTTAATTTATTATTAAATYAGCTCTTTATTTTAGGATTAATGTTTTTGAGCACTTGAATACAAATTTTACTGTAACTAATCCACTTGTAGCTTTAGTTTTAAATTGAAAACCAGTCARCAATAATCTATCATTACAGCCCTAAGCTATATATTTTGCATGCAATTTTAATATTGTACAATACTATGAATCAAAAGTTCAAAATACTTTGGGAGATGATTGAAGGATTCTATTCTTAAGAATCAGGACTGGATCAGTGAGAAGACCTTGCAGGGCATACAGAAGGTTTGACAAAACTGAACACAAAAATCTTTTTCCAGTTTACTAAAATAGTGATCATGAAATATACATTAAAATTATCTTCAAATGAACTGCCATGGGAATGAGCCTAGGGATGTTCAGTCACATTTGATCAAGTTCTTATCTCCAAGCACAYGCTGCTTCTCCCTGTCACTAAAGCCAGGACATTACTTGTTCAAATCATCCCAGTGTCAGAAGCCTCCATGCAAACCTGAACCTGGAAATCTGTCTCCCTATTCCTTTCCTTTCTCCCCCGCCCTTTCCCTGTATTTTAGAGAGCACATACTACTGTTTTCCTGACCTTGAGTGAGCTGTCACACTGTACACTGAGCTGGGTGATACTGGAAGGACAGCACACTCCTGACGTGYTTGGAATAGAGTACTGAAACATGAAGTGTTCCTGTAATMAGTAGCTGGATAGATCTGAAATAGTTCCTGTGAGCTTTGAAATATCATCTGCTTTAGRCTGACTTTCCAAATTTTTCACATGAYCATACAGCATGGTTGCATATTCATRTCCTGTAGCCACTGCTTTCTTAATAACTTTCAAAATTATGATTTAAATCTAGCCAATGGGATAGAGATTTCAAGGATGCTAACTCAGTAATAATAATAGTAATAACAATAATAATGTAAAATACATTTGCAGCTSTGCCCAATGAAGAAAAATGCTGACAATTTGGCACAGGTCTGTAAGACTCCATRAAGAGGGAGTATTCAGTGGTCTATACTTTTCTCAAGTCTTCTAACAGCATTATTTCTGTTTAACACCCAGGGAGGAAGAAATTAAAAACAAAAAACAGCATAAGGCTCAAAACTTTTCTTATATGGTATTGTAGCTGTAGATTTAAAGCATCTAATTGGACATCTTCTAGAATGTATTAAGCCAGCACTTTGAGAGCCAAAGAGCTTTACYAATTTTTATACCTTCCTGACAGTGCCCTTAAAGAAAGAATGAGAATCAATGGACTCAAGGAACTAATGGACCTGTCAGTTCTCTGAACATCTCTGAGAGCCATGATCTAGACAACTGACCAAAGATAATGAAAGGAGAGACAAACAAAGCTGCCAGAGAGAGGAGACTAAAACCTCTTCTGAAGTATTTCAACATTTTTTCCTTTCTCCTTCTCTACTCTGTTGTTTTTCTGCCTTTGTCTCTTGACTATTTGTTGTAATTTAGTTCAAATTACCAACCTATCTATCRCAATTAATATAGAGGTTACTATAATTAAATTATGAAAGGCTCATGTGTTTTTGTTTCTTGGGCACTCAGTCAAAAAGCACATCTTTAAATTGAAGTGCATTGTGATCGTGTTGTGTTTTCTCAGGACAGTCAATCCCCACACAGGTGCTCTCACTGAGTCCCCCTCAGTGGGATGAGGGAGAGACTCAGAAGGGTAAAAGTGTGAAAAAAATATGAGTTGAGATAAAGACAGTTTGTTGGGGAAAGCAGAAGCTGTGGTCCCAAGCAAAGCAAAACAAGGAATTCATTCACCAGTTCCCATGGGSAGGCAGGTGTTCAGCTATGCCCAGGAAAGCAGGGCTCCACACATAACAGTTACCTTAGAAGAAAAATACCACCACCGCTCCAAATGCCCACTCTTTGAGATTTTCCCTGAGATTATATGCTGAGCATGGCACCATATRGCCTGTTACATCCTGTGGGGAATTTGGAGTTAGCTGTCCTGGTTGTGTTCTCTCCCAAGTCACTGTGCACCCCCAGCCTCCTTGCTAGCATGAGGACCGAAAAAGACCCTCACCCATTAAGCAYTGCTCAGCAATAGCTAAAACATCAGTGTCTTTTTAATGATGTTGTTGTCAGAAATCAAAAACATAGCACCATGCAAACTGCTATGAAGAAATCYTTGAAAATTTTTAAGACAAAATAGAGTGTGGGTTTTCTGGCACTTGGGCTCTACTGTCAAGCATACTTTTGTCTACAGGCAGTAGAGTGTTAATTGTGTTCTCATTCTCTGCTCAGAGTAGTTCCTTAGAATATCAAAACAATGCTTGCCTTATAATTAGCAATGAAAGGACAAGAAGAAARCTTTTTGAAGAAAATCTGCAATTTATACATTTTCTTGCACAGAATAAACTTTTTCTCTAGTGAYGTAACTTGCATCATTAAAATGTTACTCATCCTAGCGAATACTTTAATGATGCACTTGCATCATCCTCTCTGAAAGCCATTCCTTAAAGTACACTGTACTTCTGGAAAAAAAAYAAAATTGGCATTTGCTGCATTCCAGCAGGATGTTGATAAAATAAAGAAACTCAAATGGCAAAAAAGAGTACTTCTACATCAAGAAAAACAAATTGGCAAAGAAAAATCCTGTCAAGACACAGAAATGTGCTCTTTGCTGTCTCCTTTTTTTCCACTGCACCTGTTACAAATCTTTCTTTGCCTCTGACTTCTGTTCTGAACTCCACTGTAATTATTTAATCATTAGCAGTGAAGTGAAAATACTTTCTTGATTGGATTTAGAATTTCATCTCCCAACATTAGRTCTTCATACATATTAAAAGATTACTGTTATTTCTACTCTGATACTATGCACATTTTACACCTTTTGAGATAATCCAACCCCTTCTCATCTGTTTCAAAAAGTGACCTAGTCTGAGCTAGATGCAAAAAAACCCCCCTTATTTCATGTAGATACCACAGCAAATATCTTGGCTGTAAAAAATAAAATTTCAGGGAAGGGAGCATTATCTTCAAAAAGGCAAACACTCTATGCTCTTGCTTTGGTTGGTTTTCCCTTGCATTTCTCAAGCTCCTTTGTGATAATGCCAGGCTAATTGAATTATTCAGTTCCTTGCATCATTCAAAATCTATCCAGGCTASAATTCCAGTCTGAAGYCTCTACTGGTGTTCAGAGCAGAGCACAATATTCTGCTCATCTGTGAATGTCTCTGCATTTCTACCTTTTTGATTTAAGTATAATAGAAACAAATCAGACAGAAGATGATAGCATCAACAAGATATTATTGATAGCTGACTTATGCAGTGGAATTTCACTCATTGCAGGGGATAGATGAACAGAGAGCAATAGTAAAGGAATAGGAAAATGGAAAATTAATATATCCATATCAAGCACAGGTAACTGAAAGCAAGAAACTGTCATATTCTCATCCTCCTTAGAAAGGATCTGTGGCAAAACAGAAATGGATGTAGGGCATGAAACAGACTTGTCACTTCAAAGAGAAATACCAAAGAGACATTTTCTGCATGGAAGGAGAGCTTAGAATTAATAAGAGAAAGTATAATTAGAGAATCAGCAAAGGAAGAAAGGGCAGGGGCAAAGATGGAGTAGGATAAAACAAGAAAACCAGAAACAAAGGAACAAATAAGAAATACACAAATAG
Organism: Alauda arvensis; assembly: GCA_902810485.1. NCBI lineage: Eukaryota > Metazoa > Chordata > Aves > Passeriformes > Alaudidae > Alauda > Alauda arvensis. Next base: position 287,218 of record CADDXX010000219.1, read on the forward strand.
AGAAGATCAGAATGCAACATGAAAATGTCAARTACAAAAAGCTGACTGGGAGATAGAAATGAAACTACAAAGAAAAATAATGGGCAAATAAGAACTAGTTAGAAGAGTATGTTTTGAAGGATAACTAGATAAACATTATGGATTTTAAGAAAAAGACAGAAAAGTATGGAAAAGAAGAAAATACTTTTTACCAAAGTGAAGGGATGCTAAATCTTYCATGTGCTGCTCAGCTGCTCTCACTGTGGAATGCAACAATATTCAGACAACAGTATTTTGGATAAAAGGAGAAAATTGGAACTAAACATCCAAACACCATTGAAACAAAGGGTGATGCAGAYGAAAATCCATCTGAGCAATGTAGCTCTTAGCAATTTCCTCCTCTATAAGGTCTTGATTTAACAGTAGTGAATAAAACAAAAGGGGAAATAGGTTTGAGCTATAGCTAGAAAGATATTATTTCTCTTCAGATATGTGATTCACAGTTCTTAAAAGTTGAGGGAAACTGAAATTTTTTCCTCCTCATACAGGTTTGGATTATAGCAATGTATTAAATGTATAGGGCATCTGTCAGCCAAAGTCCTTTCATTTTAAGGGAAATCTGAGAATGTAGTAGTTACCCCAAAGGCAGAGGGAATAGAGCAGACCAATGCCATACCAATTATACTGTTTCTCAGAGGGATCCATTACAAGCATTTATACTCCTTCAAGTCTACWTCATAAAGGCAGTCTGTGTCAAAAGCTGAAAGCCACTGGTTGAATTCTAAGCTGCAGATCTTCACTTTCAAGGATCTGGAGGAGTGGAATATGTTTGATGTCTCCCATAGTGATGAACATCTTCTTTGAAGTGTTAACAATGGTGCTGCATGTCCCTCATTTGATTATTTGTGAACAATTCATATGCAGGTGAAGTTGGATAAAATATGCAGGGGAAAACAGCTATAGCTAGAGCACTGGTTTTCAATTTTTTTTCTTTTCCCCACAAAAAGAAAAGAAAAAACATTTTCATACTTTATTTGAATTCAAAATGCTTTCTTTTTTCCCCTCCTTGGGCTGAGCTCATTAATAATGATGAATATCTCTTAAAATCAGGTTTTTATAATCTTTCACATATCTCTGTTGTTCAACTGTTGGTGAAGTACCRCTGGAAACTTTGTGTGGGATATCAGTCTATCCAGGAGGGGGAGGAAGAATGTACTCTGAAGTAGGTAGCAAGATTCCTGTTCTGTCCTTACATATCTTGGGAAATGGGAAAGGTCACACTACAACAAAATAATTTTTTGCTGGAGGGGACATCTGGAGGTCATCTTATCCATTCCCTACACAAAGCACGATCAACTTAAAAGTTCAGTTTCTAAGGGCATTGTCAAGTTACTCTCTGGATATATCTAAAGATGTAGACTCCACAGCCTTAGGCAACCTTTTTCACAGCTTACCAATTCTCTTGGAGAATGTATTTTCCCTCCCTTAAGTTAGATTTTGTCTTGCTGCAGCYTGTGCCCACTGTGTAGTGTCCTTTTACCATATACCTCTGAGCCAAGGTTGTCTCCATTTTCTCTATAACCTCTCCTTCAAGAGTTAAAGACAGCAGTCAGGTCTTCCTTTAGCCTTGTCTGTTTTAGACTGGAAAGTGTCAGTCCTCTCAGACTCTGTTTGTGCATCATACGCTCTCATAAGTATCTTGGTAACCTTCCTCACTGGAAGTGCTTCAATGTTGTTCTAGTGCGGGGAGCTCAGAACCACGCACAGAAGCACACCCCATGTGGTCTCGCTGGGGCTGAACAAACAGTCAGCCATTCTGTACAGGCTCTGACCACCTGCCTCAGTGTCATCATAACTCTCCATTGGAGTGSGATGATGTGCATATGCACCTCTTTCCCCCAGAAAGTTGCAAAAACAATGCTCCTCAGAGAGAACAGCACTATGGCAACTTTGCATTAACAAAATCAAGGAGGACCATCCCCAGAATTTAGGCCCAGGACCATAAAACAGGAAAAGGCATCACCATTGGCTAAGTCCAGATTATCTCGTGTATGGTTCATGAACAATTTTTCCTAAGTGTAAAATTAAAAGAAGGTTGATYTTCTGGGATTTCCAAAGATCAAAAAATTTCATTCAATGAGAAAAAACCATAATTTTCTATGGATAGTAGTTTTCCTAAAAGAGGACACAGCAAATATGACTCCAAGAGTGGCACTAGAGACTAAGTGCAGAGACTGTAACTCCTGAAGATACCATCTTATGGCAAGCCACGTTCTCCAAAGGGTCTTGCAATTATATTCCTTTTCTAAGTGCTGACCATTAAGTAGGTGCCCTTGTTGAGACCAGAACCTGTCCTCATCCGCTGTCAAACTGTGTTGCTGCCTGGAGCCTGTCAACATAGGAATATAAATATTCAAAAATATTCCTCTCTATCCACCATATTTAGCTTCTGTTCTTTGTGGTATCTACCCATCTTTTGCCTCATGAAGAGAGAGATGCTTCATGAGTATACTTATTCACTAATTAAAAGTCTAGATTAATGCCAAGTAATAAAATTATTTACCAGGAAAAGCTGCAGGGAACACTTCATTTTTTATGTTCTGTTTGTATTTAGTGCCAGAAAGAAAGGAGACTTGTAACAGAGAACAGAAATCAATGARCACCTGAGGCACCACTCTAAACTGGATGCAAACTGATGGAATAAGAATTAAGAGGATGCAGTCATGCAAATATTTAAACAGAGCAACCTGCCTTAATCTATAAGGAACTGTATTCTCAGGTGTTGTTCTTACCTCTAGGTATCAAATCTATGTACTTTGTTAACTTTGAGCGACAGAAAAAAATTAAAATCTGTTGCTTTGTTACAGACATAGAGTATTGACTAAAGCTACTTKAAAGAAAAATAGTTTTATTACACCACACAAAGGAGGAGAGCCTATTTTCCATAWTTTTTTTTAACCAATCACTGTTTAAAATTATGCTTGGGATGGTTTGTTTACTTCTCTATCCAGAAAAAAACCCATAGAGGTTTACTTATCAAAAAACTGTTTTCACTAAACAATAGATAACAATCACAATTAAATTTAACCTCCAATTTCAAGTAAYTCAAATTATGCCCCAAAGCTCTGTGGCATATTCACTGCTGTTCCATCAAGTCTCACTCCTCATCAAATCTTGAAGTTTTGCATTCCCCTTGGACTGTATTTCCATTCTATCTTTTAAYGCTATAAACACTTCCAACAGTACAAAAGTAAATAATTTTTTCATTAATAAGTTTCCTCAGAATGTCAGCTTTGTTTATTTCTCTTGTAACTTGCCAAAGCAGAATTTTTATTGTCTTTGTTAAAATGCATTTACATTGCAAATATTCAAAATCAGTTTTGTTATTCCATTTTCTTGTCTCATTCTTACAAGGTGGTATCTCTTGTTAAATAATGTGAATGCAATTTCCATTATGAAAATATAAAGACAAATTATGTGTAATTTGTTAAACATATGCAATATGGCAATATCCTGCTGACACCATTGCACAGATGTGGAAGCAATTTAATTATCAAGATGTTATTCTCTCTGTAAAATATTGAGAGCTGCTGAGAAACAAGACATACACAACACTTGAGCTTGGCTCATTTTTTCTGTTTCACCTTCATAAACATCACATGTATTTAAAGATAATGAACATGGGACACAGACCAAACAAATTTGCTCAATCCTTTGCTAGTATGACTCTGTTCAATCATGATGCTAAATTTGTGTAATTAAAGCTTTAAAGGTCCTCAGAAGCATTTTTAAAAATCTCAATTTCTATTTACTAGTTAATAAAAAATTAATTTCCAAATCAAGTTACAATCTCAATGGAAAAATTTCTTTTCATTAAAGAGTACATATGAAGTTCAGGAACTACATTCCTGTCAAAATGAAAGCACACTTGTACATTGATGAAGCTGGACTTCAAAGATCAGATCCWAATGATGAAATCATAAACCACAATATTCGTGATTCATCCAAATGTTCTGCAAAGCAGGAGGGAAGGAGTGCAAAGAGCATACCCACAGATTATATTCATTCAGAGATGCTGGCACRCTAACATTCCTGAGTATAAAATATCACAGAATCACAGAAACTCTTAGGCTGGAAGAGAAGAGACTCCAAGATCAAGTCCAACCCTTGAGTGATCACCACCTTGYCAACTAGACCATGGCACCAAGGTCCTGTCATTTCTTGAACACCTCCAAGGATAGTGACTCTACCACTTCCCAGGTCAGCCCATTCCAATGCTTGACAACCCTTTCAGCAAAGAAATTTCTCCTGATGTCCAACCTGAGCCTCCCTCTTGAGGTCATTTCCTCTTGTCTTATTGCTGGTTGCCTAAGAGGCCAATCCGCACCCGGCTACAGCCTTCTTTCAGGTACTTGTAACAGAGTGATACAAGGTCTCCCCTGAGCCTCCTTTTCTCCAGGCTAAACACCCCCAGCTCCCTCAGCCGCTCTTCATCARACTTGTGCTACAGACCCTTCACCAGCTCCACAGCCTTTCTCTGCACACGTACCAACACCTCATTTTTTTTCTTGTAGCGAGTCCCCCAAAATGAACACTTGAGCCCTTGAGGTGTGGTCTCACCRGTGCCGAGTACRGGAGGACCCTGTCCTGGTCCTGSTGGCCACACTATTGCTGACACAGGCCAGGATGACATCAGCCTTTTTGGCCACCTGGGCACATGCTAGCCAAAGTTCAACCACTGTCAATATGCACCCCCAGGTCCTTCTGTGCTGGGCTGCTTTCCCCCAGCCTGTGGCCCTGTCTGCATTTGTTGTGACAGAAGTGTGGGATGGGGCTCATGGCTTAGTTGAACCTCACACTGTTGGCCTCAGTATTTCATTTAATGAAATGCAAGAAAATTATGCCTGATAATAGTACAGCAAGTATATTTGTCGGTAAAAGACAGCACTCYTTGTTACATTCCCAGCTTTCTTCAGAAAGCTGACTTATACATTATTCYTTTCAGTCCAGTTTAAAATGGATTTTGAATTCCTGCTGTCTTCAAYGTCCTGGAGGCAGTGATGCAATCTTGAACTCATAAAAAAGCAGTGGTTCAGTTAGGCAGTGATTCGTTACAAGCTATTGACCAACTCCCATTAATAGGACTTCAAAACTTCATTGCAAGTTAAAGCTGGCTTCTTACTGTTTGCTAAAAGAGATAAATTGGAGCACTATGAATAGGAATAGGAGAAGTTGGCCTTCTATATTTTGCAATTCAGGTTTCATTTGGTTCTATGGTAGTTAATTAGTGGAAGACATCACACTTTTTCCTCGTTGTAAATGCAAGTGGAAAAGTGTTTGAGAAAGGCATTCCTGAGGAAGAGACTTGTAATAGCTCAGCTCTACAGATTTGTGTACATCAGCTGGAGTGTTATAGGGCCAGAGCTTTGGCTGGCCTTTCAGCTCCATTAACTTCCAATAGCACTATAACAAATTACATGAGCTCATGGTGTGTCCCRTGATGTTTAATATCTGACAACTGGAGAAAAGTGGATTAAGGCAACATGAAAGCATACAGGCTCCTAACTCTCTATATAGATCAGCATGAGTTTAAGCTTAGATTTCTTTTTGGGTTTCATCCTTCACTTATTATTTATTTCAAGCATCATATTCAAAGGCAGTGAAAAATTGCTTAGCTCAGATAGGGAGTCAYGATGATTATCCAGTTATTTCATAATGCAATATATGAAATAGTTTTCCACTTGTCTTTCAAAAAGGAATTCTGCATTTGTTTAGAAATAAAAATATTTTGTGTGTTTTAGTTTGTCATACGCAGCACACACTGCACACACTGCACACACTG
>CADDXX010000219.1:293653-349933 GCA_902810485.1 Alauda arvensis
CACACACTGCACACACTGCACACACTGTACGCAGCACACACTGCACACACTGCGTTTGTCATACGTATGTATGTAAATACAAAACATTTAACATGTCTATATTATACTTACAATGAGGATTATATGTATAAAACTTCAAATAGCAATTGCATAAACTTTCAGTACATTTATATAATAATTTTTGACAAKGCTCTTGTATTGATAGTTTGGTATCAAACTTGAAGTCTGATCAAACAAACAAACAAACAAAGTAGAAAATAACACAGTGAAGGGAAATAGTACAAAGAAAATGGACTGGTTCCAYTTAAATAATGCCTATTTTTGCAAAGCACTTTTCCCTCCAAAGTCCCAAAAGCAGTGTTTGACAACAATAAATGTCTTCTGATCACAGACTGAACTAGTGCGCACCATTATCTGAGTGCTTCCCACAATAATAATTCAGCCAAAAAAAATCAATAAAACCAGAAAAAAGAAACAAAATAATAACAAAAACATACASAAGTTCTGTGGGAACTCGGGTCACCCCTTTGGTGATTGTGCCATGATGCACACCAAGCTCCTCACACTTAAGAGCAAATTTAGTGATATGAACAAAGACTRAAAAACCCTACTGCCACATTAAATGAGAAAGCTGCTGTGCAGCCATCTCATTACTACTAACTGGTAACAAAATGAAGGCCAAGCAGCTTAGTGGCCCAGTTACATGAAGAAAGATAATTTAAATCAGTATTTCCTTTAGTACCTTCATTCTGTTTGCACAACATTACTTACAATGTGTCCTGGTAATAAGAAAGTAGATTAGAAAAAACAGTTCTGGGACCTTTGTCATTGTAGAGAGGATTATTCCTAACAATTTATGTTAGGAAATTATTATTATCAAAATCATCAATATGTTTCTTCTTTTCCATGAAAATTTTAGTAATAAGCTCGTAATCTTTGGTTCAAGTTACACGAAGGCTGGTGGGAGAATTTGAAGCCAAGGTCAAAGCACAAGCATCAATGCATAGGAAAGTACTGGAATGGGTCAAAGCACAAGCATCAATGCATAGGAAAGTACTGGAATGCAAGCCCCATTTGGAAACAGCAAAGAAAATGGTAGCAACTAAAAAGAGTGAAAAATTGCTTACAGTTTCTTCTTCTAGATGTTTTCCTCACTGACTTAGCCTTTATTAAAGCCATTTTAACYGAAAAAAATAAAAGTGAATCAAGATGGAACTTCAAAAGTACTCTTTATCAACACTTGATCAAATTATATGGAAAAGTATTCATGATCACACAATTATCATACATCTTAATCCCATGAAGGAAAAGTGGTAAATGGATTGAAATACAACATACAAGAAAATTTGACCCAATTCAACCATTGTTAGGTATGATTTTAAATTCATGTCACTGGAGCAACACAAAATGTTAAAAAAATCTAAAGCTGCAAAAAACACTRCAGGTTTTCCAATTTTACCTGGAATAAAAATTTATTTGAATAAGCTTCCTATTACAAGATTTGATTTTTCARTTTTGACAAGATTCCTCACTATGTGACMGTGCTGAAGGCTGTGCTAATACTTTAAAGTACAAAAAGAAAGCTCAGCATCTTCCTAGGAAGTGTATTAGGGTTGAGGAGAATTGGGATTAGATGATATCTGCAAGCAGAGGGATTACAGTCCTCCTATAAAATACTATTCATGGCTGCTTACATTTAAGAAAAAGGTGAGGGTCACTTGCYTGAATATTGCAACTATGGCAAATAAAACTAAATTAGTGCCTATAATAAAACCATATTGTCACCATAGTGACAATTTTTTCACTTTCTTATGGATTAAGTCATCATGTTGACAAGACTAGAGCAATAGTTTTTATGTATTTCTGTATATATCAGCTGTACTCAGCTATCATTTGAACTGGATGCAAATTGTCCTCCATTTAAATCCTCACTTTTAAAACAAATCTGCAGCAGAATTGCACACAAATTTGAATTGGTAAGATATTTTTATCTCCTTTTATTGACACAAAGTGCTTTATAGTACAATGCATACATTTACATTTGGGTCGCTTATCAGCAATATACGTTCAATTGAAATGTGAAAATTTAGCTGAAAAAATTATGAAAAACTGCTTTATTGCATAGTGTCAATAATGAAAGGGGAAAATTATTGCCTTTTCTCTTTTCTAGTCTTATTTTGGCTTATTATAWGCTAGGAATCTCTGGAAATATGGGCTTTTAATTTAGATGAACAGCATTTCACAAGTAGATTAGTCAAAYTGAAAAGAATGCTTTTGGCCTGTTTTCTCCAAAGMAAAAAGGGAAACCTGATATTTCYATATATATTTTTWAAAAAGTCKTTGGGAAATTGACAGTTCTGACATATATCAAAAGAATATTCATATGCCTTTATTCTGGAAAGTCCATTAAATACAAATCTGTAATTCATTAAAGGACATCAATAGGCTTCTGCACTGGCTTTCTGTTGGCTATGAAATAAAAAACAGTGTTATTAYGTTATTTAGATAGTGAAATCAGGGTCTTACTGAGGTTAATCAGTGTATCAAATCAGACTCTATTAAGCATGATTCTTAGCAGACAGTTTGGCTTCCAGAGAAATTAAAATAAAATTCTGCAGGAGCAACAGGGCAATTTATTGACCAGCAAAAAAACATCTGCATGTTCATTTAAATTTTTGCATTTGAWCAACATCACTGAATCAACAGGAGGGTGTATTCATATTTAAGAAATTAAGTACAGGTGTAAATATCTGCAGAATCTATGTCTATATGCTTCACATATTTTGTAACTTCAAATGGTCACATTTTCCTATTATTAAGGATAACCAAGAAKGCATGATATTCATTAAAATGTTAAGACTTGAATAATTTTAGGAGCATTAAAACCCTTTTAGAAAATACAATGTATCTTTAAAAATATCAAGACTTTGTGGATCTCACTTTTCTGTAACTAACACATGGCTAATTCCAAATGTTGTCAAAAAACTGTCTTTTGGACTGAAAATATCAATTCCAKGTTAAAACCCAATGAGGATTACAATGAGATTTAGTAATGGAAACATTGTCAGATCTTTAGCAACAGCAGAGCTTTCAGGCACAGCAATAATACTAGCAACAGTTGTTTGCAGATGTTTTTGTCATTTAATCATCCAGTTAACAGAATTAGCAATGATCCACAGTTGTCTTTARTATTCTGTCTGCAAACTGTTACATTGTGAAAAGACAGAGTCAGAACAGCTTAATAGAAAAACATTAAGTCTTTTTCTAATTTATCACTTACAGTATTTAAATGTGAAGTGCTGGTAAAACTAATAAAACTTTTATTTAAGGAACATTTCCCTTATATTTTTTTACTGCAATTTCCATTTAAAACAAAGACTGCTTGCCTTCTGTAACTGTTCCAGCTAGATATTCTTGCACATTAATGCTCCAGCCCATAATATCAGGTTAGCTATTATATGCATTGCAGCCATTGCCTTTAGTGCTCTCAATTACGCATCAAGCATATGTTAAAAGCCTTATTGAGATGCAAAAGTAATGAAAATAGCAYCCACAGAGTAAAAGAACAGACAAAAAAATATTATTCCAAATAACCCAGATTTTGTTTTTCAGTAGTCTACTCTGCCCCTTTGTCTAGAGATTTTGGTAGCAAATTTTGGTCTATACAGGCTCAGGTACCAAAGGATTCAGCAACAAGAGCTATGAAAGGCACACATAAGGTGTCACTGAGCACAGAAAGCTCCAATTATCATGGCTAAACTGCTGTTTGTCCCCAGGCAAGCCAGTTCTAAAACAGAGTTGGCACGTTTACATGTGGTACATTCAAGCCACTAGACTGAAGCACAAACACATTAAAGATGTGCTGTAAGTGGACAGAGAGATCATATAATCTGAGAATTTGGGCCATGCTTTTATGATTCAAGTCATCTTCCTAAATACTACCATTAAAARAGTGCCTGCAGTCCAGCCAAGAATCAGATGCCCTGTGTGAAGCACAGTGCAATCACAGAATAGGACTGGGTGCTCCTTGAGGTGAGATTTAACTGGCTGGCTCCATGGAGAGCCTCTTGTCCACCAGGACCCCCAGCTCCTTCTCCACAGTGCTGCTTTCCAGCAGGTCAGCCCCAATCCTGTGCTGGGACATGAGTTTATTCTTCCCCAGGTGCACAACCCTGCATTTGCCTTTGCTRAATTTCAGAAAGTTCTCTGTCCATCTCCCCAGCCTCTCAAGGCCCTCCTGATGGGCTGCACAGCCTAGGGTATCAGCCACTCCTCCCAGCTTTGTGTCATCAGCAACCTTGCTSAGGAGACATCTGCCCCTTCATCCAAGTCATTGATGAATAAGTCARACAGTACTGGGTCCAGTGTTGAATCATGGGGTCACCATTAGTGGCAGACCCCTCTCTACTCCTTGTTCATGATCATAGCCTTGATCATGACCCCCTGGGGACTCCCATTAAGTCAGTTCTCATCCATCTCACTGTCCACTCATCCTGTCCACAGTTCCTGAGGATATGTTCCTGAGCTATAAAGATATTGTGAAAGATGTGTTAGATAATCTTCACTGCAGAATAATATAAGATAATACTATATCTAGGGAAAAATAAGCAAAGCCATGTCTGTGCAATGCTGACCACAAAAATAGCAGTTGTAATTCAAGACAGAGCCATTGAGATTGTCAGCTGTTCACTGAAATCATGAGATCAGCTGCAATGGCAGCCAAGAAAGTTAAAAAGATATTTGGAAGAATATTGGGACCAAGACAAATGTATAATTTTTATGTCATATAAAATCAAGAGGAGCCCATATCCAAATGGTGTGTTGGTCTGGTCTCTGCATGTCAAGGAGGATATAGCAATGTTGCAGATCAGCTGATGTGCTATAAACAGTAAAGCAGCTATGTTACAAAGAGAGACTAAAGATTCTGACTCTCCAATTTGGAAAGCAGATGGAGGAGAGATATGATCAAAGTTTACAAAACTCAGGGTGTCAGTGGCTAAGACAAATATAAAATGAAATTGACTCCATTCCTCAGTGCAAGAACAGGGAGTACTTGATAAAAACAGCAGGAGTTCAATTTCAAACAAGTAAAAGAATATTCCTTTAAACAGCATGTAAGAATGAAAGTCATATTACTTTTCAAAATGTATTAAATTTCTGGATTATAGAGATTTCAAAACCAGAGGAGGTTTTGAAAGCAGACAGCATCAGAAGGTTTGGAAAAGTAYAAAAATCCTGAGCAGCAAATCCATAAACAAATACAGGTAAGCAATAGTAAGGAATGTATTCCACTTCCATCTGTAACATGACAGCTATGGGTGCCAAAATGCCTATATGAAGAACAGTAGTGGTGAGGCTGGTGCTCTTCCTAAATAGTTTACCTTTTTGCTACTACTTTTTTCCCCATTTCTGGAAGGACTGCAATTAATACAAGGTAATGCACAGACTGTGGAGGGTAAGCTTCCAGTACCAGCCCCAAAAACATAGTTCCCAAACCAAGGACCATCAGATACTAAATTGTTAATAGCAAATTGAAGACTACATTGATTGGATGAATATTTTTAGTATTCCTAGACAATATTAAAGCCACAATTTGATAACCTCTTAACTAAGCCATTTCTAAGGCTCCCAATCATCAGTACCATATCCTGTAAGAATAYTGTTTTATTTTCCACAGTACTCTTATATTTATATTCATCAGTCCCCATGCCTTGAAGCAACAGTGTTTATTTACACAGTAGCTTCAGTAGGTCACATACACATCCTTTCTTTCACCCAATCCAAAACCCAACACTTAATCACCTCTTTCTTTTCTAAGAAAATCTTTGGGTTTTCCTTCAGAAAAAGTGTAATAACAAAAGTCAAACAACAGATTCAGGCTTTCCCATGTGAAACCATCTAGCTCCTAACAACTTTCCTGCTTTTCCAATTCAGAACCTCCATCTGAATAAAGAGTCCCTTCACTTGCAGAACATATCTTTATACTGCAGCCATTTTTGGGGAGGGGGAATTAACAACAGCTAGATGAGAAGATTAAACCCTTCATTTCCAAATTTGTCTCAAATTAGTCTGCTCCAAACAGAATGCATCAACAAACATTCATACTGCAAACACTACTGGGAATGCAGGGGAAGTTGTAGCTACGCTCAAACACAAGATGATTCAGGTATTCTGCTCTGCCCTGTGCAGCTGACTAGCTCGGGCTTTGTACTACACATAAAAAACACAAATGTGCAACACAAAGATCCAGCAGAAGCTGGAACTGTCTAACAACATCTTGTTTATACAAGAACGAATATATTTTAATTTCTCCTGGTTGGAAACATTGCAGTGACATTGTGTAGGGACATACTGCTCCCATATAAAACAGGGATTTGTAGCTTCTCACCCMATGGGGTAATAATACTTACCTCAGACATTCCTTTTCATTAGGCTCTGATAGAATTATCCTAATGTACATTGTGGAAATAAGACTGTCTTAGGTGTTTGGCTGCAAATTTGGTACGCTGATGTATTCAAATTGTGATTATGCATCTTCATTTTACCACTGGATTCCAACTAAAGCCCTACATGGTTAAAATCATGAACAAGATGCAGTTGCAGCTGTATGTATTAACTCTCTGACTTAGCAGAGACTTGTTATGTACCTAAAACATTTTATGAAGTCCAGCTTTAGCCTATTAGAAAAGTCAACTCTCCGAAGCTTTGAACTTTTGAAAAGAACCTGTAATCTCTTTATGTTGCTATACACTTGATCTGATTGAGTGTTCACAAAAGAAAAAATATGGATCCAACTGGAACAAAATCTGTGATTTTCTATTCCCTCCAGAAAGGACAACAAAACCAGGAATTCTTTACACTTTCATACCCCATCAGGAGAGCTATGGGCCAGCGCACTCAAATCAGCCTGAACACAGGCAGAAATTGAATTATATGAACTCTGCTTGGCCAACAACAAAGTATGTTGTATACTTACACAAAATACTTTTCTTTCTTTTTTTTTTTTCCTTTGGTACAGCAACTCAGGCAGTATAACACTATTTTAGTATTTTAAATATATGTTCTGAAACTGAGTGGGGATTCCCTGTATATTACGAAGTTAGAGAAACTATGTTGAGGGCCATTTACACTGCATCTTCTCAACATTTTCAGTAGCAAATCACAAAAAGACTGTCTCCTTAAGGAGTAAAAGAGGCTACTTTATCAAAGAAGTATGTATACACCTGATTTTTTTCCATTTACTAGAATTCTTCTTTGTCCTAATATCCTTTCTGAGCTGAAGCAAAGTAGCACCCATCATAGATGATAGCTTATCTGAAGACTGGTTTACCTTCCCTGTAATTATTATTACAATAGTTCTTTGAAGAGCTCACAGTTATTTAACCTCATCGTTAAATTAAGAATTTCACCTGACCTCCAGAAAACACCCCAATAAAATAGCTCAAAAAAACTAGAAATTTGGAGGTTGTGCTTCTTAAAACCAACACACTGGGAAACTCTCACAAAATGCCAGGTAAGGTCAGTGAGGTTCTACACTCAGTTCTCCCTATGAGGCTCTTGCACGCTGCACACTATGCATTGCCTGAGTTAGTTCTTTGTCCTCAGCATCCTACTGCAAAAATTCAAATAAAAAGAAAATAAAACCTTCCAAAAATAATATTAAAGTATTTTTATGTATGTTATAATGAATCTGAGTTGCTTAATTTCTTTTTACCTAGGTATGTTTAAATACCTCCATAAAAAATAAGCATTTTGTTGTTACTGTTACATCACTTAACCTGGCAGGTTACTATTACTGCCTGCAAAAGCCAGACATTCTTTCTCAAAGCCAAATCACTGGCATTAATTGAGAGAAACTTTGTTTCACCAGACAGACTTTATATAAAATATTATCTCCAAGGGCTTTGTTTTATATCTCATGGRAATATAAAATGTGCTGTGCACTTTGGTTCAAATACAATCCATGGCTTACAAAACATATCACYGTTTAACAACAAGCAATGTGATGGAAAAGATAAAATAATGTTCTCTAAGCAATATCAGTGACTCACCAGATAAGGAAGTAGTGATATGGGAGTCCTCCCTTAATCTTACAGAAAACTATGACTAGAGAGAGAATTACATGACACAAACACATCATCTGGCATTTACTTCTGGTTTATCATTGCATACTTGCCCCTCTTATGCAGTAAGAGTTGAACCAACCTGGAGCTAAAAAGAAAGGAGGGAATGAGGGTAGTTCCCTCACTCTCTTGTTCAACACAGACATCAAGAGCAGAACACCCTTTGAACCGTTTAATTTAAACATGTTAGGGTATTGATGTGTTGCTTCTTTAAGGTTAATATTGCTTCTCAATAGATTTATCAGATGTTCACAAAATCTTTAACTCTGAAGAAGAATAAATCAGTCAAATATTTTTCTAAAAAACCAGTAAAGCTACAGATTATTATTTGGAAAAAAAAAACAAAAAACACAAACTAGAACAAAACCAAACCAAACTAAAAAACATTAGTATTTCAGATAGCTACTCCAGAGAAATCTTGTGTACTATCCGCCATCCTTCATTTTCAAAGATAATTGATAAAAAATTATACTTCAAATTTTCCAAATTTTTAGTTTCAAACTGTTCTCCATCTTCTCCTTGATTAATTTAACAGCTAGCAGGTTTTATGGCAGCYATTGTAAAAGATCCTGTTATTCTTGTTATTCTGCTTGCTAGTATGAATAAGAAAATGAAGATAAAGTTGCATGTAAAATAGCCATTATTAGGCATAACTTCTCATTTTAGAACGCATGACTGTCATTCTTAGATAAAACCATTACTTCCAGTAACCTTATGTGGAAGGAGGGAGAAAGAAATACTTAAACATAAAGAAAAATGTAATTTTTAATCCCAAAAAAAAAAAAAGTAAACTAAAGGTGATTCTACATGCAGTGTAGAAAATTACAGGATATAAAAYTACTTTCATGATTTATCAATATGCCCAGGAGAATGTGGAAAGAAGCTTTCAATCTTGTGCCTTCTCCATTAAATAATCATTTCAGTTGTGAAAAATTGTGAATGATCTCTTCTGTGTTTCCAGTATGGCAGAARATAATTCAACCCTAAATTTAGGTGGTTTATCTGAAAAGTACTTTTGAAAATGATTACCCAGATTTATAAACAGTCAGGTAACACTGATGAGGAATAACTTTACTGACATCAATAAWTCTCGCCTTTTAAATCCTGTTTATGTACTTGTCCAAATTTGAACAGTTGTGCTTTTCCAGAATATTAATAACTGTTCTTGTTATTACTTAGAAAGGCAACAAAGAATATTTCAGTGTTAAAGCGTATTATTTTTAAATCCTGGATGTCAGAAATTCATCATGGTGGGCTTCACATTGCTCAAGTATTAGTCAATGAATGTCAGAAGTCCTGTTGATTACAGAAAACAGGAAGAAATTCCTTTAAACATATTCTCAGTTTAAAGTGTTTACCTATGTATATGTATTTGTTTCTATTTTGAAATAGAGTTAAAAAGCAATAAAGAGCACAGAAGATCTGTAATGCCACCATGGTGTGTGTGCTAAGTCTTTTCCTGCCACTGCCTGTGGAATTGGACTGAATAGTCACAGCAGTGGTCAGGTGGAGTAACAGGCAGCTTCTTGTGAAGGACAGAACATATCACTGGGTTGACCCTTAGTGAATCTCAGATTGGGACARTTTGTCATAGCTCTTTTATGGTATCTAGGACCTCTGCAATCCCTACTGTAAGCTCTTCAAATGAGTGTCTGTTATTCTATCTATCACATCTGGAACAAAGAAAACTCTTCTCTGTTGGCTCCTGGGCACTGCTGTAATATGAATAATAGGGATACTGCATTACAAATGAGGTAACACCTGYGGTGGGGAGGCATTTAATGCCTGTAGAAGTAAAGTAAGGGCCACATTATCTAAGACAATCTTTCCACTGAAGTCAGTTTTAGAAACTGCATTTTGTAATGYGCAATATACACCTGTTTTGATAGAATGGGGGCACTGCCAAGGCAGGAATAACACAGAATCAAGTACAATAGCACTGCACCAAGTACTTTGTGCCAGCATATAAAAGCACTGAACAGTAGCTATTTAGTCATAACCACAGTGACACCAGTTTGCATTTTCCATAACTGTGCCAAAAAACATGATCACCTTTAAAGAAATTAATTGCAACTCTGTAAGAGCTCTCCTACACAGGGCATGTGAAACCCAGCTGCAGAGTCAACCATTATAAGGGATTCYGCTTGCAGCTGCAGCTAGAACTATATTGAATCCCACTAACGCATTTGGGGAATGAAAAAGAGCATTTTCATTGTAAATTAATGCTAATTTTCTATTCTTGATGCATCTAAAATTTCCATGACAGYCAAGGAAGCAGTCAGTGAGGCCTAGCTGTAATGACAGGTAGGTGTTAAGGTACTTTGAACACAGCCAAGAGGAAGAGACCTGCCCTGTCACTCTGCCTATAAATGTAATTTGAACCTGTGTGTTCCAAATRTGGGAAGACTGCTCCATGCTATAGACTGAATTTGAGAATTAGGCACAATTAACCAGGGTTAAACCACAACAATTATGGAAACATTAGAAGAAAAAYTTGTAAACATTACTTCCTGCAGTGGTTTGACAATGACCAGTACTTGCCAGCTGCCCACCCAGATGTGTCTTCACCCTTTTTCACCAAGAGCACAGGGGAGAAAACATGATGAAAGAAAAGACTGAGATAAAGACTAGGTAAAAATTAAGTTCTTGCCAATCAAAACAGAGCTGTGTAGCAAGAAACAAAAATAAAATTTAAAGTAGTACCTTTCTCCCACCTGATTTCCTTATTCTTCCTCATTCTCCCACACTTCCATTCCTTATTCTTCAACATCTTCTAATCCTGAGAGGTGCAGGGGGACAGGAAATGGGGCAGTCCTTAAAGCTCTTATTTGCTATTTCTTCTGCCTCACACTATTCCCCTACTCCAGTGTGGGTGCAGCCATGAGCTACAGTTCTTCAGGATAAAGCTGCTCCACAGAAATCTCTCCCCAGGCTGCAGGGAAAGCTCTGCTCCAGAGCTTCCAGCTCTTCCTCCTCCTCCTCTTCCTTCTCTGACCTTGATGTGCCCATGGCTGTGTGACATTTTCTCACTCTGTTTTCAGAGCTGACACACAGCTGGTTTTACCCTGTCAAACATATTATCACAGAGGCACCACCAGCACTGCTGATGATGGGCCCAGCTTTGTCCAGTCTGTTTTGGGGCTGGCTCGAATCCTCTCAGGGCAGCCCCATCCTCCCCTCACACAGGCTGTCCCACAGCAAGCACCTGGGCAGTGACACCAGTACTCCCCCTGTGGAAAATTACCAGTTAGGGGCCCTTGGTTTTAGCATATTGCTCACAACATAAAAGCCAAGAATGCTGTCAGTACAACTGTGATTCTACTGTTGATTAGTTAAATGACAATTTTTCACTGTTCTTAAAATCAGTGTGATTTCAARTTTCATGGATACAAACTACAATTCAAGAGCACAGCTAAAATTCAGTGCATACATGAATTCATATTTACAACCATATTTTAATGACTACTATTAGTAAAAAATGCTTTATCTTTTTGATGAAAGACTTTGATGRTCACACTTTAAAAAGGGATTTTATAGAAAAAACAAAAAAGACATTCTTAAGGAAGTGTTTTATCCAACCTCACACCCCGTGAGTCTCTTGGTTAATATTTGAGGGACCATTTTGGATGCAGCAGCTAGCTCACAATAACTCACAATGGCTTTCAGAAGAAGAGTCACAAATGATGACACATGCTGTCACAGATACACACATTCACAAGATAATTTTTCCCCAAACAGTAGAATGCAACCCACTGTCTCTAAAACACCTATATCTGGCTGGCTTTTGGGACACACAATTAGAACAGAAAGAGGTATCAGAGACCACCCAATGCATGTGTTTTATCAAGTTAAAAAAAGAAAAAGGAAAAATAAATCAGAATAGAAAAKGAGATTAGGCTAGACAGATTCCTAAAAATGACACAAGGTCAAAAAGCATTTGCAGTTTCTGCTCATGCAGACAAGTTTTTGGGGTCTTTTCCCATGCTTTTCTGCTTTAAACATGTTAAGGTAAAATATTTCCACACTTCTTGAACAATGTCCAGATGCTGATATCTTCATTCATGTGTACAGACCAAYGTTCTGAAAGAATTTCAGCAGAGACTCAAAATGGTTCTATATAGAGGAGCTTATTCAAAACAGATTTTTAAAGGCCTTCTTTTCTCAGAATAGMAAATTTAAGTAATCTTCATTTGTGTCATTCTGTATGCAAAAAAGCATGTATACAGTTGCTTTTAGTGAAAATTATGGGGAAGTGTATCAGAAAATARAACACATAGAAGCAGAGGAGGAGAATATTTTGAATTATTTTCTCTGATGATAATAGGTAGTGGACTTTTAGTAAGCAGCAGGTGGTTTGTTATCTTCCCCAGACAATCAGTAAATTGCTTGCATTTTGTATCTGTCAGCTTWGCCATGGTTCTTTCAGTGTCTGCTGTTATTTCATAGAATCTGGAAGTCCTTAGTGTAGTTTAGTCTCCTGACAGCTATTACAACATCGTGCCATCACCTCTATTCTTGCAGTTTTCAAAAACATGGAAGTCAGACCTTTTATTTCAATACAACTCCCTTTAGGAGATTAAATATGTTTTTTCTTAGAAAGGTGATACATTTTACAGGCAAAGTTTAGTGCATCATTTTGGTTTGGGGTTTATTTTGGTATTTTTTAATGTTGYGAAACTTCTATGAGATTCTAACTAAAGGTATTTTTTAATTCTAGCAAAAAAGAAACCATGCAAAGTTAGAAGAACAGCAATGCTTAGTGCTCATACATGTTGGGGTCTTGAAGAGAAAGGGAGAAATTACAGTCCCTTGCAGGGAGAAGAGGCTTCTCATCTTTACCTCACAACAAATCCAGGTGAGAAGTGCCCAGATTCAACATTTCAAGATCAAGGATGTTCTGAACAACCTGCTCTAAYACCAACCCTAATCCAGGGTGGGACTTTAGGTCCCTTACAGCTCAAACCAGTCTAGGATTCAGTTTCTTGCCCCCAAARATGCTATTCCTTCCAATCCTGAAATCTTATCCCTGACCTTCYTTGTCCTACAGGTCTTTCACAATTTCCAGGCTAGGGCCACATTTCTTCCACCTCTTTCAGCCCTAAGTGTCTCCCACACTAATGATACCTCCTTCACTTTCACCAGACAGGTCTATTCATTCCATCTCAAAACCCTCACATTTATCTTGATTCCATGTCAAACCGTTTCATTCCAAAAGGAGATGCAGCATAAGGAGATGCAGCAYAAGTGTGTGTGTGCACAAGTGGGACTAATTGGCAATTTTCTGGATGCAGAAAAGAGAAGGCATCAATCAGCCTTCCYATGAGAAGTGACTGACTTTCAGCTTTCACAGGACTAATAGTGATTATTTGCCACTCACTATTTACACCAAAATCAAACCTGTCTTGGTAAAGCTTTGGGAGAAAGGTGACTAAATGTTTTATTGCAAAGCAAGGATCAGGAATGGACTCACAAATGGATGATGGGAGTGATGGGAGCCTGGACAGTTGCACAGCCATTTTCTCCTACAGAATAGTCTCTTAGCTTCAAGAGAGTTATAAAATGAGGAAAAAAAAAAGAAAAAAGAAAAAAGAAATAAAAGGAAAGAAACAAAAAAAAGGAAAAAAAAGGAAAAAAGGAAAAAAGAAAACATAATATGTGTGAAATATTCAGTCATGTCCGAGTTTCTCTTTTTTTGACTATACTTTATTATTCAAAACTGGTTTTCTTTTTCCTATGGAAGAGTCATAAAAGGCTTACAAAGGAAAACCTAAGAGAGTTTGAAATATTACTGCTCAGCAAATATATCCTTCTCAATTCTGAATCCTTAGATGAGGTGTCATAAAATAGAGTTTTTACTTATAACGAAAATTGAAGCATAACTATTTATTGAAAAGACACATTATGAGGTTAATTACAATGAGATGACATCTTTTCATTGAAAAAATCTTGTAAATTATTTTTATATATTATATGTCTTCTCCTTTTTCATGGAAAAATGCCTATTTTTAAAGATTATTTATGTTTTTATAGAGTATCTTTTTGTAAGATKTTTACTAAAAACTATTTTCAATWACCARTTGGTTTTATTAGGCCTGAATAAAGGTAAAATCATTACCTATTCATAATCATATTTTTAAATAGAATCACTAAGTGTAAATGTATAAAAGCATAAAGAAAACAATTGAAAAAATGAAAAATATTTACAGAAAGGCTATTTATTCCTTCTAAAAAATATTAACATGGAACTTTTCAGCAGCTTTTTCTATTGTTTCAACCAATCATATCACRAGCAGAAATCTTCTAATCTATATCTAAATAATTTTGCTAAAATAAACTGCTGCGCATGGCAAGGTTARACTAAATATCCATCTGAATATTCTTAGTGCTAATTATTCCACCCCATAGGAGCTTATGTTTAATAATAAAATCTAAATTTATTTCTTATTTCTAGAAGTTGTTGCATCCCCTGGACCTTCAGTGGCAAAGTGGACACTAAAACATCAAGATAGAAAGAAAAAAAATCCATAAACACATAGCAAGTGTGATGCTATGTCTGATTCAATTCAGTCTGAATAACAGAGGGCTTTATTTCAAGCTTAARCCTTTGCAAACATATGTCTTCTGCAAATGTTTTTCATATACAKTTTTCTAATAATGATCAGTTAGCAAATAAACCTGGATTAACCAAATAAATTTTTGAAGTATTTTCATACACTCTTGAGTGCATTCCTAAGAGAAAAAAAAAATGAACTGAAGTGGTAATGTTTTAGTCTATAAGGTTTGCTGATAATTTTTCAGAACACAATTTGCTACTGGCAGATTATTACTTCTTAGATCAGTAGATGTACTTTTTAAATTCATTCAAGTGGCTTACAATACTAAAAATAGCAAGAAATAGTTTCTTGCATTACATATTTTTCAAGGGGAAGATAATCTCCAAATCTACAAAAGTGTATATTAGAATATACAAATACTCATCCTCCCAAAATCATGAGTTTTGTAAGAAGCKGTCTCACATCCAACCTTCAGTATTWTCCTTCAGTAAGTAAAAGGACTAATTATGTTTTGTAGAAGGCTCAAATAATGAAAATTTATTTCTTTGTACCTAATTCTGATTTTTGGTCCTAACAGTTCCACTGTGTTTCTCTCTGAGGTGCTTTACAGATTTGTGTGTCCTCAACAGGCACCGCCAAACTTCACCATCTTTTGAGCTTCTTTCTTCATTTTTGACCAAAATATCTTCTTTCAATAAATTAATCTAGATTTTCATTGTCATATTATTTCTACCATGTATTTGTCATCTCTACCCTACTCATTCATGTGCAGTGGGACACAGTTATTATGTTGTCATTAAGTTTCCCATTTTCTTCCATTTATGTAAACAAAACTTTTACATGACTATTTGAATAAAGTTCTAAACAGAATTTCTTTCAYGCAGTCTCTTGTAAATCATCTGAATCTCTGACATAAGCTACTGGAAAGCTCGTCTCCCCTTTTTTAAAGTACAGGACAAAGACATCTCGAGCTTTATCTGTTTTCAAGGGAAGGATAAAATGTTTTTGAGATGACAAGTAGAGATATCAATGGAAAGTAAATATAATTCAAATCTTTTAAATTTCTAAAACGTAATTTTAAATACCAGATCATTAACTAAGGCACCCTTTTTTTTTTCTCTCTCTTTTGCTGAAACAAAAGCCAGCTGAAACTACAATGTTGCTATAATTTACAACCATGGCTGGATCATTAGGCAAAAAGATTGCCTTCATGAATGCTTACAGGCAGTGAAGTAGTCCYCAATTACTCCTAGAACCTGTTTTATTCCACCTAAATGAGTAGATTTTTTAAAAAATCTACTACTAATTTTTTTTCTTTTCCTGAACATTAAGCATCTGGTTATGGAAGCAGTTGAGACATCAGTGCCTTTCAAATGGTGCAATTGGTCATCTAGAAYACATTCAGGTGAGAGGTATCTATTACATGTGCTTGTGAAGATTAAAATCTTTGTCTACTAGAGTCCATTTTTGGAATTTAATTACACAGTTGAAGAACAGACACAATCTAGCATTTCTCAGACTACTTTTTTAAAAGAATAAAAGTTCAAAACACCAAGCTCATAAATTATATTATTGCATTTTTTTCAGGGACTTTTTTAGAACAAATATGATCTACTAAAAACTTATATTAAGGAGTTATACCACATCTGTATATATCCATATATATATATATATATATATCTCCATATATCCATATGTGTATACAGCGAATGTTCCCTGAATAATCCATTTTCATTCTATTAAACACTAATTTTTTAAATAAAAAATATTCCCTGAAATAAAAGGAGCAAAGTTCATCAGCAAAACTATTTTTCATTTCATCAAAAGTTCAAACCCTCCATTATAAACTGATTTTTGCTATATTGTGTGGTACCGTTAGAGGATTTTCCTGGAATAGAATCACTGAATTAGGTGCAGTCCTTTGTATTCTTGGAAAAGCCTGGTAACTTGGTGCAGCCATGAAATTATAAGTGCTTGTAAGACATAAATAATAGGCATATTCTATTTCTGCACAAATACTTCTAGCTGAAATAAAATTTACTTCTCTCTAGGCGACTTGACTCAAAGCAAATAAATTGTACTTCCCTCAGATGTATGTACAGTCCTTATGATTTATTCCCWTACTTGACTAGCATCTTTTTTTAATCTCTGTTATCTATTAAAATAACTGGATATTAGTTCATTCYCCTAAGAACTCTGTATAAAGGGATGTACAGAGAAGAAATGGAAAAACCTTGGCAGAAATTGTATATCCTAATCCTCCAGCTCTCACACAGGGAACTGAGTGTCCCCTGAAATGTGCATGCGACCAAAGGCCAAATGCACAGGCCAGGAGGCAGCCTCGACTTAAAACAAGACTTGTAGCATCACGTTTCCTATCCCACAGGAAAACAATAGTGCCTTCTTYCCATTTACACCTTTATGAACTTCTAAAACCATTTAAGACTCAGGGCCTTGCATCCAGCTGCTGCTACCAAGAACAATCTGGCTGATGTTCTGCTGACAGGGAACAAAAGATGCTCAGTACACAGAGAAAATGTGCAGGCAAAGGACCATCASAGACATGCCTGGACTTCCCAACAGCTTTCAAGTTCAAGTTCTTACAGTCCCTGTAATTGTTTTCCAGCAGAAAAACAATTCTTGCTTTTTGAAGAAATGAAAGAGAGAAAAGCATTCCAGGAGAAGATTTTGCTGAGGAGGGGTAGTTTCTAATTTACATTTTTCTTTCATTTTTTTCTTTACAATAGGGAAGATCTGTCCCCATATTTCCCATACACCTCAGACCTGAAAGAAGATAATCACTAATGTTGTCATCACATTCATTTTTTCATTATCGTAAGGGAAAATTTTAGTAGTGCATGATACATTTCAAGTTATGCAATTACAGCATATCTAACCTTCCTAAATCCATTACATCCTTCAGTATGCTGCTTAGATCTTCTAAGGTGAATGAGTGCATTTACTGATTTTAAGTATATTCACTATTCTTTGAAATCACAGAAATTGCACAACTGTAGTCAATTTTAAAACAGAAAAAAATGAGCAATTTAATAATACATGTTTATATGTTTAGAAGTTTACTGTGTAATTTTATTCACTGCAGTGCTAAGAAGAATGGGAATAAATGACACAACACAGACAGAATGAATATTGCAAAACAGATGTTCAACAAGTCTCTGTCTAGCCTTAGTTTTTGCCATAACAATCATGGAATTCACAACTGGTATGAAGATTTTTCAATAAGAGCACTCCTCTTGTGCATAAAATAACTCTTTAATGTAGCTTTTACTCAACAACATTGCTATATATTTAAGGATAGATGAATCATCACATTGCTGCTCATTGTTTGGCATCACTTTTGGTTGTAGTCCAAGTTGCATGTCAGRTAATACATCAAGAAAATCCTCATTCTAATATTCCGGCAAAAGCTGCCTTAGGTTTTAGTTCAAATGAAATCCAATGGATTTACCTGGACTAGTTCCAATAGTGCTTTTGCATTTGTCTGATCTTAAGTTATTGCAAAAGCTAGACAAGTTAGCCTTTAATTTGCTTCAAATAATCATAGTCAATTCATCTGTAAGTACCAGCAATCCCACAGGAGGTGGTTGTCATTCTTAGGACCTCAAAGAAAASGATAAATGGAATATGAAAGGAATGTGTAATGCAATGTTTAATGCTCTGACTTATAACWAAAGAAGAAAGAATCAAAAAGTTTTTGTTCCCAAAATCTCTGCTCTAACCAGAAGCTGTGTGAAGTGAGAAGCACCCACACACCTTGGTATAAGCATAGCAAGTCTTAATGGGATACAGAGATGCCCTGGAACAAATAAAAAGGAGAGAATTACAGACCAACAACCAGACCAGTACATTGAGTCCCACAACTGAGCAAATACAGGCTGAAATAAATGTCTTTCTATCAAGTTTTCTAAAGCAACAGTTTTTTAGGAAGAAATAACATCCTTCTGAATACTAGTAACATAGGAGTCAGGCTCATGGTTTATCAACAATCCAACAGTGCCATCTATCAGAKTTCATTAGAATTATATTTTTCCATATGGCAACATGTGTTATTTTCTAATGCTAAACAATTTCCAGATTTGAACTACAAAAAGTGTACAGAAGACTAAACACTGTTCATTTATACATTAAATTAATGCATGCAAAGTTCTAGGTAATCATAAAGCTATCAGGGTGGAGGGTGGGAAGGAAAAAAAGGGAAGTTTATATTTTAAAAATGTTACAACTATTCACTAGATAGCAATTGGTTACATTATTTTTCAACAAATGGGTTATCCTTTTTCCTCACGTGGTCATTGACTGATTTTCTGGAGCTGGAAGTTTGAAATCCTCTCTTAAGCTTACCAACTAACAGGCTTACAAATATAGTCTGTGYCATCTAAAATAATGAAATAAGACACAGCTCAATTAGCACAATTTTTTAAAGTTAGTATTTGAGAAATTACCAGCAGCAAAAAATG
Source organism: Alauda arvensis (assembly GCA_902810485.1). Taxonomy (NCBI): domain Eukaryota; kingdom Metazoa; phylum Chordata; class Aves; order Passeriformes; family Alaudidae; genus Alauda; species Alauda arvensis. The sequence continues at coordinate 312,809 of CADDXX010000219.1, forward strand.
TCTTTTCTTCTCCTGAAAAGTCAGCAGGCAGGATAAATAAAAAGCCATCCTATACAATTCCCAAAACTCAYGCTGAGTGCAATTAGAACTTCAGAAGTAGAACATTTCTACATTGCACCCGACTTTCAATTTAACATGAAAGTTTTAGTTTCTCCTTCCTTCAATGAATTAAACTGCTTTGTGCAGATTCAGTTCAAATAAAGGAGATGTTCATGTGAGTCAGAGGATAGGCAATACTCTCAAGATAGAAGGTTCAGGTAGGGAAAAGTGATGTCATCTGTACAATTAAATAAAACTGTGAATCCTTAAGATACATCAGGGAGCAAAGCAAYGGTATTTTTCAGAATTCAAGTGAAACTGCTTTCTACTAAACYAGACTTGGTAATGACTTGTCACTGGCTAGTAGCAAACATGAAAGAATATAAAAATCACCTGTTCAATAAGCACAGAAGTTGCCTGGAGCTYAAGGGAAAAGTGAGTAGATTCTACTCCTCTACGCTGCATCTACAGAACTTGCAACTAATTGCAACTGCACAGTACTGTGCAAGGATGGTCCTATTCCCAGAGCAGGAAGCAGTACAGACTATCACAAACCTATATGCAGATTTAAGCCATTCTATAATAAAATAAGATGTTCCYGGTCTTGAATTTACATGATGATTTTTATTCCAGACCATAGCTATCCATGAGAAAATCAGATTAAATATTACTTGAAAAATTCTATTAAATTCATTACATAAATTATTCAGTCATATTTTTCTTACTTTTACCAAATTTATAGAAATAGTAAGACTATTAGTAAATTATTCAGATATATATTATTCTCTCTTTCAGGACACTGGCTTTTAAACATTCTATAATGTATGTGGAATATGATATTCTTTGAGCAAAATACACAAAGTTATTTGTTAATTCAACCAACTCCAGAAATTTTAGATCATTTGTCTGTTTAAATTGACAATATGATAAAGCAGATTCCTGTATCTCAAAATGTCAAGATTATCATAACAGAAATCTTTTTTTCTTGCAATGAGTAGGAAAATTAATTCAGTTATTACATCTTAAATAATKAATTGCCTCTTCTGTTCCTTGCTGGACAACTTCAGTAGGAAGATTTGTCATGAATAACATGCTGGCTGGCCTTGACTTGGACACCMAATTTTCCAGTGTCTAAACTTGGGTGAGACAAATTTCATCAGATACTTTGAAATCATTGAACTGCCCAAACTTACAGTTAAAACTATGATTCCCATTATGAATAATCCATTAATATTTTTAAAATCCACTTTAAAAGTGAGATTTTCAAAAGCCCACAGCATTTGCCTAACTCTGCCCCATTAAAGTAGAAGGAAGTTTTAACACTGACTTGAAGGGAGCACCAAGGAAGCAGAAGAGGGGTGATCAAAAGTGTTTGATATGGAAAACTTGGCAGCATCAGCATCAGGATTAAGTGCTTTAAAAAGTCTTATGCCAAATGTCAATATGTTCCTGACTATTTCCATGCATTTACAAAGTATGAAAGTGAGTTTCATAAATAAAACTACTGTGGATCCATACATTTACTTGAAGCTATTTGAGGCAGGCAAAAGCTAAATAAGAATTCAGTGTTTTCTTTTTCCCCAAGAGSAATGCCTATTCAAAAAACTGTTTGCTAGAACAAGTCTTAAAGCCTCCTTCAACATTATGTTTCACTGCCTTAGCTGATATTAGAGCTTAAATCTTGYAGACTAAATTCAGGCAATAGATGTGCTATAATGATAGTTTAACATCACCCTGAGCCTGTATTTATAATAGAGAGGACTATATCAATTGCCTCTTGGGTAGATTATTTCTTCTGATTAAAGACTAGGGTATCTGAGATGAAGGACAACAAGGTCACAGAAGTTATTTTAGATCCAACAAACACATTTTGATCAGAAGCATTTTCTGCTTTATCTAGAAATGTTTCTGATTTCTACCACATATTTTTTCAACTCTATTGTATCATATGACATTCTATTATAATGAGCATGAATTCTGTCATCTGAGGTGAGAGATGGAGACCACAACATGGGCATTATAACTCTACCCTTACAATTCCTCTATGCAAATTTTGCATAATGGTCAGGTATCTAGCTGCAACATACAGCAATAAATTGACCTTCTGTGTTAGCCATCTTCAGAAAAAAAAAACAACAAAGCAAAACAAAATTTAAAAAAAAAACCAAAACAGTTCTGTAGCTACAATTGATAAAAAGAGAGTACTATTTTAAATGAGCTAAATGAAAAATTCCTCTGCAAACGCAAATATACAACAACTACAGTTCTAGCACTGGTGTAGCAGTCCTCTGTTTATAACCAAACACATTGATATTCAATAAACAGTGCTGCATAAATTTCATCTCCCTGTGGGGAAAATTTAAACTTATTTTATTATTCTGTTGGAATATTTTAAATGAGAAAAAAATGAAGATAAACTGCAGTTGACCCTAGGCATTACAAATGCCATTAAGGCTCCCGCTCTGTTAGGCCCATCTGTTGCTTTTCAGGCCAGCTATTCATTAACCTTATTAGCACCAGCCCCCATAGCCTTGAGTTGACATTTCCCTGGTTAATATGGAAAGCCCATTTCCTAGCACACATGAACAGGCTGATTAAAGAATTTGTATGAATTTTCTAGGAGATGCAGTAGGATACAGAAATAACAGATCTCTTTTCTTTCCAAATCCAATACAAAATTCCCTTCTGCAGGCTTCTGGGGGGCTGCAGTGTTCTAATACATTAATATGTAGCTTTGCACGGCTACTGTCCTAATCAAATCAGCAGAAAATCAGTCTTCTTGGCATCAGTAATAATCTCTATCTGTTGCAGCAATATAAATCCAACTGGTATAGCATCAGATTTAGTACTAGATTTACTGATGAGCCAAAAAAACCAACAGCAAATGTATTCATTCCACTGATACACCCAGCAGCTTAAATTGATCTGAATACATAAACTGTTTATCATGTTTAACCCATTGATATGAAGTCACAGTAAGGTGAATTGTTTAGTATTTGATCCCAGTGCCTCTTCATGCTGTGCATCCATGCATTTCTTTTATTCCCACAGAGWACATTGGGAGCAATTAAATTTGCAGAAACAGTTTAGAGAAAATGTTTTTCTGTCTCCATTTTGGATTAGGTATTGCGAGCATAAACAAAATTCTATATATTTCTAAACCTTCACAAAATCAAACTAACATTTCAGAATGTAAGCAATATTATTTCCTCTCACATCATAGATTTGGTGGCAACTGCTGACATAATTTCACACACTAAAAGGAAATAATGAACTTTTTTTTGTCAAGGGGTTGTTTTCAATTTTTTTCCAAAAACTCTGAGTGAAAGTAAACAAACTAATGGGTTAAACTAGACAGAGACRGTAGAGAAGCCTTTCTCAGCATCCCTTTGGCACTTCTGATTCTCCTTGTGTCTGTGGCAATAAAAGGTAATTTCCAGATAATTTTTTTCCCATAAGTGGAATGCCAAGATAATTTATAGAGATGCCCTATTCTTCCTGACCAATTTATTTAGTTAGGAGTAAGTCTTTAAAGATTTTAAGGCTAGAATTAAGACTGTCCTTCTTAAAAACATCCAATTCAGCAATTCAATTAATTAAAAATAAGATCTGACCTACAGAAACAACTACAATTACTATAGATAGAATGTACTGGAAAACATACAGCTGCCCAAATCTCTTTTAGTGCAAGGATCTATTCATCAAGTATTCTCCCTCTGTTAATCACTGTGTGTCCTTTCTTGTGAGGTTATCTGTCTTTRCCATACCTGTTCTAAGCCTGAGTGTGGCTAAGTGTAAGACATAGCCTTTCTTTTCACATCTGAGTCTTTTTCAACCACCAACAGCCCTGCACTAGTTGATTGGTAAAACAAAAATAATGTTAGTCATAAATGGTTCTAGTCTTAATCAGAAGCTGTGAAATCAATGCAAAGACTCGCAGAAACTTTGTGTGGTTTTGGAGAATATGGAGTTCACTGAGGGTCTTGCATAATGGTGTGTCACTGATAATGTTACCTACTCCTCCTCACGTTGTCATCACTGGGATTATCTCTTTCAGCTCAATGTCTTGACTTATGCACACCTGAGGACTGGGCCTGCATCTTTATTCCCTCAAAGAAATCCTGATATTTACAAGTATTAAGTGACCAAAATTTCATAACTTAGGAGCTATTTAAAAGAGGGAGCTAATACTAAGATGGAAAAACAGCTTCTGTTGGAATTTCTGCCAAGAAATGGATAATGGATCTGAAAGATGCATAAGCCACATAAGCACTTCAAAGTTTGGATGSCTATCTGAAAGTTTTTAACTAAACATCTGAATGATTTACATCTGCTTGATTTAGCTGGAAAGTTCAGGAGAATAATCTGTTTCTTGAGGACAGCTGAGGACACTCGAAGATAATCATAAARTAAAAGGTTTGAAAAAAAGAACAGAAAGAAAAATAAGTAAATTCTTCAGACCTCAGGAACATATTTGGCCCAGRAAATAGGTTAAGAAATGGATTGATTCATTCATATATTTTATTTATGTCAACACTTGTAGCTGTTGATTTTACTTCAGTTTTTCATATCAAAAACACCCCCCAACCCTATAGCATGTTAAGAATTGCTTAACATTTCAGTGAGACACAGAGGGGGATGAAAAGAACAGTTCTGTCTGTTCCTCTGCAGCATGCTAAGCAACAAGCTGAAGCTCTGTAACACAAAAAAACTTTCCTAGTTCTGGTGTAACAGATATTTTCACAAATGCTTTGACTCCCAGAGAAGGAAGGATGGAGAAAACTACATAAGCTTCTTCATCCTAGCAGCACAGCACACTACCCAGCAATCATGGAGCAGCTTTTATGTGAGATTTCATATAAAAATATAAAGTAATAAWAAAAGAAGTTTCACACCTAGGAGACTACTGTCTTTTTTCCATGTAATTATTCCTTTTACTCCTGCATATGCAGCTCTTCCAGCTACTGTGGCTGTGACAGTACATTTATCAATTTTCTGACTTCAAATTTGTGCTTTGCCTTAACTTGCACAGTGCTACCTCACAATTCACTTCCCCAATTCATAACAAGGTTTCTTTTACAAAGTCCTATATATAAAGAAGAAAAGGCTCTATGCCTTATCCTTTATAACTGAATAAAGATAAAAGGTATAAAGTGTGAGAATAATACTCTTATACCTGTTTTTAGACAAAATTTTCTTMTTTCTTTTCTGCAGTCCTTTGATCCACAAAACAATAAAGCCAAGCCCAAAATTCTGAACAAGCAATTCTAGTTACTGCTGTTAAGAATTATTTAAGTAAGTATTAAAGGAGATATTGCACGGCATTTTTTTCCWAGACAACTAGAATAATAAGAAATCTGCCAATTTCTTTCAGCAAATGAAAGAARAACAGAGATCATTATTCTATTTCAAAAGAATTGTTCACAGAGTTTTGACTCTACCGGAATGTAGGTGTTTTCTTTAGGGTATTTGAATATCTAATCCAGAAGAATTTAATGCATATTTCTTAAATAATCTATTTGAATGCATATTACTCAAATACCAAAAAATCTTGTTCTGTCTAGGAAAMGAAGAGGGCATGTCTCAGTCTTACAGGAATTGAAGAGATGGACTGTCAAGGTTTTAAATGTGCAGGTGAGTTTGTACTGCTGATAGCAAAAAAAGCAACCCAATAACAACCATAAAGCCCTCCTTGTGAGTTAAGTTATGTAAATTGAAGAATGCCCTTACTGGCAGCAGGTATATTATTTCAAAGAAGACAGACAACTGTGTTAATCTCCCTTCTGCTTAATCCCTGTCTCTTCACAAATCATCGTGTCGACAGTTTAAACAGATTTGGATGTGACTGAAATCAAGAAAAGGGGATAGTCTCAGGGTGCTGAGGCTGATGCAGGCCTCCAAGAGGTAATTTTGTTTGTGGTAGAGAGAGAACACAGGAGAGAGAGTAAATCTAACAAATCTAACAAAGCTGCCTTCTGGCCCAGCCCTGAGGATCAAATCCAATTCCACCAAGATACACATTAAGCCCTGTCTATCACAGCTTTGCCCTTGAAAAGACAAATAATGATGAGATTCACCTTGTTGTGCTTGTCTCTGRAGAGAGGAGACAGAAGACATTTAAGGAATCTGCTCTGTTGCTCATTTTGAATGCCTTTTATTATTTCATTCTTATTACCTTAGAGGAGGGGTGAAAAAATAGTTAACTCTGTTAGTTTAACAACTTGCTGTCCCCTAAGTAAGAAGCAATAATCACTAGAATAATAAAAACAATCAAGAATCCAGAAAATGATGGTCAGTGGAACAGTGGCTCATGTGTTATGCATCTTGACCAAATTATTTGTTGCAAAATGCATCTTTTATACTTCYTTTTTTAAGTGAGAAGGACCAATATCTACTTACTTTGCTGTTGAAAATCATTGTGGAAAACATTCTCAAAGACTGCTCTGAACTTTGAATATTTAATTTAATAATTTTCTGATAGTATAAAAGTTAGATTCCTCCTGTGCCTGAGCTGTGTCAAAACCAATCCTTTAACGCTATTTTTCAGTACTTTACAGTCAAGTTTTAGATGAAAGATTCCTTTTTCAATAAGGATTTACTAGCATGCCACTCTTGAATTTTTTAAACAAAACTTCTATCAYTTAATCACTTCAGTGTTAACTTTTATCTGATCAAATTAGCATTTTCAAGACTACACCTAAAATAACAAAAATTGTCTTTGGAATAATCTTCAATGGAAAGTAAATTTTAATTACCTGGGTGGTCTGCATGATCACAGACTGCAATACTGTCTTAGAAGAAAACCAGAAAATTAATTAGATAGTATTAGTGATACTCTTTGAAGATGAATAGCTGTATGAAAGTGCTGAGAATTATTACAGTTATTAGACAGCACAATAAACTGCTACTCACAATTTAAAAGTTGCAGTTATTTAACTGAACTAAAGGGGATGCCACTGTTTGCAATTCCTTGGGCCAGCTCCCCAGAGTTTAAATGGGTTGAGGGGAAAACAAAAGAAAATCTGGGCAGATCATAACTGTGCAAGATTGCAGGAGTTTTTGTGAATGACCAGGAGTTCAGGCTTCTGTATCCAGAGTGGCCAGCAGCCATTCTTCAGCTTTTGCAAAAGCAAAATCCTCTCTATCCCCTAGTCTCAAAAAGTACTGTTTCCCTTCTTGTTCCTTGCTCTGGGGTCTCTCCTATCTGAAGAAAGACCTGTAGAGGGCAAAGGTGTGTTCATCTCACAGTGTGGGAAATGGAGCTTGTGCTTTTATTCTCTTTGGAACATCTGAAGTCTCCTCTGAAACCTTTCTAATCACCCTCATTTGGAAATATTTCTGAGAAAGACTTCTGGGTTTGGCAAAYTAGCTTTTAACAACGAAGAAAGACTTCTGCAAAATTACTCAGACCTATTCTAGATGCAGAAGTTCACTCCCTAGACCATCAAGGTGCCTRATTTGGAAGACACTGCCTCTTCACTGGCAGTTATTATGTTGCRTTCTGGCATTTTTATCTGTTTATAGCCATTCATTCATTGTGTCTTTTTGAATATGTTACCATGTTATTCAAATATGGCAGTGTGTGGCAATTGCCACATAGAGATTTATTTTATGTGGTTTAAATTGAGTTTATAACACCTGCTGTAAATTTCATTCTCAGACAGGTTTCTTTATTTCATGAAATATAATTTCTTAAATGCCTTTAGATCATAGGAATGAAAGAACAAAGTATAWGATGCAATATTCAAATTACATATAATAATATTAGCATATAATTGAATATAGTTGAGAATGAATTGACAAATTTAGATTCCCCTTCTACACTGTGAGCCACCTTTCCTGGAACTATTCATAATTCAGGCATATTAGAAGGGTCCTTAAATATGGTACTTTACAGACTGTTGAATATTCATAACTTAAACTATACATTTTCTTAAGGAGTGCAAAGATGCTACATAATAAAATTTCTATCCATTGATTGCTTAATTTTCATGAAGATTTGCTTGTGCTTGCAAAAATCAGAAACAAGCTTTTATTAGTACTTTCTGATCACTTTTTAAATTTGCTTCAGGAAAGCACCCTGACACTTCAGGAAAGCATATTTTGCCTGGATACATACCACAGTACTCTAACCCTATTCTGCAGGTAAAAAGAAATTTCCAAGGGCAAGTTAAAATTCTTTGTCGTGGCCAACTTGAACTTCTAGGGTTTTTTTTATATGCATAATTAATAGAAGATTATAATTTTAAAATTAGATTTCTTTCRAAAAGTATGAACTATGTGAATAATTGTGCTCTTGTGTTTAGTGGCCCAATGTCCCTTCAGTCATCACATACACAAATGGCACTGAAAACAGCAATGGGCAAAAGTGCAGATCCCTTAAAATGAAAAAAAGTCATCTTTGGCAAGAGAATTGGGTTTTGCAAAGATCTAGAAAATTTAGAGATAATTAAATGCAGTAAGAGAAATAGTCTCAAAGTTAATTAAATAATCAAAAACACAGAAGAAAGCTGTGCCAGCTCTATTGCTCTCAGCTATTTCTCTAAAGGAATTGTCTCTGCACTGAACTGGGGAATGTTTAAGGCTTGTGGCCACCTTATATTGCTTAAATGCAACCTCTTTAGAGACTAAAGAACAGAGAGATGGATGTCTGCAGTGGCTGAGCCATTGTATTATAGCACCAAACTGCTACACCTCAGAGTGGCACAGTTAGACAAGAATGCCCTCTTAGGGTCATTAGCCCTCCTAGTGCCCAGATGCTACATTAGTAACTGGGTGCCAGGTGTGAAAAGATTCATAATGCATTTTTCAAAATGCAAATAACATAGGATATGTCTCTGCAAAAACATAGCACTATCACAAAATCTGATCAGCTTGTGCTCTTTGTTTGTGCTGCCTGTTCAGCCCTGAAAAATCAGCCTTCATGCAAGCAAGCACCAGGGTGTGACAGAGGAAGGAGYGTGCTAAATATTATCTCATGGCACAGTCWGKGCCATTCTGTGCTGCATTAAGAGATTCTGAACTATTCTGCTAACCCTTAYGATAGGCTAAGTACTGCATTCACTGAAGAAGGAGGATGAGAAAGAAGTAGCTCCAGACCTGGGTAASCMAAAATGCTTTTGTATTCCAYAGCTACCTGTGCCCGAAATTGTGACCATCTCTTAAGACCTGGCAGTCAGAAACAGACCCACRATGTCAGCAAAGGGGTGCTGCTCTTTCAAGGTCGGTGTTGCTCAGGCAGGAGTTCTCTTGCCTTTCCCTCCCGTTCTTGCCAGGAGAGCYGAGGCAGTGAGTGCATGGCGGATGAGCAGCTGCAGCACAACGCCAAGGAAAATCAAACAGTCCTGCTCCATAACACCACCCCAGCTGACCAGCAGTGCCTGGTAGTGAGGGAGGGCACGGAGTCCAAGTCACCCCAGCCAGCTGCATACCACTTTAGCCAAGGAGAAGGTGAAGTCCCTCTACAGGTTCGAGCTACCRACCCAGTTCAGGCTGCCAGAGAGATAAGAGGGGCATCTGGCTGTTTTTGGACTCCAGGTTTTCTTTTTGCTTTGTCCTTGTTCCCTGTTGTTCTGTGGGGGGAAGAATGAGTTTTTGTAATTGTGGAGGTTCACTGGCCATGTTGCTTTTCTCTCTTTGGTCTGTCTCCCCATCCATTGTTGCCTATGGAGGGCACCATCGTGGGAGAGGGGTTGTCCACCATTTTTATTTCTCTTTGTTCCATGTCTGTGATATTCAGGAGCTTTTCAGCTAGTGTTTATCACATTTATTTTTTCACCTATTGTTCCATTTTTATAGAACTGTTATTTTTTAACTTGTATTTTATCACATTTGTCTCTCCTTATCGGTGAAAAGGGAGTGGTTAAAAAAGTGGAGGTAACTTATTTGGGAGTGTCTGCCCCCTTAAATTGTCTTAAACCAAGACAGTCCAAAAAGTAAAAAAATATTTTAATTAACACTTTGCTTGAATACAAATCATATTCATGTGTCTCCCAGGTGTGATCATAGCCAAATAAATACATATGTCACCATTTTCATTTCATGCCTCTGCATTATTAGATATTCTACACAATCCTAACCTAACACATAAGAAAAAAAAAAAAGGGCAAGATCCTGGATACTGCTGCATCAAGCTTTGCAGCAAAATTCCTTACAATTGCCCTTGCCTGGTACTGACTTCTTTGGGGCAGTAGTATTTCATGTACCAAGTGGAACTATCTGCCAGCTGAAATACAACTTGTCATGCCTTGGGCCTTGACTRCTTTATATCCTATGAAAATATTAATTGCCTGGTAGCTATCTTCTTTTCTTTTTTCATTAAACATTTTCCTATGAAAACTTTTATTCTTTCAGAGTGTTCTGTATTGAATCTTTTAAAAAAAACCCTCTTGAACTAAAAGTAATCATCTTTCTGGCTTTTTCCCTTTTCTTTAATTTCTAAATTACATTTCTCTGTTCTGCAATCTAGATAACATTTATGAACAAAAAGAATTGTTGTAATGCTTTTCTGATTTTTTGGATGAATCTTATTATGATGTTTTGAATGTTCATTCTTGTCCTAGTTATGTAAATATCTTCACATAGGCAAACTTTAATGAAAACAAGTCTGTTTCCAGTATCTCCATGAAGTCTTTGYTCTTTTATGTTACACCGAGAGAAAAGAGAATATTATCTAGAAATCCAGGTATAGAGTACAATGAACATTTCAAAATTCCCTGTACAGGCTTTTCTGCTTTTGATAAGTGACACAAATAATTATGGAGTGCAAAACCCTCTCCACTCCATGCAAAGTCCAGCTGCTCCACTTTAAACAATTCAAATTTCAGAGGAGTCACTGCTGCTTTCAAGCTGCATGCACAAATATAACCAAACCATACACATGTGCTCCAGAAGATTTTGGTGTAGCATGTTCCTCTGGCATTTGCAAGTCTAATCATCCCAAGTTTATGCACACAATCATCCTGAAAAGTCAACTCATGCTACGGATGGGAAAAAATTACGCCATCGTGTTCCTATGCAATCACATACCCCAGAAAAGGACCTGSATAGAAGATGAAGAATATGACTTGCACTGAAAACAACATTCAAGACAGGAATTGTCCTATGCCTTGCTCTCAAGAATTGCAGTGAAAAATGKGTTCACTACATGTCACAGAAATGGGAAATAAACTAACATCCCAAGATTATCCCTAACCACAGTATGTAGCAACAAYAGCCCAATTCAGTTTCACAGAATTAAGGCACTTTCCTCTTGTGTATAATTACCAAACTTAATATCTTTGTGATCATATTTTAAGCCTTAATAAAGTAACAGAAGTAATTGCAGTTAATTAGTGATCTTGATGTAGTGTTCTTAGACTATTCTAAGGCCTTTGACTTAACACATTTTGCTTAAAAAAACAGAGCAAGWGCAAGAGAATATGAAACCTAGCAAATTATTAAAACTGGCCAATAATTTTACAAATGGGTATAAGCAGCTCCCACCTTCAGGAATTCACCTCACYTGCTAGTTGTTTGGTTCCCTTGGTTCTTTCTGTAGGTAACAGAGAGAATGAAAGAGAAACTTCTTCAGAGGGAAAAATGTTATTTGTATGCTCAGAATTAGTCTTGGAAATWATTACCTCAATTCTGTTAGGAACTCTAGGAGACTGGTAACTGAGATCACTAAAGATTCATTCCCCCAGACAGAGTAGGTAAAATAAACATCATTGTTTGCTTAAGAGTGGACAGCACCTAGTGTTTTAATATATGCTGCATGATATATCTGTAATTGCAGAGAAGTAATGACTTAGAGAGGACATAAAATAAGGTATTTTATTTCTAGAAGTTGTAACAGTGTATGAAAAGCAAACAATAAGACAGGTCACTAACACTGAGGGTAGATCAGATGCTAAAATGAGCACCAGTGCAGGCATTCAGTATGRCTTTGAATACTTTATAATGCATTTAATAGGTTCAAATGTAGCCAATGATTACAAAACAGAAGAATTTGTCTCTTATTTTTTATCTGAAGACATAGGTATTAAGAGACCTGTTCAGCTAATAGCTAATTCAACCTTCAAATGCAGCAGCAAGATCAAAACCAGTCACATAAATCCTGTTTCACTAAACAAGATATTTATTTGGAATAGAAAAGATATCTGTATTTCTGTACTTGGCAGCGGTACAAAACACCTACGGGGATATTGTCTTGGCCAGCTCTTAGGCCTGCATTAGTAGAAGGGTGTTCATAGTGTAGAAAATGTTTATACAAATTCTATTGATCAGRAAATACCTCTCACAATATGTGTCCTTCAGTAGCTAATTCATTCATTCTTCCTCAATGAAGGGAAGCTTGGGTTATTGCATGCCTTAAGTCTCCATATCCACATGACAAACAGGCACTTMATAATATCAGATTCATCAGTGCAGCAGATCATTCTGTATTGAGATCAAATAATCTAGATTAAGTAAGCCAAATTCAGATCAACTGTAAAGCACTATAGACTAATAAAACATTAAAATAATTTTCTACTAATTATGGCAGACTTATCTCTGGAAACACTTTCAAGATTGGCTATTTTTCTAAATTGAACACTTTAATTAATATGGGAAATTATTCAAAAGATCTCCAATGGACTGTGTTATGCAGGAGGTCACAGCAAATTGATCACATTGGTTCCTTCTGGCTTTTATGATCTATGAATCTCTGAACTTGGTTCAATAAAACAAGTACAGCTGCCTGGCTGCCGGCACACTAGATAATGGACTGAGCTTTCTTCTCACCATTGATACGTAAGCTTGCATTCAAAACTCCCAGCAAAAAGTCCACTGAAATAAATTAATATTCCTCTTGATATAGGTGGCTGTTGCATAACTCTGAAAAATCTATGTTGACTGTTTTATGTTTAGACAACTTGGGCCTGAATGAAAATTTAAGTACCTAGAAGAGGAAGCCTCCAGGGATGGGAAACTGTTCAGCAATGATTTGTAGTCAGTTCCAAACCCAAGAAATTCATGTAACCTTTCTCTAAAATCAGATAAGAGGTGTAGATACTCCAGAGAGGTGACTCCAAATCCAAGTCAAATGTCCAGGAGAGCTGGAATGAGTGAAGCTTGATGGTGCCTTTCTCCCTTGCTGACTATGGTAAAGTCAGCAAGTCTTTGTAAAGACTAAACAGCCAAAGTGCAGAGAGCTAGATAGGTGAAACCTGAGAATATATGATTAAAGATAAAATTCTCTGTCACACTCTCAATGACTGCCTGACACTGGCATTACAACTGAAAATACAGGAAAGTGTGTGTATCTATATGGATGTATGTGTATGTGTATGTGTATGTGTATGTGTATGTGTATGTGTATGTGTATGTATATATATATATATATTTATATATATATATATTTATATATTTATACACACCAGTCAGAAAATTAGAGATCACTGTGATAGAAATATTTAAGAGACTAATAAGCCAGGCCAGTTTCACATTTCAAAACAAGGCTTGACTAGATTGCTTTCATTAACAACACACTGTCACACTGGTTGCTTCATAATCAGGTGTTGTGGTGTGCTTTTGTTCAGTTTGTTCAGCTAACATCCCCCCACCCCGTGTTAATGGTTTGTACCCATCTGGCTGTCAGACTGGGATGACCACATCTAAGGGCTCTTCAATAAATCACAGAATCACAGTCATGTTAAAGGTTGGAAGAGACTGTAACWGTCATCCAGTCCCAACCACCCCCTTCATGGGCAGGACAGCTCTCCCTAGACCAGGTTGCCCAAGGCTTTATCCAACCTGGCCTTGAATACTGTTAGGACTGGGGCAACTGCAACATCCCTGGMTGWCCTGGTCCATCCAGAATTTCACYGCCCTCATAGTGATGAGGCTTCTGGCTTTAAATAGTCAACAAATATCTGTTGGGATTTCAATACATATAAAACCTTATAAAAAGCATTAAATTGAAAGCATTTAACCTAGAATTTGCATAAAATAATAWCTGCTATTTATTAGCAGTTTAGGTTTAAGTTTTACTTCTCTATAGTCAAAATATCCATATGAGCAAAACTAAGACATCCCTTGCACATGGAGGCAGAAATTTATTTTTAGACTAAATAAAATCTTAAGTTTGTTCATGGTGATAGGGGCTCCTTGTTCCTCAGCTGTTCCAAGATAGATATAATTTTGGCTTTCCTAATAAATAACCAAGAGGTTATTTAAGAAGATGTTTCAGCTTTTTGCTTTACTACATGGTATTGCTTTTTGTTGAACCACATAAYGAAAAGCTTTCCAAATAGAGAGATGGCTTCCATGTACCAGCACAGCTGCTATTRCCAATCCATTCCTGCTCACTGAAAGAGCTGACTAGAGGGATGAAATTCCTTCTAGATACAGTTTGCTTGTTAGCAATCACAACAATTCCCCTGCTGAACAGAAAGATGTTTCGTTTCTGCAATACCTGTGAGAGTCAGGGAAGATAAACCTTAGAGAGCAATGAAAATTGTGGTGTACTAAACACTTTACATGCAAACCCATAAAACTGCAATCAAATGAGAATTCRAGAATGACTGTTTCAAGGTTGTGGAAGGACAACAGTGTATGAGTACAGATATGTAGTGGCAACTTTTCTGCTGAGTCAAAAGTGAGTTGTTCACTGTCTTGATGAAGGAAAGAAGCAGGAGATCTAGAGAAAAGGAAGACTATATTCAGTATTTAACATATCAACATCACAATGACAGCTCATACTGATGGAGTCAAGATAAACATGAAAGCATCTGGTTATCACAAGAAAGAAAGCATAACACAAGAAAAGGAACATGGTAATGACACATCCCCTCAAAATGGTATGCCTTCCATTATAACACTGTGGTATACCTTCAATTATAACACTAAGGTTCAGTTTTGAGTACAAATGGCCTGAGAAACCATAGAATCACTTYAGCAACCAATTGAATAAACCACTCTGTGTATGAATTCAAAATATAAATTACATAGTTTTACCAATTCCCTTCAGTTTAGTCACTTTTCCTAGACTTACTTAATAAAGAAGCAGAATCAGCCTTTCACTTGGATCACCACCAAAAAAAAAAAAAGTTAAAGATGAAAACCCTGCAAAGTTTATTGTTTATCCTATACTATAAGAAATTACTCTTAAACTGGATGTGTGAATGGATGTGTGGATGGATAAATGGATGGAAGGATGGGAAGAGAAAGATGATATATTTGTGAACATACTTATGCGCACAAAATTTTCATGTGAAATGTGTGAGTATAGATATACCAAAAAGCATATTTGCTACAGACAAAGCTTAGTTCAGGCAGACCCTGAGGAAATGTATTCAAAAAGAAAAAAAAAAACAAAAGGCTCTGGTCAAGTTAGCTGACAAACATCCATTTCAAACAGATTCAAACACTGTGGCATGCAGGAAAAGCAGACAGTTGTGGTAAACAGAGCAGTTTTCAGTAGTAAGAAAACCTGATGCTATGCAGTAGCTAAGGTAACACTTTTGAAYTTAGGAATCAAAACCAAAGAACTTWAAAAGCCCAGAAATTAAATAGATGCAGTACAGCATATACTGCTTATTAAGTCAGACACAACATTTCGGGTTTGTGCTGGTTTAACCACAGATTACTGATTTTTAAACAAAGCTCCTGATCTCATGCAGGGTTAGCCTAGATTTTAAATTCTGATAGAAGCACTTTCATATGTTAGAGAAAACTCAATAGATGGAAAATAGATTGTTTTTCTTCAGTGATTATTTTGTTCCACAGATCATGGAGTTGCTTAAGGCAGTGGGACGCTCCCCTGTGGTGCTTTGTGCTTGGTGTTTGTCGAGTGAGTTGCAGAATTGTTCATCCGGTACTAATAAACAATCTCATTAATGCTGTCTGAGCCCTGCTGCCTGCTCCAGCAAATCTGTCCAAACCTTCACAGACTAGTCACCTTTACTGCAACACACTCTTTCCCTTGACAGCAGGCTGAGCTCCTCCTCCTCCCTGCTGCATTCCTTATCTCCCCAACTACCTCTCTGGGGTCCAGTCATTAAATGCAAAGCAAAAAAAAAATTATGTAGCAAAACTAACATGCCAATTTAACAGGTGTATATTGCTTTCAAAATTTACAATACAGTAAGGAATACAAACCATATGATCATGGGGACTGGTARTTTTTCATCCCTCTATTATTCAGGGACCTTTTTTATTCACTGTCAGTCCATTAAGACAGTCCATTAAGACAGTAGAGAAATCTGATTAACCATCAAGATTTCAAATACCATTTAAGGGTACCTTAGATCTCAGTCCTCTAGGAAAATCATTTTCGTTTGCTCTGCTAGAGCTTAGAGTGCCTCAAAAAGCAARTAAGTGTCAGGATTCATTCCTATTGTGTGGTTAGACACTCCTCAAAATTACTAAACCTTGCCCATGAGAACATTYGTGTGGTGRATCCYCAGGAATTTCCACAGGTAGAAGGAAGGTGAAATAATACACTACACTTAACTACACTTAAGTACAGAAGCATCCTAAGTTTTTGTTTCTCTAAATAAAGAGGTAGSTAAATAGCTAGTTCTGTTTTTCTAAGAGCAATGTTTTTATTTGAGGGTTTAAAAGCTTTAACTTGGGTTTTTCTTATTCAGTTATTGTTTTTGTCCYATCTAGAGTCTTAATATTGTATTTGTGCTATAGGCTTACAGTTCAAAAAYATATTTCTCTGAGTATGAGAAGAGGGACCAATAATGACAAAAATGACAAGTCAGACTATCYTTAGAAGAGAAGGTCTGGAGATGTRAAAGTGTAGAAAAAAGATGTACAGACCATCTTTACAATGCAAATATAAGATCTGAAGGCTCTTAAGTCTCCAGAGTGAACAAACTCAATGCAAGAAACATGAAAATAACAAAAGGTCATTACAGAGACTGTTTCTGAACAGCCAGAAATATCAGCTCCTGTATTGAGGCAGACCTACAAGAAGAAACATCCACATGACAGATTTCTTTGGGATCAGGGGAAGGCAGTCATGTGTGTGCCTGTCACATCATCCCTCTGCTTAGTCCATTCAGGTAGTGCAATTTCAGGACCCTGCTCTTACAAAATTGTCATGAGAGTCATTCCTTTCTGACTATGCTAGAGTGAATTCACATAAAGTGATGGTTCTTTCCAAAGGATCAGGAAAATAACTGTTTAATGAGCAGACAGGTAGCCTAGTTTGGCCTTCAAAACTTGTTTAGAGAAATAAGGGCATCTAGATTTTTGCAGGCTTGCTCAGAATTATTCACATACTTTGAAAAATCTTTTTTTTTTATAAAATGTGCTTGGCAATTTACTCATGTCAGAAAGGGGAAAGGAAGATGATTCTGGTTCAGAACTGAGAAGCAGATATTTTCAATTGGGCTGAATTTCATTCTCATCTGAAACTACATCCTGCCTGGCGCAGCTAACCATGTGTCCTAGTCACTGCCATGCCTGGATCCACCATTCAAGATGGTTGAAATAAGAAAGGCCTCATATTCTGCTATCTCTGCTTTCTAATGACTTTTTTTTTACTAAAAATATATTAAACATAAAAGGGTTTTCGATATTGTTATATTTTAAAGGAGTAATCRCAAGTGTAAATGTTTTTAGTAATTAGTTCTTAGTGAATACATGTCTCCTTGACAGAAGAGACAGATTTTTAACTAAGCCTAAAATAGTTCTTCAGTGCCTTCATGACTGGAATTCGTGAGGGCAACTCCTGTGAATAAAAGGTTCATGAAACACAGGATGAACAATCCAATACATCCCATGTTCTTAACTGAATTAAATATTTCTGATATAATTAGRTGATTAGCTGTTCATCTTGTTTGCTACACACATGCAGCTTCTGTCAGCTATCAGGATGAAATAACCCCTATATCTGACTCTGCTGAATCAGCTCAGTCAGTTAARCTATTTCAATACAGCCTAACATATAACAATCTACCAAAAGAAGTCAGAAATTAAGAAACAGATTTATCATCAAATAAAACCAATTTTTTCCTCACCAATTTTCTTGCTATTGCCATCATCAATGTTTTCTCTCACCATTCCTGCTCATTTTGTCAAATCCAGTTATGCTTTTTTAATCTCTTCTTCCATTTCTGTTTTGTCCTTTCTAGTTATTTTACCCTTTTTATATCATCTCTATTTTCTTTTTTGCCTTTGCAATTCCAGTCTRAAGGCCTTAATTTCTTTTCTATATAGTGATTCATTCAGTTTCTGCCCAATCATAAATTTTCTACACAATCTTGTGTTCTGAACATGTACTTCAAGAAATTTATTTTTCACTTTTTTTTTTTACTGAAATACATTCACCCATGCTCGTGCTACATTTTTCTTCTATTCATTTTTTAATTCCAATAGACAATAGCAATGTACTGCAGATTTGTTGTTAAGATAACACAATCAAGGAATATTCTGAGTTGGAAGGGACTCACAAGGATCATCAAGTTAACTCTTAMGTGAATGGCCCATATGAGTATCAAACCCACAACCTCGGTGTTATTACTACCATGTCAACCATTTCATAACTAAAATAAAAGAAGAAAAAAAATCAAGGAAGTCATGTTTGATACAAATGTTTGGTAGTTACTGTTTTCAGTATAACAGAACAAAAGAGGAGAATATCTCAAGCTTTATAATTAGCTACAGTTTAGAAAAAGACTGCATTCTTTATTAATACACATRTGCAACTGCATTTCTTTCAGTTCTGGACTGCACACACATGCTCTTGACTACTTTGAAATATGCAGGACTCCACAGCATATCAGAGTCCAACAGAAAGCTCTTTGGATTTGCCACATTGCAGTGAGAGGACATGTAAATAAAACAGCCCAGGTCTGGAAGCAGTAGAACAACTTCTGGTCAGTGCTTCATCTGACTAATTGATACCCATTTCCCCTTGCATGACTGACCTACAGAATAATGCAGCTACTCTTCACTCCTTCTGGCTCCCAGGATCCCCTCTGCCTCACTGCCACCTAAGTCTTACCTAWGCCAAATGTCTCTGCACTCTCAACACAATTGTCTTAAAATGACAAGGGACATAGTCCTCTCTAGCAGTATGGCTGATGGCTTTTGTAACCTGAAAAGAAGAAAARTTGAACCCATACCAAAAGCATGGATGCAATTTTGCAATATTTTATTAATATTTGTTTAGATGTTAAGYATATTCATTTATTTATACTATTGAATTCATTTCCAGGGACCCTGAGGAATATGTCCCTAAATAAGGATGGCAGTGTGATGAGGAACATACCAGAACTTCATTGAATTTCATCTGGAAAAATATCACTGTGATACCAAGGGTTGGAAAATGTCTTAAAAAAATCTGTATCTGAAGAATATTCACCAAGTTATCCTGAAAAATACCTAAAAAGTTTTAGTTGCCTATGAAGGGTTATCCACAGACAAGCAGCATATCACATTAATGCAAGCAGGAATTTTTGACAGCAAAACCAACTGTTTTGACAGTGTAGATGAAATCACCGCTGAGTTGTATATGCAGAACTGTAGCAAACACTGCAGAAATGTGTAGGGACCCCTTCTCTTCAAAACTGGCTGTGCAGAATTGATTACTATGATGAGCAGTAGTGTGCTGCTGCTCMTGTTAGGTATTGCTTTATCATAGAGCAGAAATCTAAATCTCATATTTTTGTCTCCACTTTATGTTCAGTCAGTCTTATGTTCAGTCAAATCCTTGAGATTTATTTGTAAAATTTTGATCYAGAAGATTTGATTCATTTCTGARTAATATRTAAACTTCTGTGCCTCAGCCTCAGGACTCATCAATCCCATCCAAAAAAGGCAGTATAATTTGCAACATTCTTCTATGTCAGGAAGYTAATCTAGCACATCAAGCACAGGACTACTTCCCAGTGCTCCACCGCAGTGCTGACTATCATGTAATGCCTATCCAAGCATGGTATGTTTGTCAACACAGCACTGCCCCACAGAACAGGAGAATATCTCTAATTCAGCACCAACTTAGGTAACAGCTGTCTCCTTATTCACACAGAAGCACCATCACAGAAACATTCCTCTGCGTGGCAGACAGCAGGCAGCCCTGATAGGAATGTGTGTGTGAATCCACACTCCTGCACCTGCAGCACTTGGCAGCCTGTGCCTGTTTTTGCGGTGGGCTGCCCTTGTCCATCTGCTGCTCACTGCCCACCCAGCTGCTCTCTCCCTGCCCCTCCTCAACAGCATGGGGAGGAATAGCATGAGGATGCTCATGGGATGAGATAAATACAAGGAGGCCACTTACCAGTCACTGTCATGGGGAAAATAGACCTACCTCGGAGAAAACTAATTTCATTTATTAACAATTGAAATAGATTTGGAAGTGAGAAACAAATATTAAAACAACACCCTAGCCCTTGAACAGCAGCAGGGGATGGAGAATGAGGACTGTGATCGATACAGAACAGCTCCTCTGATAATTCTGGAGTGTAAGAGTTGCATGTGCTGCAGTTCTGCAGGACAAACCACCTCCAGCGGGGTCTCTCCAGGGATGAGAGTGCTAATCGAGCACTCTGCGGTACCTCATCCCACAGCTTCTTGTCTGACCTTTCTGCCTGCAGGGCCGTTTCTTACACCTTCGTCCCCTCTTCCTCTGTCTTTGTGGCATTTCTTTGTTCTCTCTCTAACACGTTCGGAGCACGCGGCCGGGCCGGGCCGGGCCCTGAGGGGGCGGCCCCCGCAGCCCGCCCGGACACTGCTCCCGCCGCAGGCCGCAGGGCAGGAACGGCCTTTTGCTGGCTGTAGATCTGAGCACAAAGGCACCGACAGCCCAAATGGCCTAGCACAGCTCTTGGCTTGGGCGTGTGACAGAGCAGCCTCAGCCGGGCTTTGCCGCTCGCTGCGTGCCGGACTCTCTCAGAGGATGAGCAGCAACCGCCTTGGCTCGTGGTTATGCACCAACGCAGCTGAGTSGAATTTTCTTGACTTTTATTTAAGCATCTTTGGATGTTTTTCTCCTTTATGTCCATGACCGGAGAGATATTACATGAAATGTTGCGGTTTTTACATTTTGATTCCTTTGATCTRTCTTTGGTTCGCTGCAAGGTCAGCAGCGTGTTTTAACTCGGTGTAGTGTCTTAGACCAAAAATACACCCTGGCGTATTCTGGCAAATGTACAATCAAAACTCTTGAAGCTTTCCTTACTTTAATAGCCAAATGGTTTGCAGTAGCGATGGCATTTACACCATTTTATACTTTGGGGACAGATGTATATGTTTCTAGTGGCTATCCTGAAGGATCTGGTCTGTAGGGGTTAAGACGGATCTTTAGTGAGTTCATGCATATCAATGCATTCTTCAGAGGCTCTGAGCTCAGTAAATGTTTCACTTCAGATGTTCCCATGAAGAATTAACATAATAAGTCAAAGAAAAAAGTTACAGGAACAAAACAAGAATGGAAATACATTTAAATGAAAGGAGGAGATGAGARGAGAGGTGAAAGGGGAGGAGACGTGAAAGGGGAGGAGAGGGGAGGGTAGGCAAAACACTAAATAGTTGCTGACTGTGTTGCTAATTTACACAGATAAGGGAGTGCAATGCCCTCTTAACGAACCAGAAGAAAATTCTCAATTTTTATAATCTTTTTATGTACTAAAAATAATCCCTCGTTATTTATATTTACATCTGTTGTATATAGGTATATCAGGTGAAAGGTGAGTTGGGTGTACAAGAGATGGCCATAGTCCCTGAAGAATGCAGGACCAGGATGGCTTTATATCTGCTTGCCTCCTTGAGCAATGCTGCCACAGGCACATCAAAAGTCAATACAATGCAGAGCAGTTTTAGCCCTAATTTGCACCATTTGGTACCAGACCATCCTCTGGATTGTAAGAACATCCAGGACTGGAAAGAACCAAACCCACTCAACACAGTTTCTTCGTACTCCATCAGATTACCGCTGCCACGGCAAACTCTTAGGTACCTGGAAAATGAGGTATTTTGTCCCTTTTAACTGTTCTGAGAGATCAAGAGCTAATCTAGACTTTTCCAAAGTGTGTGTATTTGCCCTCTGAAACTAGCACCAGCACTTGAAGTCACTTAGCTGAGMGAGGTATTTGCACAGTACTTGAATGATTCCGAAATGTATTGTAGTTGAAATAAGTCATAAACTGTTCTTGAATATATTCAAAACTGATATATGGTGAATTCTTCAGTGGAATGCATTGATAATAACAATGATTTTGAATGTAGAAGGTAACTTTCCAGAGATGCAGGAACTATAACTTTCTGCAGCTATAGAGCTGCCTTTTCAAATATTTTCATTTATTTTCCTCATCTTAGATTTACATAAAGCCTCTAAAAACCCAAACAGAATCCTTGAGTTGGTTTTCCACTGCTGACATTCTTTGATTTTATCTGTATATTGGATAAGATGCCATTCACTGCCAAAGGATTGCAAAAGGTCTTCTCTGAATAYAGCAACCTTCAAATGTCTGTATAATACTTTAACTGCCCTTAATTTAGTAGCCGGACTGAACTAATTATCATGAACATCAAAAGGTTTCCAGAAATACAGTCATTAAATATTTTTTCYTTTTCATAGCATTAAAAAGCAACTCCTGGCTTTATTAGCATAAGTTTTCTCTTTAATTGGGTGCTAATGATGGTGCTTTTTCAAGGATTTTCACAGCTAGTAYCTTGGGGGAAGTAAACATATAAATAGCTCTACTAAACTTAGGGGCTGAAATCTCAGGTTAACAGCATCATTATAGAGAGGATATATAATTACAACTAGAAGTACTTCCTGAAATTATTGCTGGTGCTTTATATTTTCAAATGACTCTCAACATGACTCAAGTCATTAATATACGCCCAACCATTAAAGAAATAAAAGTTATTTTCTTACAGCTTTGGTCATCCTTTAAATAACTATTTACTGAATTTCAGTTATGCTTTTTTTTTTCCTTTACAGCAGTGAACATAAAACGGGGAGGACTCTTCCAGCAGCAGCCTCTCAAACAACTGAAATGTGAAGAAACAGGATCTCAGAGGAACATTCTTAAATTTTAGTTTTCCATGTATTTAATTAAAGACCATTTACTCAGTGTAGTCACAACTGATGTTTATTGGTATCTTGAGTCMTATAATTTACACTGCAGTCTACTTTGTACCCAAAAAATACCATCAAGCTCCCGTCCTTCTTCATGACTTAAATGCATTGAGGCTAAGGCTCTTTCTTCTGTCTTCCTTCTGGTAGTGCAGGAGGGTATGGAGGAGTGAGGGCTGGCACTGATGGCATTTAATGTGCAAGGTTTGTCAGTGATGGGGCACTGTAAATTCTGGTCCTACCCTCCCTTGGTCTAATGGTAACACAAGCCATAATTCTTTAGGAAACCCATAACAGCCTGCTGTCACCAACCTCCAGTGTGCAAAGCACTGTCTTACACCAGAGACTGGCTCTGTTYTTGTTCTCAAAACATAATGACTTCTGTTTTGAGATTCCAGGAGAAGAACAAATCAAAATGTTATTAATGTGTTTTCTGCACTGACCTTAACAGCAGTGACTGTAGTTGGGAAAACATTACTKTTTAGTACATTTTCTTTCCTACAAAAGTGCTTCATTCTGTGTAGCAAACTTAAACTTTCCCCCACATAGACAAGTATGAAAAGAAGCAGCAAGTGAGCTACAATTCAGCTATTCTCCAGGCATCATAGGTCAGATTTCCCTTTATAACAGATTTTCAAATGCAAAATAGCCATTCATGTGAACTAGAAACTCTCTATTCTTCAGGAACTCTGACGTTTTGATCTAGATAATAAACTGGTTAGCCTATGAAATAGGAATAGAGGAAAAAGTAAATTAGAGAAGTTCATACTGAATAAGTTCACCTTTGAATTTTGTATCTGTTTAGAGCATTTTATAGTCTACTTAACATGTTTTTCACTGAATGGAAAACTAAGAATTATTCTTTTATTTCTCATCAGAAACTTCACTGAAAGRAATAAATTCATAGGAAACATCTAACAGGTGACTGGGTGACTTGTTTCTCAACACACCATGAGGTGTTCACAGGTAGGTGTGTACACAGACATTAAGRCAGCCTTCACCAGAAAAAAAGCCAGTGATACTTTCTTTGCACTGTGGAGTCTTGGCATTTCCAAGGCTGCTGCAGAATGTTTCCTGTRGTATTGAATCACAAATAAAATGTGCAAACTTATACTTAGTCCCATATTCTAAATAAATAAATATTCTATATTTACATGGCTTATTTTAAAAGTCTGCAACTTTTTAAATAAGCCATATAAATACAGAAGATAATTTTTGCAGGTCATTTTCCTAACATTGCTGTGAAACTACTAACAGTATTACCTCCTRTTGCTGAAAATCTTACCATTCTAAAGATTTTTCTAGGGACCACAAAAAACAAAACAAAACAAAACCCACAAACTTTGATTATTTTCCTTAGCGAACTCATGTTGTGCTTTTTTTTTTTTTTAATTTATTTATTTTCAGTGTTGAAACAAAGCAACATCTCCTTGTGACTGAAAAAACCCTACTTCAAACCAATTGCCCTCTATCTTTGAATAAGGTGAGATGATAATAATTTGCCAGACTGAGACCTTACTCCTTACAAAAGAAAAGTTTGCTCACTAGAGTCTTTGTGCTTTTAGCTATAGGAATGCATCACCTTCTTTAACAATGCCCTCTGGTCAGCTGGCTTTCTGCACTAGGCATTCTGCTCCAGCCAGATGTGGGGAATATTAATCATGACAGTGTTTTACCTCCTACTGCCCTGACCTTCACTGGGGAAGTGGAGATCTCAGAAATAGAGTATCTGAAAGAGCAGWTTAATTCGGGGTGAGTCCTCTTCATTTTGGGCCAGATCCCAAACCAGAATCAACCTAAAAACTCTGCTGAAGGCAACAGAATTATGTTATTGAAACCCGCTGCATGTCTTCTGCCACAGCAGTCTCTGCATGCTTAGGAGAAATTTACTTTTTACATGATTCCAGGATACCTCAAATATTAAAACCACTAAAGTAAGTATACCCATATTATATGTCAATGRTACAATTTAAATTCTTTGGAAGTCAAACTAAAACTATCATAATTGGCACCTTCCAAATTTGTCTGTAAATAATTGATTCTTGCAGGCTAGTTCTAAGATCATTTTGCAGACTTTTTCTTATAATTGCTGGAATTTTTTTCAGAACCTTACTAGTAAATATTGTGAATATATGAAAATATCCAGTCTTGATTTCTTATTTTCAAGGAAGGTTCTAACTACAGCAAAAAGCAGAAAGTATGTTTCRAATATTTAATGATATAAAATATTTACACAGCAATTTAAAAAGAAAACAAAAACAAACCTGTGAGAGTCCACYACAAAACCACTGAGTATTGAAAACAAACTAGTAATACTCCAGAAAGCTGTTCATCATATTTCAGTTTTTGAGGCTGGCAATGCAGCTGCTAGTCCCATTTCACAAATGAAGAAACTGAAGCAGGGTTTTCGATTGATCAGAGTGAGGTGCTTTGAAAATGAGCCAAATATTAGGTAGGGTTTAGAGGCAGGAGGGACCACTAAGATTCCCAGAAGCCCCAGATAAAAGCTCAAATTATATTCACCTTCCTTTTAGACTTTATCATCATGTAATGAKCGACTGCCTCAGAGAAAACTAATCAACCCTTGTCCTTTAAGAGTGATTGTAGTGACAGGCTCTGTTTTGGAGAGCCAGAGACTCTCACTCTAAGCCAGCATGCAGTTCTCCATGCCTTGTAACTCAGTGGAAAATCTCAGCAACAGATGATTAGCCAAATTTGTGTGAAAGTAATATAATTTATGCCAGTGTAAATAATRTAACAAATCCTCACAGATTACTTAACTAAATATGATACTGGAAGTTGGCAAGAAGCCTTTCAGAGAGGAGAAAAGAAATTTAATTGGAAAGTGTATTAATGACGTYTATTTTTGACAAGGAATAAATCTTCATGAGACCCATCTCATCAATAGTACGTGACTTCCTCAAGAAGCAGCCACAGCCAGGGCAGGAGCAGAGCAAGCTGCCCCACTAATGAGCCTGAGCTCCTGTTTGAAGGAAGAGCAGTGCCAGTGACAGGAGGTCAATAAAATTCTGACATAGAGGAGGGAAGAGGGGCTGCATGACTGACCAACTGTAGTCACTTCTCAAATCGAGGAGCACCTGCCCTCTGGGACAGACTCATGCATTGGCATGAGCCAACACCCGCTGTTAAGGGGTCTCCAGTGTGCCAGGAGCTCATGGCTCAGGATCCCACACTGCTTGGGAGCAAAAGGAGTGCCAGCTTCCATCCTCCCTGTCTGATGAAATCCTGTCACCAGATCCTGACTCAGCCCTGGTCCTGGAAGTGAGCTGCTCCACAGTTTGCAAATGGTGAACAGGTCACAGTTACACTCTGCAGTTTTTTGTATGTTGCAGGAAGCCAGAATCCCACACCTATGTGGGAGTAACGTAACTTTTCCCATAGGGATGGTTCACCTCTGCAGGATGAGGAGAATTTAGGAAAAGTGGGAAGCCCAGAAGCACCACCATGGTGGGCAAGCAGCTTCCCAGAAAAATGGCAAGTAGCTTCCCAGCAAAAGGGTCCCTGTGTGCTAAGCTCTTGCCCCAGCTTCAAAAGAAAAAATAATCTTGTACTAAATTTTCTTTTTTTAACCCTTCCTCCTTGTCTAGAGAAAGCTCCCACAGTTTAACAATGGGAACCAAGGCCCTGGATGGAAGAACTGTCAGGAGACACTTTGGAGCAGCACTGCAATGGGAGCATCCAACTGCAACCAACTTTGCATTTCCCTCAAAGTAAAACAAAGTGGTATTATAGTTTGGGTTTAGAAGAAAAAATGSTTTCCATGGTGTTATACAAATCTCAGTTTCCAATACAATGGGTTTTTTACACAGTAATTAATTTTAGAAAACAGCTTTTTAATTATAATATTTTTTATAACAGTTTCCCTGTGATAACCTACAAATCCAAACACTCAGTTTCATGYCCTCTTGAAGTGATTTCTCTTTTAATRTGCTTTTATTTTAAGCATATTTTTTCTTGTACTTCTTAATGTATGCAATAAATAAAAGGATAATATTGATCATGCATGTGTTTACTGCAGAGAAACAGTCTCATTTTAAATATTCTGCAAATAATACAGCTTTAAATGTAGAAATATAAGGCAGCAATGTATGCAAGGTTATAAGAAATGGTTAAAGAAGAGAAGAAACTCTRTTCATRTATACACACTATAATGTTTCTTCAGGCAGTTTGGATTAAAAAAGAGCTCCTGCTGGGGCTTTTTAAGAATAAAAGCAATTAACACAAATAACTCTTGATTGTTTACATTTTCCAGACCTTATCTCTCTCCTATTAAAAGCAATTGAAAAACTCCCMATTACATCACAAGACTAGGACAAGAACTCTTATTTTTCTGCCACCTTTCTACACTGTTATATAGGTGTGTTGTTTTGAGATAAAAAGAAAAATTACATGGGTATGTTTTCTCAGTATTTAGATTGCCTTTTAAATGAACTTTTTACACAGTTATAGGAATTGGGTCTAATCTGCATTTCTGAATCAGACCTTTCTTTAATAAGATTGAGATACYAAGGTAAAATTATTGTAGCCTATTCTAAATTTATCTCACAATCAACTTTGTCAGTGGAAGASTATAATTCAGTAATATTGCATTCTGGTAAGCTCCTTTTTCTTTTTTTTCCCAGAAATACTAATTCAATGTGCAAAATATGATTTT
The DNA here is from genome assembly GCA_902810485.1 of Alauda arvensis. NCBI lineage: Eukaryota > Metazoa > Chordata > Aves > Passeriformes > Alaudidae > Alauda > Alauda arvensis. The sequence goes on from CADDXX010000219.1 coordinate 340,582, forward strand.
TCTTATACACTTYTAACTAAAAATATTGCAAGTGATGAATGAAGGTAAGATATATTTATTTAAATACTTTGTCTTATGTCTCATAAAATCTTAATGTCTCCAAAATTTATGTCAATTGGAATAGTAATAACCAAAATAGTAGCAAGTGGAAACTATCCAAATAGCCATAAATACATGACAGTGATAAATATAAAGGTTTTGATTTGTGGGAAKAAGTATTGAAGATTCAGTTTTAAGTTCCTCTGTCAAATTTGCAAAATCAGAACGAAGTTTGTGAAAGAAGAAAAAAAAAAGTAACTTAAGAAAGTTGAAGTTTTAAGTTTGAAATGCAGTATCAACAAGTGGTACAAYTTAAGGCACTTCACTCCCATACCTCTGAGTAAGAGTGATGTGGATCAAARCATGAAAAAAAGGAGAAACCAGGAAAGCCTTTACATCAGAGCAGGTCAGGCTGGTGGCACAGTCCTGTCACCATGTGGCAGTACCCACTGCCAACACTTCTTTCTTCTGACAGTGCCAAGCCCACAGCTGCCCAGAAGAGCTCCTGGCTGTTTGCACAGAGGTCGAGCACAGACTCAGACCACAGCTTCAGCCTATGCTGTTCTCTGTGACTCCCTGAGCTTTGGTCTCCTTTTCTGACAGACATGGAAAAGAACAAGCTGGATTTCTTCACTTCCTTTCTGCCAATCTTTATTCTTTTAACTAAGCCTGGAAATAGAGAAGTCACAATGGTCTTTGTCCACTTTATGCTCTAAAGAAAGGTAATATAACCTCTTTATGATGCTCAGAAGCCTTCAGTAACTCAGAAAATATAAATAAAACYAATGCAAAAAAAGATAAAACTGTTAATCTTGTTTTTCTTGGCTTTCTTTSAGATAATTTCCCTTTCATATTTCATTCCTGAATTTTGCCTTTTCCATATCCCAGATTCAAGCCTTGGAAAGATGGGATACCCAAAATAGTAATGAGTAGGTGCAGCTTGTTCATTGAATGAATACAGACCAATTACAAAATCAGTTGTGATTTTTTCCACTACAGCTTGCAAATGGGGGTTTGTCATTGTCCAGGTTTTGACATAATATTTTAAGCTGGAGGTTAAAACTAGACAACCAGAATTCCAGAGCTGATATGTGGCTGTGACACTCATGCTCTGCATGTTATCCTGGCAAACACCTTCTCAGGGCCTCCTGCTGCCCGTTTCTGAAACCATTCTCAGGAAGGCTGATTTATGCCCTAGGACTACACTACCAACTACACCCTGCTAAAAAGACAATTTTGGATTAGCATAATGCCTTCAAATCTTTGAGTGCCCCAGGAGAGAGATGATCAACTCCTTCTGGGGTGCATGTGCACCACGGTGGTAACGCTGAGTTCAGAGGAGCCAGACAAGTTCTCATAGTTGAGAAGCTGCAGCTGTGGTGGCTTCTTAATACTGAGGATCACATAKTAGGTTAATATTTTCCAAAAGATTATCTGAGGTTTTAATGCTCTGGTGAGAACAGGGTAGGGTAACGTGTATACTGAGCAGATAATGTGCAATATGTGGTTATGTTTGAGGCTGTTGTTTGAATTAAACATACAGAAGCCATTAAGAGATGTTCCTACATCTAAACAGTCTGTATACTTTTAAGAAGATTGTTTCAAAACCAGATGCCTGAATGAAAGTGAGTAACACTGAAAACTGGTTAGGCCATAGGAATGTGGYTCTGCATTACCAGAGCTGCCAGTTTTGAGGGTACTGGGGCCCATCAGATCGTGCCTTAGGGCTGCTCACAGTGCAGCCCCAGACATAAGCACAGCACAACAGGCTTCAAACATGCACCCAAAGTTGGAAACGGCAGCAAAACTATCAGCAGAATAATCTGTGGGACAATTTCAGTCCAAGATTGCCATCTTGTGGACCGCAATTGYAGAAGACTGTTTTTAAAGTCTAGATTTGCTATCCTGTGATCAGTGACGACAAATTYATTGCAATCTAAAAAAAATTGATTGTTTTTCAATGAATCTTTAAGATCAAATTAAGGATGTTCAGCTCTCCTRTGCTGAAACAATCAGAGAGATTTCAGATTACAGAAAATTAATAGTATCTGATAATAAACATTTTACAGCATCAACATTTTACAATTACAGGGAACAGTTTTACATGCAAGAACTATTAACCTATACAGGCTGGGGGATGAAGGGACTGAGAACAGCCCTGCTGAGGAGGATCTGGGGGGGAGGTGGATGAGAGGCTGGACACGACCTGGCAATGAGCACTCACAGCACAGAAAGCCAAACGTGTCCTGGGCTGCATCCAAACCAGYGTGGGCAGCAGGGAGRGGGAGGGGATTCTGCCTCCACACAGCTCAGATGAGGCCCCACTTGGAATACAGTGTCCAGTTCTGGGGTYCCCAGCACAGAAAGGACATGGACTCTGGAGCAAGTCCAGAGGGCCACGGAGATGTCAGAGGGCTGAAGCACCTCTGCTCTKAAGAAAGGCTGGAAGAGTTGGGGCTGTTCATCCTAGAGACCTCATTGCAGCTCTCCACTACCTAAAGGGGGCCCATAAAAAGATAGGGACAAATTTTTTATTCAGGCCTGTTGTGACAGAACAAGGAATAATGTTTCAAACTAAAAGAGGCTAGATTTACACAAGCTATGGGGAAAATGTTTTTTACAATGTGGATGGAGGAACAATGGAACGAGTTCTTCAAAGGAGCCATAGATACCCCATCCTTGGAAACATTCAAGGTGCGGTTAGATGGAGCTTTGAGCAACCTGATCTAGTTGATATGTCCCTGATCATGGCAGATTTGGACTAGATGACCTTTAGTGATCCCTTCCAACCCATAATATTCTRTTCTAAGACTATGATTAATGGTTTATAAATTTAGACATAAAAATTTAATTAAACCTTTTAGAAGGTGACTTGGCAAAGTAATATCCTCTCCCAAAAGACTTTAGCTAGAAAAGCARCTTTAATACAGGAAAACTGCTCACCTATCAAGTTACACAGGTAGCTGATTACTTTAAAAAGGCTAGTGGGCATAAACTATTTTATTTACTCAATACTTGGATCTAAAATATTTTAACATATCTTCATCCTACTTAAATATATTTTAGAATGCTGATTAAAAGGAAAAAAAACCAACACATAAACAAATAATCCGTTCTCAAGGATGGATGTGTGTAATAAGGAAAGATTTTAAGCACAATTTTCTGGACCAGACAGCATGTATCCAATAAACATATATGATGCATACATGTGTGCTTGATTGACTTAGGTTTGCCATTGCCATACTTTTGAAGCTGCCTGTTTTGTAAGCACACTGTTCTGCTGGACTTGGATTGCTGGTCTTGGAAATCTCAGGCACCCAGACATTCCCTACAACAGGGCACATSTGGAGAATGCAGGTTCATTGTGGGGGGCTCCCTGCTCTGTCACCTGCTGCCAAGGAGACTGTTTCAGCCAAAGATAAAAACTAAAAGCATTGCTTTATATTTTCCAAGACCCTGCAGAACGTGCAGCTCCTTCTTTGTGCTGTTAATACATAGCTTACTATGAGACCTCAAAATGCCACATTAATTTGAGAAGCCAATGAGCTTGTGTTGAAAGGAACCCCTGGTCAGTACKAACAATGTATTGGGGATACATGATATAGAGGGTGTCAAACTGGGACATTACTGAAGATATTCTATTCTTTAACCATTTTGCATTTTATTTCAGAGCTCCAAATGAGAAACAGTAACAAGTTTGAAATCTAATCACATAGCAGCAWTCCAGTAACAATCAGTTACTATCAGCCTGATTTGCATTTCATTTACAGCATCATTTTTGCAAATGGAAACTTTCTTTTAATATTTTATACTGTATTGCAGTCACTTTAAACTGTGCATTAACAATATAATATCAGCTAGTTAAATGTAAGAGATCTCTAGTGCAATTTTCCATACTATTTTATATAATGATCACTCATTCTCAGTTAACTTTGTCTCAGCTCTATTTACTCTGCTCTTTATTTAATGTAGTAATACACAGAGGAGATTCAAGTAAACACACACGACTTCTATGACAGAAGTTGGAAAAATGCAAACATATTCAACCATTTGTGTCCATAATAATCAGGTGAATTTTAACGGTGAACATTTATTTTGACTTTTCAAGTTGAAATTATTCATATCTGATTTTAAGAAGCTTTAAAATTCTTCCTGTCTAAATTAAATTAAGAGAAATGTTGCTCCACTTTTGAAAAAGAAATCAATAATATCTTGAATGGGCCATGTACAAAAGATTGTTGCATTTGAGATAGTATCATAATGCCTCAGTGGACACCAGTGCATGTGTGACAAGCTCAGGTCTGTAATACAGCACACATGGCACACTCCAGAGCAAAGTGTGGGGAATATTTCAGTCCTTTAAAACAMGAAAGGCAAGCAACCAGGCTGGCTSCCTTCCACCTGGCACTAAGGTGTGGATTTGGCTGAAGAAAGACACTCCCATGTTAACACACTCAAACCTAAGCAGAGTGATGGTCACTGACTCCATTCTGCTGTTATTAAGTCTGTAAACACAGAACAGATTGACATAAAAAGAGATAAAGCCAAACAAAAAATCCATCTCTTCTTGGTGTTTGTTGTTGCTGTAAACTTTGTATATTTTATTGCTTTATCTTTCTTCAAATTTTGCAACTTTTCATCATCATAAAATGCTCATACAAAGCACATGAGTAGGGGCAGATGTTGTGTCACAACAATARCAAATATACATATCCATGAAATGTATTATGACATGTTTACATTATCACCTTTCTGTTAAATCACAGTGTTGAAGTAAACATCAGATATGACATCAAACATCATAAAAAGAAAAATAAATTGTACCTATAGAGAATAAGCTAATATGGGTCTCTAAAGAGGCCATGTACTCTCAGTGTCCCTGCATATATCATCTGACTAAATCCAAAATTTCTGAAAGACATAATCATTAAGTCTCCTCCAGGTCTAATTACTGTTGTATCCCAGTGTTTCTTTCAACATGGAACATTGRCTGGGTCTATTTTTAAAGAGCTATCTAATGCAATACTAATGGCACAGAGACCAGTATTTCCACTGAAAAGACCATAAAGGAATAAAACCAATGAGCTCCTGAGATAAGCTACTTGTAGCTTGTACTTTATGTTACCACCCAGAGAGACACAGGGACACAGAAAATTCCACACTTAATGAAAATTTYACTTCTGCCTAGTGCTGCAAAAAGAAATACGTAAGGAATCCTGCTGTGGACTACAGCTAATAATTCCTCARTGAAATTAATAGGAATATGAGGGCAGAATCACTGTTTGCACATTTGAGTAGTAATCTGCCAATGTCAAAGGTTTAAACATTTAATAGAAAACAGGTTATGTGGGGTTTACTCCTTTGGGAAATATCAAATATCATTAGAAATCTATCTTGGTCACCAACWGCACCTTGCAAGCAAGGGCTAAACTTCTTCAGACAGACTAAGTCTGACACACTTTATTAATGTAAAATATTTTTTTAATTATTATTTCAGCACTGAATGGAGTCTGGTGCTTACTGGGAGTCCTTTTCATCTATCAAAACAATAGGGACTTTTTGGGAGTTTCTGTGCACACATATTAATCATCTTCTGGTCCATATGTTTGCTGCAGACATGTGCTGAAATTCACTTTAAAATCTCTACTGATTAAAAAATGTCACAGCTATTTCTCAGAAATATGTTTTTCTGTAAAGACAAACTTGGTCTGCTTCACACAAAGTTTGACAGAGACTCTGCATTTATAAAGACATTAAACCATCATTGTGCAGAAGCTGACAGAGCAAAATTTCTTTGCAAACAACCTTTAAGTTTTAGTGGGTTTAGAATAGGCTTTAAAAGACATTTCTATAGCAGAAYACAGGACTTAAGATCCAAAGGTTCAGATTATCCACTCTTGCYTGTGAAGAAACACATTTTTAATCTCTCTGAATATTAAGCCTAGGCATTTTTGTACCTACTGTCTCTGCTTGTGCAAGCAGATAATCTTGGTGGAATTACAGTAATAATTTTAAGCAGTGCCACTGCATGAGCCTTGCCATTCTCACCCACAGGTCTGTCACATTGTAGGAGTTGTCTGTAACCCAACAATGAGAAGATATTAATACTGCATGACTACATATATACTTCATACTTTTTATAGACATTTTTATGATTCATTTGCTGGGTTATTCTAGTGCAACAATATTCTGGGCTCCTCTCAGTTGYTTGGCAGTTCCTGAAAAAACAAAGTTAAAACTGGATGTTGCAGTGTATTTCCCACACCCAAGCAAATGTTTCCAAATAAAGAAAAGGGGTTCAAGTTTCACCTGAAGACTTTAAAGAAAGAAAAACTATAATCTTCCATGYCCTTCTTACTGTAATTGGTTCATTGCCAAGACAAAGGCACCTGCTGGTCTCTCGCTGTTCTTCTGGAATGCAGATAGTTCCTCTTGGGCAGTGAGCCAAAAGCCCTCCTAAAACATTAAGTGCTCAAGAAGGAGCACAGAGGTGCTCTGGGCTTTTTGGGGTGTCTTAGCAAGGCGTAATGGGTTTCTATGCACCTGTGCATGGTTTTTATTTTGWTCTTTTATTGTTTGTTATTTTCTCACTTGTTGAAACCTTTTGCTTTACAAAACACACCCAAGGGTCTGTCTCACAATTATTCTAAGCCATTCTGAGACGTGCTGGAAACCCTCAGAACTTGATACATCTTCACRGGGCTCATTRCACTCTGGCCACRYGTAAGGCTGTATCACTGTGGGTGTTATTTTCCATGGTCGTTTTGGGGCCAATGACACAAGCAACTTGACCAGAACCCTGARGCAAATGGTTTCTGTCATAGCAATGATAGCAGCTGCATTCTTCAGGACTGGCCAGCACAGGCAGCCTTGGGCTGCTCCCACAGAGCCTGTTCCTGGTGGAGGGAGAGGTGAAGGATGAGAAGCTGCTGCAGTGGCCATGAAGGGCTGCAGGGCACAGCACTGTGTGGTTACAGCAAGATGTGTGCACTGCTGCCAGAGACACACAGGTGACACAGAGGGATTCCCTGTCCCTGTGTCAGTGCTGCTGCACAGGGGAGGTGTGCTCTGCCTTGTGCCCAGGATGGACAGATACCCAAATCATACACTGCTCCCAAACAGCTGTCACTTTGAAGGAGAGCAAATGTATCCCAGTACCACAGAGGTCCTAAAAAAAATGGAAATAGAGCATAATGCAATATAATTAATCTCTGCTGTTTTATCCCTAAATAACTCAAGTTTTGTCCTCAGTGCTTTCATAATTTTTGGGGTTTTTTCATGAAAATGAAATTAATTTCAAAGTAAACTATGTTTGAAAGGTGAATGGTTTTGCACCCAAAGAACTCATAATTCCATCTTAGAACCACATAAATATTTTAAATGAACATATTCAGGTTCTCTGAGAAGAGCTGACCATCTGTCAGGAATAAGGAGAAATCCCTGCAGATCTGGTTTTGGACAGGAGGCTGTGTTAACCACCTGTCTGTACATATGTCTATAGGGACATTTGGGACCAGCTCAGTGTGACCTCTGTGTTCATTTAGATTTATTTTAACAGGCAATATGTTATGTTAAAACAAAACTGTCCCTGTGGCATCACCCATCAAAGAGAGTATCTGCAGCATAAARAGCAGGCCTTCATGGGGGAAAACACACAATTCTCTTCAAAGTTGTCAATAATCTTGAGTTTTTATTCAAATCATAGCTGGAATGTTCTCTGGGTAAAAGCTGGTGCAATTAAATATGGAATGTTCATTGGAAGGAATAAAATAGGATTTGGATGTGAAGTTAAATCAAGACTGACATAGGAAAAACCCCACAAATTACTGTRTTCTGCTAATTTCTGGTAGAAAACAGAGGGATCTCCTAGGTTTAAGATATGGATATTAAGATGTAAGAAACTTTCTATGGAGAAAGAGGTTTGATAAGTTTTTGGTGACAGCTAAACTRAATTTGTAGGACATTTTGGCTCTCATTTCTGTAAGCCTCCAAAATGTTTCCAGGCACACTTTTTATCAGACTGAAAATACGAATTACAGCATCAAGCTAGGGTAGAAGATTTATATTCCAACCACACAGAGCTTCCCTGTTCAGGGTACATTTATGAGCTGATATCAAATCTATAATAATGAAATAATTTCCTATTAAAAATTCTAATAAAGTRCTACACAATGTCATTGCAAATATAAAGATGTTCTTAGAATTTCTACTACTCTATTATTTTCAGTATTAATTCTAATACTGATAATGTTATTCTAAATGTCAGTACCATTAAGTATTTCACTATTAAAATACTAAGAAATGTGATGGGACTTGCTATAAATACTTATATCAATGTTATAAATATGGAGAGCACCAGAAATATAAAAATAGGGTTCAAATTAAAACATATTTGTGTTTAATAGATCATGTGAAATGCCTTGARCATGAGTAGGTGCAGTTTCCATAGAGTCATTTAGCTTTGATGTTTTCCCTTTTTTAACACAAACAAAAACCACAGCAAAAATAAGAAAATTACTTATCTGTGTCACTTGTCAGAGATTTCTCAAGTATTGCTGGTAATTACATCTTGTAACACAGACTGTCTTTTTATTTGAAAATTTCAAAAACCTTGGCCCTTTTTTAATGTGTGCCTTTGTCGTTTTCCACTTGGAAACATTTTACTTTAGAAATTATCTATCTTTATTTTTAACTGCCTGCAAGAGGGGAAAAGTAAAAAAGGTTCACATCAGATGTAAAAGTCTTAACCACAATGACATTTGCAGAAAAAGAGGACCGAAATATTTAATAAAAAAAAAAAAAAAAAAAAAAAAAAAGAAAAAAGAAAAACAAAAAGCCCCAATGCCCTGAAACAGTTTAATTAATCACTCTGCTAAGACAGAAATTTGTAGTCGAGGGTCTTTGCTTTGAATTACACTTCCGGGTGTAGAGAGACGCTTGGAAGCCCTGGTTATTTCCATATGGGGCGGTGGTCAACAGGCATCGGGGTGGCGGAAATGGGCGGCGGGAATGGCAGGAGCACATGGGGACATCGGGGCGGCGACACTGAAGCTCCAGGGCGGCTACATGGGCGGCTGTAGACACCGGGGGGTGGACAGAGCAGTTCAGCGGACCGGCGGGGGCAAGCGGGGAGGGGGGAAACCCCTCAGGAGTTTCAGCCTTCATGGCGACAGGGCAGGGGCCGGCGCGGCTGGCCCACGCCGTGCTGGGGCAGGGGGGAGGCGGCCGGGGCCGGTCCGATCGCGGCAGAGAACCGCCCGGGCCCACGGCGGGTGGCGGGGCGGCCGGAGCTGAGGGAGAGAACCATTCTGCC